>OZ024903.1:105225570-105274254 GCA_964017125.1 Flabesymbios commensalis
TTTATTCGAACATTCGTTCATTTATTCACTTGCATATATCAGGTTAGGCCACTCCGCAGGCCTAGACATCCAAGGGTGTGTGACTGATAGATATCTGTATAAATATTGGGTTTATTCATTTATCAATCCATTCATTCATTCAGTTATACATGCGTTCATCCAGTTCCATTCATTTGTATAAAATTCATTTGTTCATTTATTCATGCACTTGCGCATTTATTGATTTACTGATTGATTGATTGATTGATTGATTGATTGATTGATTGATTGATTGATTGATTGATTGATTGATTGATTGATTGATTGATTGATTGATTGATTGATTGATTGATTGATTGATTGATTGATTCATCCATTCATTCATTCTTTTATTGAATGTAATCTGTTTTTATCTTTACAGATAGAGAAATAACAAGACTATCAAATTGAATATAAGGTTAAATTTGATCGTTTTGCTATTACACGACTTTTCTTGTAGATTCACATTTTGTGTCTATTAAAACTTTCCGCTGTAAATTAATACGTTGCACTTACCAGTTTGCTTACGTATTTAATATGCTAAAGCAGATCACTTTGTAGAAGTTCAAATGTCACGGTGACTCCCAGCTAAAATGAAATAAATGAAAAACAAGGATAGAAATACATGGGAAGTAAAACAGTGATTAGGATACCAAATGTATGGATTTCACGTGTGGCAAAAATGTCGACTATGATTCCAGCATGTGTAGAATTATTATCAGTCGCAGAAAAAATTAACATCAGTGACAGCTTGATCACGTTACGGTATATACGTCAGTCACACCGTTACGGTAAGTACGTTAGTGATAGCGTAACATACGTCAGTGATAACGTTACGGCACCTATGTCAGTGAAAGCGTTACGGTACATCAGTCAGTAATAACGTTACGGTACATACGTCAGTGATAACGTTACGTTATATACGTCAGTGATAGCGTTACGGTACATCTATCAGCAAAAACGGTACGTTACATACGTCAGTGATAGCGTTACGGTACATACGTTAGTGATAACGTTACGATAGATACGTCAGTGATAGCGTAACATATGTCAGTGATAACGTTACGGTACGTACGTCAGTGATAACGTTACGATATGTACGTTAGTGATAACGTTACTGTACATGCGTCAGTAATAACGTTACGTTACATACGTCAGTGATAGCGTTATTGTACATGCGTTAGTGATAACGGTACGGTAGACACGTCAGTGATAGCGTAACATATGTCAGTGATAACGTTGCGGTACGTACGTCAGTGATAACGTTACGGTACGAACGCTAGTGATAACGCTACTGTAGATACGTCAGTGATAAGGTTATGGTACATACGTCAGTTATAGCGTTACGGCACATACGTCAGTTATAATGTTATGGTACATACGTCAGTAAAAGCGTTACGATACGTACATCGGTGATAACGTTACGGTACATACGTCAGGGATAGCGTTACGAAAGTACGTCAGTGCTAACGTTACATATATCAGTGATTACGTTACAGTACATACGTCACTGGTAACGTTACAGTACATACGTCAGTGACAACGTTACGGTAGATACGGCGATAATGCTACGGTGCATATGTCAGTGATAGCGTTAAGGTACATACGTCAGTGATAGCGCTACGGTAAGTACGTGAGTGATAAAGTTACGGTAAATACGTCAGTTACCATGTTTTTGTACATCCGTCAGTGATAACGTTACATACGTCAGTTATAACGTCACGGTGCATACGTCATTGATAACGTTACGTTGCATACGTCATTGATAACGTTACAGTACATAAGTCAGTGATAACATCACATACGTCAGTGATAACGTTGCATACGTCGGTGATAACGTTACGGTGCATACGTCTTTGATAGCGTTACGGTAAGTACGTCAGTGATAACGTTACGGTAAATACGTCAGTTATAACGTTATGCTACATACGTCAGTGATACGTTACATACGTCAGTTATAACGTCACGGTGCTTACGTCATTGATAACGTTACGTTACATGCGTCACTGATAACGTTACCGTACATACGTCAGTGATAGCGTTACGGTACATACGTCAGTGATAACGTTACATACGTCAGTTATACCGTTACAGTACATACGCCATTGACAACGTTACGGTACATAAGTCAGTGATAACGCTACGGTACATGCGTCAGTGATAACGTTACTGTACATACGTCAGTGATAACGTTACGTTACATACGTCAGTGATAACGTCACGGTACATACGTCAGTAAAAGGTCATCTCAATATGATCTGTCCACATCTTTACGGATAGAGAAATGACAAGACTATCAAATATATATATGGCTCAATTTGATCATTTTGACATTGCACAGCTTTTCTTGTGGTATGAAACCGAAGATATCTTACTATAGGTCATAGGTTTAATCCTACATGACATAACGATAAAATTATAGCTAACTATCGACTTAAATGCCGAATGTCTAATGTCGTGCAATGTCAAAAGGCAGGCTGCTTTTCGGCTCTGCAGATCAGAAAGGAGATCCTAACTATCTATTTAACCCCTACTAGTATGCCTAGCTTAAGGTTTATCTGTGAATAAATTACGTAGGAAGCTAATTCAACTGATTTGGGTTGGTATGTGTACTGTCAATTACCAACAAAAAGTAAGGTGGGAGAGGCGTTGAGAATTTTTTTATTTGAGAAAATCCACAATGGCTGCCACGGCATATATCGCCCCATAACTTTTGAAACATTTGCCCCAGGATATTGTGTTAGATGTCTTTTCCCACTAATTGTGCCATAAATATTACATTTGTGAAGTTATATACAAATGTATACATACAAATACAAATGTATATGATGATACGTTAGAGAATTTGTCAAATTACTCACTGTAGATTATGATGCATACAACGCAGTGCTTTCTGCGTATTATCCTTGTCTCTATCCCTTTAACTTCTCTTATATAAATAAAACAAAATCGGCTTAACCTTAAAATTAGCTTAACCTTAAGATGAGATGGGTAGTAGTAGTAGTAGTAAATTAATGCTTTATGTCGTTTTTTGGCACTGTGTGGTCATTCAAGTGATATTTTAATACACTAATTACAAAAACCGTAACAACGTAGCTGAAACTAGTATCCAGATAAAATTCTGTAACTGCAATAGTTACTGCAAACAAAGGTCCAAAAGTGGGTAAAAAGTAAGATCATCAAAAATTGCAATTATAAATAACCGATTGATTTAAAAAAATAATGTTTGGTTAAGTCGACATTTAACCTTTCATCTGTGACTGAACCAGCAAAGAAAATATCAACAACAGGTATACAAACTTGATAAAAAAGGATGTTATGTCAAACATGACCCCACATTACTCCAACATTGTTTTAATGTATCTTGTTTAATGAGTTGACCCTGCGCTGTTGTAATGTTGGGACATTGTCGCAGAGGTTGTACCAGTATTAAATCAACATTAGGCCCACACCTCCTGTTTGTTTGGTAGGCATACCAGCATAATATCCACACTGACGATTAAATCCTTTAAGCTCACATCATGAATATAATCATGAATATATTTTATCTTAACACTTTGATAACACAGGATTGATCGTCGTACCAAAAGTTTATAGTACATTGTCAGGACCTTTGCTAACTACATTATAGAGGTTGTATACCGCTCTGTTTTTGTATTCGCCTACAATCATGCGAACAATTTTTGTCAAGCAAATATATAGAACCCCCCCCCCCCCCACTCTCAATTATCTCAGCTTGACACATTTTGTAGATACGCATTTTACAATTCGAAGCTAGAAATTCAAATGAATGAAACATAGAAGGAAACAATTGAGCAGCACAGAGCTGAGGACTTCAGCCTCACCCTACAGCACAGAGCTCAGGACTTGCACTAATATGTATTTATAATGATGACCGTTTTTGTTTCAGGCTGGTTTATTATGACACGTTGATGTGGCATCATGACAGTCATGAGATGGTTACTGTACAGTGTGCTTCTCCTGACACCTGTCTCCGGCGACCACCTTTCGGGAACGGCCAACAGACACAGCGTCATTCAGCTGGACTTGTTAACTGCAGATGTTACAGCCTGCATTGAACTGATCAAGTTTTCAATGACGGGACAAATACAAAGTGTATTTGACTGTATTCATGCAAGAACGTCTCATTGCTTGACAGATCATAATCCATTACAAACACCTCACCTTGAGATATATGATAATGGTTATTGTGGCAGTTTGGCGACCATAGGATTCGGAGTGGAATCTCAGCAGACCACAATACATATTCAGTTGTTACCAGGGTTTATAGTAAAAACTGCATTTCTCCTATTTCACTTTGAATCACATCCTCGTGCCCCGAATCATGGTATACGCTTGAACCATTCTATCAGTATGAAGCCCTCGTTTTACCACGGTAAACGCCATCCATGGACAGTGATTACGACAAACAACTATGCAACACTTACTACCTATATTATCAGAAATATGGAACACAGCCTAGTCGTGTTTTACGGCAGCTTCAAAAGGACATGGCTGTCAGACATTCACAAGGTTCACATTATACCATTTCAAAAGAATGTAATATACAATATGTCTTCTCCATTCCACAATATTATTAATTACAATGTTCGTAGATTTCAATTTTATTTTCTTGCAAAATTGTTTCACAAATTATACATAGGTTTCACTTCGAACTTGCAATCCGATACACTGATCACTTTACACGATGGTCCTGGTCGTAAATCTATTCGCCTGTTGAATGTTAGTTGTCTGATAAATTGTAATTCTAGCTCAATTACAAATGCATTCATAGGTTTTGTGAACATTGAAAACCTTTCATCCGATATGGCTCAGGCATTAACCATAATAATTAAAGAAGTATACGGTGAAAAAAGAAAATGCTACTCTAAAACATCACATGTACCAGATCCCACTGCAGAATATAGAGAACGGTTGAAATACATAAAAATGTTTATTGTAGATCAAGCAAGCGTTGAATCTTCAACAACCTGCTTGATCACTGTGTATTATCCCGCATTTGCAATATTACTTCACATGAATCTAGTATTTTACGGTCCTGACATATTAACAGATTTCCCTTTGTTTTATTGTCAATATGGTGGTGTTCTCTTAATACATACACAACCTGATTTTGAGCAGACGTTTTGTGGACCAATGCATAACTATAAATTCATGGTAGACACTCCTGCGTACATAGATATAATGATTGCTTGGTTCCCTGGATACTCTAGTGGTATAGTCACGTTTGACTTGGTGATACATAGACACTGTCAACATGTTTCTCATCTTGGCCATACCTTTCACAACCGGACAATCACAGTGGATGATAGCTTAGCTTGTCAACAATTTATTTGCCCTGACTATCCAACCCCCGGTCTATGTAAGTTTGACATCATAGGCAGGTCTGGTAATCCTTTGGGCCCTACCACTTTGTCAGTGATTAGACACACCTCTCTACATAAGTGTATTGACGATGTGGATGCTGATCCTAATCTATTGAAAGCTAATGTGACTTCGATTGAAATCATTGATTGGCCCCTTGGCCATCATGATAAAAAACAAATTTCATTAAGAAGAACTGCTGAGCTGAAATATGACTATCTTGTCCGTGCCAATGTTTCTCTACCG
Source organism: Flabesymbios commensalis (assembly GCA_964017125.1). Lineage (NCBI taxonomy): Eukaryota > Metazoa > Annelida > Polychaeta > Terebellida > Flabelligeridae > Flabesymbios > Flabesymbios commensalis. Next base: position 105,231,220 of record OZ024903.1, read on the forward strand.
TATTTATGCTTTAAAAGAGATCGGTTTCTGCAGATGGGTATTCAACTGATGATATCGGCATGTTTTTATGATGAAGACTATGATTATGTTCGGAAAAGAGTCACCAATCATTTGCACATCATAACCCGCGCATGCTACGATTTGCTGCGCAAGATACCTGTAAAATCTAGAACCAGTGTCCTCTATAAGGAAGATAAAGATGTAAACTATACACTTTCTGTTATTACAACACAATATGGTCAAGATTGTCCTTCAGAATATACCGGGCGTTACACGTATAGTGTCTATATATGGGACAGGTACACACAGTCTGTACGTCAGATTACTGCAACTATAGGCAATCCAATATTCACAGGATTTAAGTTCCACGGATTACGCATAACAGTCGTTGGTGAAAAATTGCCAGATGATTGGCATGCAAATTGTGAGGTCTACTTCAACATAGTTAGTCTTGACCAAGCTCTCAACAGATCGTTGCAAACTGGAAAACTTAGTGATACATGGACTAACAGCTCCGTCACATATCGGTTTTACTCTGAAAGGTAAGCATAGCATTTTAGCATATGTTAGAGATCAAAATGTTCATGAATTCCAAACGATTTAGATTCAATATTATGCGGGGACGCATAATATTGAATCGGTGGAGAATGTTAGAAATCAAGCTGCTGTTGCCCGAGGAAAATACATTGGCACAGCATTCTGATCTCTAACACATATAGAGAGGCCAACATTTAATTACCTGGCCGATAAGGGTCTGCATTTTTTGTATTTCACTTCCTATCTACTTTATATTTTAACACTCTGATAAATATTTATTTCACTTTCTTAGAAATTGTGCTGTGCTTACCACACTTGAAAAATGAGGTATTGTTAGAACCAAAAGCAGGCCTAGTATTGATCAGGACTGCCAAGCGAAGTCAGGCTCCAAACTTATAAGGACCATTAAATGAGGCAAAAAATACCTTTGTTTCCGATTACCCCCGACCGACCCTATTTGAACCCTTAGGTTTATATGTCAATTTCTAAAAAAAAATCAGCATGTATACTCGTGTGAATAGCCCTTTTGGGGCAAATTGTCAGGTTTTTTTAAATGAAATTGAAGAAAAAGTTCCCTACCTTTGGGAATTTTTGAGGGCCATGTAACCGGAATCCCTCTTCCCAATTTTTTTTATAAAAAATGTTTGGTAAGGTATTGTAATCGGAAACAGAGGTATTTTATATTTGGCCTGATGGATGTTATCCATAAGTTTAAAAAATCATTTATTTTAAAGGCAGATATTAACTTACACAAAATGTCTTTCAGACAAAATGACTTTCGGTCTGAAATATTTACTGCCGATCTCCCTCTCCGGGTAATTCAAAGTGGGCTACCTTATATATTCGAACAATCACTAGCCATAATTGGATAAACTCACATCACTTCTACTCTAAACGTTGGGTATATCATTTTAAAATTGTGATGTCACAAATATCACTTTAGCCTGTTAAAGATAATCCATCGACTTTCTGCAATTGACGAAACGAAAAAACGAAATTGTATTCAGTGAAACAAAACAGTGAAACAAAATCACGAAACAGAACCAACCTAATGTAGTCCGGTATAAAGCCATAGTAAAGAAACTGAGAGTGTGCTGCAACCTCGGTTGACAAAGTAAATAATATCCCGTGACACCGGGAAGCGTACAATCCTGGTGCCCACCAGTGGACCACGCAGGCCATATATGGGTAGAACCAGATGAAGGATAAAGCCCGAGGAGCTCTACATTCTTAGCTGTGGAAAAGGCCGAAGGCGGAGGCCTTTTCCACATCTATGAATATAGAGCTCCGAGGTTTTTAACTGACTTAAAACACATACGACTATGATCATGAGAATAATGATCCCTCATAGTCAACAGCTCGGTCACACCTGACTGATTAAAGCACCATAGGTCCACCGACCCTATCCCACTCAACTTTGCTAGCAGCCAGTGACAATCTGACTATTCGATCAGTTGATTTACGGTGGCGTGGCAGCATATTAACAATAATACAATGACCAAACGGTAATTATTTTTATTATGGTTGGCCTACCCGAAAGGCTGTTTAAACTCAAGCTAAGCCATGTGGCCCATTCAAAAATGTTCAGAACGGTGTCATTGTTGTACAGATTACGAAGTTGAACAGTGAACTTTGAATAACCCTACATCAATACATTAAAAAAGTGTTTTAATTATGCATACTCCATGAACGATGCATATTCATTAAATGTAGTAACACGATACTACATTTGGTGTTGCGTCGTTGTTACGTCTTGTACAATAGTTATCTCGAACAAATATCAAAGAAACTATTGGTTTAAACATAACTTTCCAATTGGAACAAAATTGTAATGTCATGCTCCTTTCGGAGTACTATTGGTTGATGTGTAGGACCCACAGATGATATGTTCTATTGGTTAGATTCCTAATGGTCTGAGAATTTTAAAATTAATGTACTTCTTTATCAATGTGAAATATTATTGCAGACACATTTGCGTCAGCAGCAGGTAAAATGGTCATATTCATCCAAATGTAAATAATTGTGATAATAACTTGCAGTGATTATTTGTTTTCTTCACCCCAGGCTATCATCATGGATTGAGGCTCAGCATACATGTGAAAAGCAAAACATGGTCTTGAGTGCAGACAAAGCCATATTAGAAGGTCATATTCGAACACACTCTGATGTTAGTGATGTACATTTTCTGGGACTGAGGAAAAATGAAAAGGTGATTAAAATGTCGTATCTTTAGTTTTATATTGTTTTCAGAATAGGACAATATATGTTTATCGTACAAAAAAAAAGACACAGACACAAATAAACATGCAATTAAATAACAGAAAATAAATAGGGCTTCACTTTAGGTTTTGTCAATGTGAATGTGGTTGTGACAGAGTGAGGCTCTACGACTCAAATATGTAGAAATTTACTTGACAGTCAGTTAACAAGATATACGAGTGAATATTCATTCATGTCTCTAATTGATCTAATCTACTTTGAATAATTATACTTGCCTCTAATCGATCTAATTTACTATATGAATGTGAACTTTGACACTTATATCATTACAAACAAATCACATAATATTAACAAACTATCAATAACAATCTAGTAATTGTATACACAAAACACAAACCTATCAATAACAATCTACTATTGTTAACATTGCAATATTAAAGGGAGCTTTGACTCTTCTAATATTACATACAAATTACATAATATTGAAAAAAATCCATCAATAACATTATTAGACAAGATCTGTTGTTGAGGAGGGTACGCAAATGACACACAGAAACGAAGTGTCTGACTCACACAACACATAGGGCCCTACTTACGATTGTATCATATGAATTCCAACTTCCCATCAACGTATTTCTAGAATGTGGAAAAACATTTTTGCTGCATCAGTAACAGCATTAATGCTAAATTTTCAGGTATTATTTAGTCTGGTGTTAATTTGATTTTTTTCTTAGACTTCAAAATGTCAACAGAAGTTTATCTTGAAAATGGAATTATACATTTAATAAAAAGATAACCTGATAACCAAGTAATGTATATATAAAAATGTAGATCAATTATGATATCATTTGCTGCATTTATAATTCATGGAGCAAATTTGGGTGGTGTTTTGACTGACAAAATTTAATTGACAATGACATTTTGTTTTCAGTAAGTGTAATAAACTAAATTAGGAGTAAAATAACTTCATTCCGGGCTGATTTAGGTATTTCGCTAACTACTCATAATGTCACACTAAGATCACAATATATATATATATAAATTAAAAGATTTGCAGCAAAAAAAGCCAAAAATTGTTGATCATGAGGAAATCGATCACATCTTGACATGTAAAAGTTTGGGGAATTCCATAATCCAAGAGCAAGACCTGATGATTTACAAACCATTGAAGTTAATTTATTACTGATGACCAAATTTATTTTGGCAAAGAGGCTTAGCATTTGCTTTCAAAGTTATTTTATGTTTATCTAGTTATTAAAGTGTCATGCCCAGGTCTAAAATCATAAAAAAACAGTGATTTTATTTTGGCTTCTTAATATGACCATATGATGTAAACATGTCCATAAACTAAAACTGTTTTTTAATTTTTGTGCTGCGCACTTACCAGTTGGGCTAGATTTAGAGACGAAATTCCCGTATCTTTTATTTTTCGACATGGTTGTCAATAATTAGAAATCAGGGATAACTCCATTAAGACCACTATAGCTATGATTAACATGTGTATGAGAATTCTGAATGAAAGAAGGAAAGAACGATTGAAAGAATGAATATAAACAAAAGTAGGTCCAGTGATGTAATATCACCCACATCAATAAATTTACACAATATGCGATATGTGGGTGCAAGACTATGTTAGGCACACTGACATTGCGAGTGCACTACAACCAGTTTGCGATCAAAATCGGCTGCGATTTTAATTTTATAATTATAACCCTAAGCTGTCCTACAATTGTGTGTGAGTCTTTTCCAATAACCGGACGACAGATCGCAGCCCATTGCAGGTCTGCTCGATGACTTGTATGAGAAGGGTTGAAATAACAATTATTGAAAAGGACGACCAAGCTGGGAATGTTATGCGACAGGTTTAAGGTCAGAGTACATTGCAGTGTGGTGACAGTCCTGTTGCAGACAAACTACTGATGTATCAATGCAGAGAGCTTCAGGGGGCACCAGGCGAAAACGTATGTGATTTGTGTCACAAGATACAGACTAAGTGCTGCTAACTTGCCTAAACGTCATCGCTAAGCCACCCTTAACTAATCGCAAAGCCCAGTGTGTCCATAGCATTACGTAGTTATTCCCTGTGTACAACCTGAAATCTAAAATACATTTTACAAAAGTTGCAATTCCAAACCGATTTCTGAATATCTGTTTCTATCAGCTGAGCATCAATACATATTTGTGTATACAGGTATGTTCCTACGAGCTTTGCAGCCTGAATATACATGTGTACTAGTATTATATTTATGTAGCACATCGTGAAATATTTACGTGTATTATATTTCTATGTTTATAGGGAGAAATCAGCTCTACCTGGTCGAACAATCAGTTGGTCAGCTACACCAGATGGTTCTACCCTGATATTCATTACCAATACCTAACACCTAATGTCACATTGCATTTTCTGAATTCCGAAAAACGTATTATTGTTGAAAGTACTTTTCGTGTTGATAAACAAACCAAAAAGCAGCCTGAGATGTCTGGTTCTAAAAAATGTTCTATTGCCACATCAAATTATGAGACAACCTGGTGGTTTACGGAGTCGTGTACCAAGCGATTCCTCGCTACTTATGTATGCCGTACCCGCGGTCAAAGATCTCAGGACAAAGCTCATCTGACTCCGATAGCTGCACATTCAGACTATTATTGTGACAAAGGCTGGTTCCTGTTGAATAATTCTTCAACTTGCTACATTCTTTTGAAATCGCATTCTCATTTCTCTTTTCGTACGGCCGTCGATGCTTGTTCTTTTCTGAACAGCTCAGTTTTAAAGATTAACACTGCTAAGTTTATGCCACGCATTAAACCAAAACAATCTGTAATGCTTAATCAACTAAATGATTGGTTTTTGGAGACTCACAGTTGGCTGTATGATATGTCCGATCATAAACTCGCAGCAACAATAGTTGGTGAGGCCGTAAAAGCAGATATGCTTTCCCGACCATTAATAATCATGAGTACCATAGCACCACATCGCTATATCATTCCAGCCTATCTGAACAACATGTGTGGTCTAGTACAATATGACCAATTCTACACAGAGCTGATGGAGTCTGCAGATTCCGATATAATGAAAGGTTGGGGTGCACAATATAGACACTGTAAAACCCTCCTTCACTCTACTATGATAATGTGTGAAAAGCCAAGTTTATTAGACAGCACCTCCACTGCTTGTGACTCACCATATTACCAGTGTGATGATGGAACGTGTATATTGCTGATATATCAATGTGATCTTTGGAATGATTGTTTGGCTGGAGATGACGAAATCGGCTGCACTTATGGTGTTAAAGAAGATCAATTTATGTTGATGAACGATACTTTACACTTACCCTTTCAGATACATAGAGTAGATCAGGGTGGATATGGAAACTCATCAATGATTCAGCCAGCTCTAAAAATACATGCAATCTGTGACGGTATCAAGTCAGATAGTCTAGTGGTGACTGAAAATCAAGTGTGCTATAAGAGACACGTAAAACACATCAAAATAGCAGATATGGTTGTGCGAATTCAAAAGCTACAATTTCCAAATCCAATGCACAGAGTTGCCGAACAACTTAACGATAGACTTCGCTATGGAGATAACAAGAAAAAGGCACACCAATCCCTCAACGTCACTTTTTTGAATCAGGTTCAAATCAATTGTCAACAATATGGTCGTTTCAAGGCAATCACTGATGTATGCCACATAAATTCACATAATGAGCAATGCGCTTTTCAACGAAGATCACAACTTTGTAAAGATATTGCTTGCCCTGGAATGTTCAGATGTGGAGAGTTGTACTGTTTACGTATGTCTTCAGTATGTGATGGCCAAGTTGATTGTTTAAATGGAGATGATGAAGAATACTGTTCTAATACATCATGTCCTGGTTTATTAAAATGTCGTGGAGAAATTCGATGTTTAAGTGCTGAACAAGTATGTGATGGTTATGTCGACTGTGTGTCATCATTTGACGATGAAATCACATGTATGTCGTCATGTCCTTCCAGCTGCCTATGTCATGGGTATATTATACAGTGTAGTGGGTTAGATTTTATAGGTAATTCAGCAGATCTTCAAAAACTATATTTTAAAGGGGTAGTTTTGAAAGACATTGAACACGCTTTAAATTTAGATGCTTTTTCAACATTGTCTATTATTTATATTGACATATCAAACTGTGATGTTGAATTGATTCTTTTTTCTTATAAGTCTCACTTAATAACACAGTTTATACTTTTTATTAATTTTAGTAACAACAAAATTACTGATGCCAGTTTTCTTGTAATAGACATATTCCAAAAGCTCTTAGTTTTAGATTTACGATTCAATAAGATATCTGCAGTTTCTAACAATCATTTTAATTTGCTATTTCTAGTTTTTCTGGACTTAAGTAGCAACCCTTTGCACAAAATTTCGTTAAACCTTAACAGGAAACCATTAATGTTATTACATTTGAAACACGTGAATTTTATAATGAATGCATGGATAACTCCGCAACAAGGAAATATATTACTTGTGATGGTATCAGATTATAAATTTTGTTGCATTTTACCAAGGAATATTAAATGTAAATATGATCTAATGATTATTAAATGTTATGGAATAATGAATAGCTTATCGGCCATTATTTTTGCTTGCTTATTGTTTGTGACATCTACATTTATAATTATTGCCACAATTAAAGTATTAAATGACATACGTTCAAATATTAAAATACATTATAATATTGTAAAAATAAATCATATAGTAGCAGAATTGATTTCATCGTGTTCCCTAATTGGTTTATCCGCTATTGGAATGTCGACTATTAATATCTTGCGGTGGAGACAGAGTATTATTTGTTATTTAATAAATTTCCTGTTCTCCCTGTCTTTGGGAAGTTCAATGATATGCAAAACAACTTCAATGTGTATTGTTGTATTAAAACTTGCATGCCCTTTTGGTCACCGTTTTCTTAAAGTTGATAAGATATCTTTTTTAATGTCACTTAGTTGGTTTATAATGCCAGTTTTTTATAGCCTAAGTACGGCTGCTGCACATTATCAAACGCACAGTCACTTCTTCTTGGACAAATATTGTTCTATTGGTGATTGTGATGTCGATGTGATGAACAGACTAATGCTTGTATTCGTATGTGCTACGAATTGTTTAGCAATGTCAACTTTTTTTGTCCTCCTTACTTTACTGACACTTAATTTGCGAAATAAAGACAAACGTATCAAAACCAAAATTCCAATATTAAAGGTGGTATATTACTTTTCAAGACAGTTTATTGCCCAAATCATATTGACAGTACATTTGTGTTTGATCAGTCTGATAAAAATATATCTAAACGACTCAGCCATAGAGTACTGCTTCGCTGTTTCAACATATGTACTGCCTTTTTGTATTTTACTTGGTTCTATTTTAAATATGTTGATGTAGACATAAAATTGCTACATTCTTTCAAATGCTTTGCTACATTTATCTAAAACTTCAATATAAAATATTATATTGGTGAAGAAGTATTATTTGTCCTTCTACAGGCTGATTATGGAAGACTGTTGGTTCCAAAATATTCTGAATCGTTCAATGATTTTACAGGAGTTTCTAGTATGTGTAACAAAGTACAATCTTCTAGAATATAATAGAATTGAAACCACTAGAATACTGTAGCGACACACAACATAGCGGTATTATTAAAGTTTTGTTAGAGCTTAGCTAAAATTCTGTTGAGATTACGATCTGCTGAGATATAGACGTCAGATTGAGATGTCTAAAGCCGATTCCCGCACTGAAGGAGTAAAATATTTATAATGGCCGTAGACCCATGACATAGGTATTCAATTGAAACGGAAAGATCTAACAAAGTCATTTATGATGAAAACATTTCAAATGATTCATGGTGGTTGTGTTTTTTATAACAGGCGTCGTTGTCACGTAAACGTCGGTCAAGAGAAAGCGTCTGGTTTCCCATAAAAGGGAGATAAAGCATTTTGCAACATCTCTTTTGTGGAAAATAACGCATTTTCTCATATCCACGCTACGCCTTGAGAACCAATACTGTATACTGTACCTTTTTTGAAGTGTGAAAACTTTTGTATGTATATGTAGAAACTTTTGTATGTATATGTATATGTAAAGTACTATTTATATAATTTGTATGTAATAAAAGTACTATGCAACCTTTATTCACACATTTTGCTGTAAAAATGTTATTTGTACAATTATTTAATTAGATGTAGATGTACTTTTAATAGAAGAATGAAATTTTGTAAAAAGTACTACAATACCTTTATTCCAGCATGTACTCTACTAGAAATGTCGTATCTGTTATTTCTTAAAATAACATATTTTGATTTCAGCCGAACCAAATAAAGTGTTTCTATTTATAACATTCACATTGGTTATTCATGAGCTATCATTTCCCTTCGTGTCGTCCTCCTAACAGAACATTCTCATCTTTGACTCTTTTCGTAAAAATACCAAAATCAATCTAAGAAGGACATATTGTGTATATATATCTGTTGTTGTTTGTTATCCACAGTAGTGTATCGTGAAGACATAATAAAATGTTATTATTGTCATCAATTAGTTTGTTCAGTGATTTTAGTACCTTTATTTGGATTCTACAAGTCACTTTAGGGCTCCTAACGACTTGAAGGCTGACATTATTTACCACATGGCAGCATGTAGATCAATCATATAAATATATCACAGGCACCATAGAAAATGGACAATACACCACGAGGCACTGACCTACATGACACCACCCCACCATATCACACAGACTACCACCCTTGTATCATTCTGTCACTGACCTACATGCCTCCACCCCACCATATCACACTGACTACCACCCTTGTATCATTCTGTCACTGACCTACATGACTCCACCCCATCATATCCCACAGACTACCACCCTTGTATCATTCTGTCACTGACCTACATGACGCCATCCCACCATATCACACAGACTACCACCTTGTATCATTCTGTCACTGACCTACATGACTCCATCCCACCATATCACACAGACTACCACCTTGTATCATTCTGTCACTGACCTACATGACTTCACACCCCCATATCACACAGACTACCACCTTTGTATCATTCTGTCACTGACTCCCATGACTCCACCCCACCATATCACACAGACTACCACCCTTGTATCATTCTGTCACTGACCTACATGACCCCACCCCACCATATCACACACTACCACCCTTGTATCATTCTGTCACTGACCTACATGACCCCACCCCACCATATCACACAGACTACCACTTTTGTATCATTCTGTCACTGACCCCCATGACCCCTCCCTATAGTTCCCGATCGTGTCCGTGGCCGAGACCACCATTCATATGTGGACACGTATGCCTTACTTGACAGTGGCACAAATCAAAGCTTCTGCTCGGAAGCTTTAGTCAACAGCTTAGCTGTTGCTAAGAGAGCTGATACTATTTCTTTGACGACATTAGACACGGAAGACGCCAAAGTTGATGTGTTTATTGTTAAACTGAACGTGTCAGACATGGATGACCTAAAAACATTTGAGATAAACAATGTAATGACCAGACCTACCATCAACGTTGGTCTTGCTAGTCTTGTGAAGCAGAACGAGTTACAATTGTGGCCCCATCTGTCTGACCTACATCTACCTGATATTGACTGATATTGAAGTACATCTTGTTATTAGCCAAGACAACAATGACCTTCTATTGACAGAAATGATAAGGTCAAGTCAACCCGAAGAACCTTATGCCATAAAAAACCCACTTGGATGGGTTCTGATGGAGGTCAAAATCCCAAAAGGGTATCTTCACATTTTATTCAAACTGATACTGCTCTACAACCACAGGTTGACAAATTTTTGAACTAGATGATATGGGTGCAGATAAAATTTCAAACTCATTTTCAATGAACGAACAACGAGTTTTGTCTTTCTGGGAGAAGGAAACCTGCCTAGTCAATGACCATTATTCTACCGCAATCCCTTTCAAGAAGCATCCACCGGAATTACCAGACAACAGGAACATGGCTGAGCAAAGGCTACAATCATTGAAAAGACGCCTGAACAAAGACAATATTCCGAAACCCATGGACACCAAGACAATGACAGATTTACTGGATAAAGGCTACGCTGAAAAGGTCAATGAAAATGAAATCCATCGCTCAGACGGCTATGTTTGGTACTTGCCTCATCACCCCGTTATGCACCCACGGAAACCTGATAAAGTGCGGATCGTGTTTGACTGTGCAGCAAAGTATCATGGCGTGTGCCTGAATGATGTAGTATTCAAGGGACCTGATCTAACCAACAAATTAGTTGGTGTACTTCTACGGTTTAGACAAGAGCCGCTAGCCTTCATGGCTGATATAGAAGGCATGTTCCATCAAGTCCATGTACATCCCCATGACAGAGACTCGTTACGCTTCCTGTGGGAAAATAATCATATGGAGAAGAATACTGTCGAATACAGAATGACAGCGCATCTTTTTGGTGGTGTTTGGTCACCTAGCTGTGTAAATTTTGCATTGAAGCGCTGTGCATTGGATAACAAAGATTTTTACTCCACTGAAACGATCAAAACTGTTGATAAAGATTTCTATGTTGACGACTGCTTAAAATCAATACCTACTGAGGCACAAGCAGTTCAGCTAGCTGGTGAATTTACTGATTTGTTGCACCAGGGAGGTTTTCACCCAACCAAATGAATCAGCAATTCGCGAGCTCTGATGAATAAAATTCCAGCATGTGATCGGACAAAAACATTAACCTCAATTGATTTGAACAAAAATGCATTACCTTGTGAAAAAGCTCTTGGTGTCCTATGGCGAGTGGAAACCGATACACTAGGATTTGATGTTCAAGCAACCTCCAGACCCTGCACATATCGCGGCCTTCTGAGCATAATGTCTTCCGTCTATGATCCCCTGGGTCTACTGAGCCCTTATGTTTTAAGGCAAAAATGCTATTTCAAGCGTTGTGTAAGCAAGGCTGCGATTGGGACGCTCTCATGCCATCTGATATATCTCAGCAGTGGAATAAGTGGCTTGCAGATCTACAAGAACTGAAAAATGTCCATGTCCCTCGCTGTATAAAACCAAGTCAATTTGAAATCTCCACGGCACAATCACACCTTTTTGCAGATGCGTCTGAAGCAGCCTACGGCGCTGTAGCTTATCTCAATCTTTATGGTGCAGAAGGTAATGTGCATGTATCCCTGCTCGCTGCAAAGGCTCGTCTGGCCCCGATCAAATTTACCTCTATACCTAGGCTTGAATTGGCAGCTGCTGTTAAGGCTGTCAAACTTGAAAGAATGCTAAAAGAAGAGCTAAGTATTCCCTTGATGCAGTCAATGTTTCGGACTGATTCCATGATAGCCTGGTGGTACATTCAACATGATGACAAGCGCTATAAGACATATGTTGCCAATCGCGTATCTTTCATCAGAGAAACATCTAAGCCTCAGCAATGGGAACACATTGATACTGCTCGTAATCCTGCTGATGATGTTTCCAGAGGATTTACAGCGTCTGAGCTAATTAATTCATCACGGTGGATTCATGGACCAAAATTTCTGCGGCTGCCTGAGTCTCATTGGCCTGTTCAACACGATAATAATATGGACAAATTTGACTACAGATTTGGAGATAAAATGTAAAGCCCGAGTGTACATGGCTCAAAACCAAACAATTTACCCCACTGATATGCTCCTAGTGTACTATTCAACCTGGCTACGCTTACGTAAAGCTGTAGCTTGGTTTCGCAGATTCATTCTGTGGCTTAAAGATCGAAAGGACAGTAAATCCATGCTGACTGTTGATGAACTTAAAGAGGCTGAAACAGCTATTGTGATATATACTCAAACAAAACATGTGACTTCAGTAGAAAAGGTCATTTTAGAAGTTTAGCGCCTGTGAAATTTGATGACGGAGTGTGGCGTGTTGGTGGCAGGCTTAGACTCGCAGACATTTCAATACAAGCAAAGTATCCTGCTATTCTACCAGCACATAACCACATCACCAGACTGATTATTCCTCATTTTCACTCTAAATCTGGCCATGGAGGGACTGAGCGTGTCTTTGCTGAAGTTCGTCAATCATTCTGGATTATAAAGGGAAGATCAACAGTTCGCTCGACTTTATCTCGTTGTGTGCCCTGCAAACGCTTGAAAACTCCGGTCCAAAAACAATACATGGCAGATTTGCCCAAGGACCGTCTAACACCAACTCTACCCCCATTCTCCTATGTAGGACTGGATTACTTTGGCCCATTTCTGATTAAACGTGCTCGTAGTGAAGTGAAGAGGTATGGCTGTCTCTTCACCTGTCTTGCCACTGGAGCTGTACACATAGGGCCTAGAAGTGGCTGTCAGCTTGGAAACAGATGCTTTTCTCAATGCATTTCTTTCGATTTATATCGAGAAGAGGTGAACCTTAACAAATGGTATTGATAAAATACAATAATTATGTATCACTTACCTTTCTACGAAACTACAAAAGATAAATGAACTCAAATCTGTAACATTTTTCGGGCTGTTAGATCAAGCAGCGCGCACACAAAACTCGATGTGGTTGTGTTGTTTACAGTCATTGTTCCCATGGACTTGACAGGTGCTTCAGAGTAATGTTACTCCTTGGCGGCCAGGTGGCGCTGTGGTCCGGTGTGGTAACGGAAGTAGCCCTCTGTGGACCATCTCAACACTGGCTCCATCATCATTATAACGACTTGGAGGCATATTCATTTATAGACAGATCAGTGAATTATCACATTATGCTAAGCAATGAAGCATTCGATATCTCTGTCCCATACAATGGTGATCAACAGCTTGCATGCAGATACTAGCCATATAATTTCAAATGAACAGTGCTAGGTGAATTACAATGGATATCGATAAAAAGACAGCGTGAAACGCAGATCCAGGCCCCTTTTTTTTTTTTTTTTTTTTTTTTAAAGCATTTAACAACTATACTATAAATATTAAGATAGAATGTGTTTTGTGCAAAGAAAGGGTTGTTTACCTCAAAAAGGGACAAAATATTATATGTGATAGTTAGGCCTATATATTATGGTCCACAATATCTGGGTCCAACTATCAAGCTTAACCAGGGCTTCTGTGCCTACATTATTAGGACTGTGTCACGCCCAAGAATATAATAGGACAACATTTAAAGGCCTGTCTGTTAGCGGCTCGGTGTGTATATTTATTAAAATAACATATTGAATTAAAATTATGGGTCTATACACTATATAGGCATATAGTCTACTAGTACCCCAAAGCATCCTTTGTTGCATACGGACCTGCATGCCTGTCAGTGTCAAGTGTCAGTCAAAACAGCACTGCAACATCGCAAGTCACACCCTATTTTACATAGTCTGCTACTCTCAAACAAACAAAATATAAAACAGTAAGCAGTTATGTCGTTTTTTTTGTTTTCAAGGCAGCAAACTTTATGTAGCTGGTAGATCAAATATAATATACCAGTTATCCATAATCTATAGGTCATGCTCCGCATCACCATTCGTACTTGAACTATTGCTCGATTGCGAAGTAGCCGTGACGTAAGGAGGCCAGGTCAACCAGTAGGAATTCCTAATAATTTCCTACAGGTAAGTAGAAGCCACGCAGTGTCTGGTACAATTTTTTAGTTACAGACAGGGTTCAGGCAAACGTAGTGAGTAACACTATTACATATTTGTTTATGCAAAAAAATAGGCCTATATAATATCTCTGATAGCATAGCAGTGCGTATACCTACAAAAGTAAAGTGTTGATAACACGGCGATGACTGGGTGTAGCTCGCTAACAACAAAAACTTATCAAAACGCTCTAAGTTATACAATTCAAATTTCAGCCACTGCAAGTGGGTAACGATTTTAAAATAAAAATGTATGTTAAAATCGGTTACAGACGTGATTAACACTTAAAGGGTTCAGCAGTGGCGGATCCAAGGGGGGTTTGGGGGGCTGGAAGGTTACCCCCCCCCCCCCCCCTGAGAAAAAATCATCACCTTATTTAGGAGTTTCCTTATGATTTGGTGACATACTGAGTGAGAAACACTGCCCAATATGCCTTAGATTGCATGACAAAACCTCTGGAGATCAAAAATTTCCCAGGGGCGGGCCCCTCGACCCCTTTACAGTAAAATATATTTTTTTGTCCGATTTCAATCCCCCCCCCCTTTCACTGAAAAGCTGGATCCGCCCCTGTTCAGGTGCTATTTAACGTCAATACTAGGCTGCTGTCCACGACTGTATAGACTGTCTACATGCTATACAAGCCATGTTTGTTGTAAAAACCCTTGGTTTATATATAGTTAACCACGGAATGACACGTTTCAATGTTTACTCGACCCAACAAATACATTGATTCAATATGTGTTGCTGGGCCAGCGTCGTGGACTGTGGACTTTATTATTTCTTCGAGTTGTGATTTTTATCCTTTTGTATTTTTTATAGTTGTGATTTTTTTTATTTCTTCATGTTGTGATTTTAAATCTTTAGCTTTTCGTTTCGTTATGTTTAATCTTTAGTATTCCTTCTTGTTGTCATTTTTAATCTTTACTATTTAGGGCCTATTCTAGTCGTGATTTTTGATTTTCAGTTATTCGTCTCTTTGTCATTTTTATTATGTAGTATTTTTTCTCGTTGTCATATTTAATCGTGACTATTTCTTCAAGTTATCATCACTAATATTCAGTATTCCTTCTTGTTGTCCGTTTTATTCTTTAGTATTTTTTTCGCTATCTTTTTTATTCTTTAGCATTTCGTGTCATTGTCATTTTAATCTTCAGTATTTCTTCTCGTTGTGATTTTTATTCTCTAGTATTTCTTCTCATTATCATTTTTATTATTAGTATTTCTTCTCGTTGTGATTTTTATTCTTTAGTATTTTTTCTCATTATCATTTTTATTCTTTAGTATTTCTACTAATTTTCATTTTTGATCTTTAGTAAATAATATTGTCGTTGTTATTTTTACTCAGCTTAATTTCTGACTTGCTGACAGTTTCCACCTCAAAATGAAGGAAATTTAACTGATCTATAAAACACCAGTAGCAAATACGGACACTCATGACTACCTTATTTTTATATATATTTTTTATTTATTCCATGTGGTGTATTAATGTGCCATTATTGCCTAAAGGCATATAAATTTGATATGAGACCCCCCCCCCCTCTAGTGAGAGTGTGTTTGCCGGGGGTCGGTGGCTCGCTTTTTTAGTTGTTTAGATACGTCTTGTGACTCGTTTTCTCAACTTGAACTTTGGACTAGCTCTCTCACCCCATAATATAGTGTAGAGATGTTTCACACACACTGCAGTAGGCACACAGTATGTAGCATACTATCATTATATCGTCACCCTGATATTATACTGTCGTATCTACAGTTTTCATTATTCCGAGATAATCGAAAAAAACTTAATTATAAAAAAAGTAGTAATATTTCAGCCTTGTCCTAAAAAACCTTTGTAGATATAAGAATAGACGTTTGCTCAATGTGAAGAAAATGCACCAGACCTTAGCGCAGCATAGCAAAAAGCATTTAAAAAAGATACGACCTTATAATATTATAAAATATGGCCAGTGTATGATAATACATAGTATTACATAGTTGTATGCGCACATACGACAGTGTAATATATAAGTAGGATTTTTTTCAGAATTAATTGATTTCACTTTTTAATAACTTTCCAGTAATGTTTAACTGCAAAACAGACATTAAAATTGTATATTGTACAAAAAGTGGTTAAACGATGTATGTACCACATACGACTGTATAATGTTGACAAAAATGTCAAATGTGTGAAAATGTCAGTATTATAGAGTAGTATCTGCAGATACAACTTCTTGAATCAAAATTGTTAAATGACTCAAAATGTTTTACGTAATACACTATTATAAACAATTCATAAGTTTATATTGTTTTTCGCCTTAATTCGTCATAAAAAAATTTCTAAAATTTGACAGTTGTATGTGGCAGATACAACGCTATAGAATAAAAAAATAAAGGTAAAATTACAAAATTAAAATACTACATAGTTGTATGTGCAGATACAACTATAGGAATTAGAGCATCCGATTAAAAAAAAAAAAAATCCAAATAAGTGACAATCCCATAAGAATAAATTTTAAAAAAACATGGTGAAAATTACAAATGTTTTGTTATTTAAAATTACACTGTTGTAAGTGGCACATACGACCTTGTAATATATAACTTGCATTAACACTGATTAAGATTGTGTTGTATCTTAACAGAAATACAATAATGAATAACGTTTTCTATCTAATGTGTTTTTCGAACCTATGCAAAATCTGCTCGAGTATGTGATTGTTCTTATTATAATTATGCAGGTAACATTGTCAACAATGTTAAGCATGAATGTCACTTGTTAGGCTAACATACAATTTATTCTGATTTTATATCGGTTTATAATTGTCATTTCGCAATTCATATTATGGTTTGTTTTTATTCAATTACTAAAGTTACTTGACATTTTACATGTTTTACAGAACATTCAAAGAAATATTAACTGAAATTAACACTTAGGCTCTTACATAAGTATCTAAATCAATAATGTAACAACAAAAAATTCATAACAAGGGTCATTGAAAATCAAATGCGTTTAACTACATGAACTAAGCGTAAAAAAACAACAGTTTTAAAAAATATTACAAGAACATATTTTTCTAAAATAACAATACAGAATATTGTCTTTTTAGGGTGAAAGTCAGTTAGCGCAGCGATTCAGCAAATAACCCTGTTTAACTCTATATGAAATGAATCGGGCTTTAGGCCACCTTTGTGCACATATAGGCTAAACTGGGCCAGGAGAACCTCCTGAGGATGGTGAGATGATTGAGATGGCACTGTCCTCCAGACACAGGATTCGAAATTCGAGCCCTGGCAGTCTGAGGCCGAGCACGCTACCTCTCGGTCACGGAGGCTCCCCACAATACTAACTTTCACACGTGGATGGGGAAGAAACATTTTTGTTTCTTTCAAACCGCCGAGACCGGGAACCGAACCCCGAACTCTGGCGTGAAAGGCAGCGGTGCTAACCACTACCCTAGGGCCCCCGCCCGTTTAACTCTATATAGTCAGCATAATGATGAAGCCTACACACAAATCAACTAACAATTAGCATGATACTGTAATTAAATAGCTAAAGTCAGCTTAGAAATTTTAAAATACTTTTTATTGGAGTAAATTATTTTATAAGACACATTCGAAGCCAGTTTAAAGGATCTGACTCATTACGAGTAAACATGACTGTGTGGTCTGGGGCAATTCACAGACACGCATAACATTGCTCAAGTATATACATGTGTCTGCCTTTCTTCCCAATGGTGCTGTGGATAAATCGTTTTTCATTTTGTTTGTGTGTCCACATTCGAGAACGCAGTGTACAATCTTATCCATTTTAAATCGGCGCATTGCAGCAGTTATCGGATAAAAAATACACTCTATTTTTCTCTTTACCAGACTGTTTCTGTAATTATTGAATCACACAACTTGCTTTTTTACTCTCTTTGTGTAATTGCTTCATACTACATAAACCAGTGTACATCAATAGTGTCAAGATCATAAACACTTAGAATGTAAGTTTCCAGCTTTCTTCTATGATAATATAGAGATGATGGTTGTCAATGAGGGCTGTTGATGACATGTTGTTAGCCAAAACACCCGACAACCACAATAGCATATTGCTTAGCTTTTAGTTTCGCAATGTGTTTTTTTGCCGAACAAGTATTTTATTTATCAGATCACCATTATTTAATTTAAAATTAATGTTGGATGAAACATAATTTTTAATAAGTTATAGGATGAGCCCCCACACCTCCAGACAAATTAGCTTGACAATGTTGATTTCACTATAAGCAGGCAGGTTTTTGACCACAGGAAACAGAAATATAGATCTATTGACAATGTATAAGGAACTGAATCTAAGGTAAAGAATTATGTGTTCCATCTGATATAGATATTTTTGGTAGAAATAAATACGTCGCTGACTGTGTGAGTATGATTAAACACTGGCAGTGACGTAGCTAGGAGTAACATAATGTGGAAGCACACTGATGGATTGATAGAGTTTAGGCGTTACGAGGCAACTCTACTGCTATCAATTCATGGTGTTCTGAAGCACTGAACTATTTTAAGATCGGTGCGAGTCGAACGGGCAACTAGTTTCGTGCTGATTGTAGACAGGGGCACAGCATTTCATAAAAATGACGTTGAGCCCTGAATAGTCACTGCCCCTTCTTTTTTCTATTGTTTCCAGTCGGGATTATCTAGCCGAAAAACGAGTGGACTAAATTTCATCATGCATTATTAAACGTCTACCAGTAATTATTTTTTAATAATGTAGAGTGCATCTGAGGTCAACTCAGAAACACTGGCAAACATTATGTCGCGGCCTCCGTCTGTGACGGTGTAGTATACCCATTGTCTCTGCAGGTTGGGTTGGATACCCCTCTTCATATAGTAAAAAATACCTTCACACAACGTTGTATAAATTATGGGCCAACGGTGTAAACATTAAAATAACAATAAATTTCAGAGCGTTCACACATAGTTGTCCTTATAATTATACGCATTTCATATAATATATAATTATACGTCATTTCAAGTAGTAGTAGTAAATCATTGCTTTACGTCACTTTTCGGCACAAAAGGTCATACGTCATTTCAAATAGTTATAATATATAATCACAGCCTACATTGTAAGTCATTTAAAATATTTTAGAAAATAAAACCCAGTGAACAGGAGCCGTTGACACAAAGTTTGTTTGAATGTTGGGCCAACGTCGCAGACAGTGGACCAACATTCAAACAACATTGGGTCAATGTATCTTGTCTGCTGGGAAAAAACAGAAAATATCATGTGTAATAATATTTATGTTATGACCCAACAAACACGATACGTTGAGCCAATGCTGCTTTAATGTTGGCCCATTGTCTGCGACGCTTGTCCAACAATAAAACAACATTGGCTCAACATATCGTGTTTGTTGCAAATCACCTATTAAAAGTATTACAAAAATATATATTTTTTAATAATAGGACAATAATTTATAAAGGAAGAATTACAAATAACCACTGATAACATGACATTCAAAAATAATTTCTAAATTCTTATAATCTTCGCTTAGATCTACATAAAATTCGTCGCCTCGGAGCTAAAGGATCCTATATCCCACTTTAACGAGTGTCAGATAAGATCCTTTAGCTCAGTGGCGACGAATTGTTAATCTTCAAGATCATAATCACTTATACTAGATATCATTTTTCTTTTTATATTGGTTATCCTTCCTTTAAATGCATTTGAAAATTATTCCAGTAAACATTTCTGGAACAATTTCACTGCCCATTATCTGACACTCAACTGTAATTAAATTTATTCGTGTCAGAGGCTGTTATTGTGGGTCTACATGTGGGAATTTAAAATAAAAGCCTATGCTCATCCATTATACAATAAATACATTCTTAAAAAGGAAATATATATTTCTTTACCTTTTTTTTCAAAACTTGAGAGTCTCCTCAGTCACCCGGGTATATAAATAATGGTAATTGAGAAATATTCTTCATTTCGTTCTTATTTTCTGCAACGACAAGTGCTAGGGAGAGCAACACGTCCAGCTTTGAGACGCTGTCCATTGTGAAAGACCTCCGTACTGCGGATTTTGATTGTGGTGTGTCATAATTATGAAACATCAATTTTACTTTGGAACAATGTTGTTTCAAGTATGGGTCAACTATTATGTTATTGACCAAGTTGAAAACAGCGTTGATATCATTTATTAACTTGTTTTCTAAAATAGTATGAAAAAAGTGTCTATTGTTTATCGTCTACTGTCTTAGTGGCGCCAGACACCAGCCGTAAATAGGTGGGGTGTTGGTAGAGGGGGTTTCTTAGAATCGTGGGGAGAGTGACTATATCCGATAATGAGTCCAGCAGTTTGACATTATGACAAATATATAGACCTCGGGCTGCGCCCTCGGTCTTTATTTCGCATACTGTCGACTGCTTCACCCATTATCTAATATATGAAAGCCAAATTATGACACAAAAAATAAATCAGAGGACGTTCTTAGATTAAATGGACATATGCTGTGTGGAAGGTATATATTGAGTGGCGGGAAATAGCGATTTTGTGAGGGTGAGCGTACAACGAAAGAAGAACCTTATTGTATTATAGTACAGAATTTGTGCGTTTCTTCCCCCCCCCCCCTTTGAATGTTCTCTTTCTATATTAATTTCCCTTTTTTTGATGAAATAAAATGTTCAATTTGACAAGCGAGGTCTACAGCTGTTGAAGTTGTTGCAGTTGTTATTTCAAGTAAGGCTTGTAGGGTTAAATCATGCAGAATAGGGTGTTACTAGTGAAGAAAAAGATCAGAAGTCCAAGAGAGATTCAGCAAACAAGATACAGTAGTCCCCCTCTGATACGACTTTCATACTGCCAGAGAACCAGAGTCGCATCCAAGGGGTAGTCGTATCTGGGAGGGGTGAAAAAACTCTAGAAAAAACGTAAAATGGGCCGAATTTGATGTTTAAGACAGCCCTTTTAAACACCTCCATTTTCGTTGTGACACGATCAGCGCAGTTGACAGTCTGTGTTAATTGCCTGTTCTAACCGAAACACGTAATTCCGAAGTACTGGAAGTGGCTTGTGTTTTCATAAGCATTGGGGCAGTGTTTTCTCCACATTTCAATATAGGCCTATGCTTTACAGTACAAAACATGTGACACTGACTGTGACGGCTACTTTCAATTGATGTCAACGTCAAAAGTTAAGACTACAGGTTGAATACTGAGTCATAGTGTTCCATTCTGGCCCAACATTAAAACAATGTACCCTATTATCCCTAATAAACTTACCAGGTAGGGAGACACAGTTGGGTCTTGTTTATTATATATGTGCATCGATATGTGATCAATATTACATTACCAAATAAAAATTTGAAAACAAATGTTATAGATGATGCCAGGATGTAGACTGTAATTCTTATTGAAATATTCAATGGCAAACAGGCGAGGCAGGCGCCTTCTATGTTGACTAAGATGTGAAGTTAAACAGACAATACCGACAACCGCAATACTAGCACAGATATATCTTCACGTGTATACACTCTCGTAATGCACTTGGTTGTGAATATGGTCGGCGCGAGACAATGATGCAGTGTTGTTCTAATGCTGGGCCATCGTCGTCAATGGCGGCATCGGTTTGGCGTCTCGTGGCGGCGTACTGCGCTCACGTCTATTCCCCATGATGATGACTGTTAGACCTGCCTCATTTTCCAAATCAATAACTTCGCGAGTTTAGGAGCTATCATTATCTAATTTATATCATTATTTTCAGCGTTGAATAAGCTTTATGGTGATATTTATTACATGTCCGTGCGACCACTGCTAATTAGTGTTGTAATGCACCTTGTATAGCCAAGGGTGCACTGGATGTCAACTGCACCGTATGTAAATACATATCTGCAATGAAATCCCATTAAACATGGTTTTAAATTATTAACAGAAAAAGTATTCAAGATACAGTGAAAATAGTTATATCACCGGAAAGCATTTTTCGGCTACTATAATCTGAAATGCGTTCCCAACGATGTGACTAGAATATTAAAGTCGTTATACATTTAGTCAGCTGGAAACATTATTATAAAAAGTCATCTCTTGTCAGTGTAGGGCTGCCAGACATCTGCAGACGTGACACAGTCTGGGAAAAGCTAATTTCAAAAAGTCGTATCTTTAGAAGGATATTGCTATCTGGTACGGTGATTTGAAGCTACCAGTACACATCTTCACAGTGTATTGACCAAGATTGTGTCAATGCTGGCCCACATCATACGACGCTGTACCAGCCTTAAGCCGACGGTGGCTTAGCATACGTATCTACTGGGCTGTAATCGACGGTATGTACACACAAGCAATAGCTTCAGACCGGCAGCTCATGCCAGGCTGACAGTGCCACTGAGCAGCTAATTTTAAAAAGTCGTATCTTTAGAGGGAGGTCGCTAGGTAGTGCCATAATTTGGAGGTCGCATGTCGTAGGAGAGGGGAAATCACATTTAAGGGGTGCTTAACAGTGTAAAGCACGCTGGTGCTCAGAAAAAAAGTCGCATAGTAGGAGAAGTCAGATCTGAAGGGGGTCGCATCTGAAGGGAGTACTGTACAACAACACATAATACAATTTTCAGTGCACACGCATGTTCAGTGCCTCATGATTTAGCTAAGTATATATATCACAGAAAAAAAATTGTTTTGTCTCATTTAATAACAGATTAAGTGAGTCAAGTGAGGTTGCATCAATTTAAAGGCAAAAAAAATAGCTGACTATACAAAACGGCCTTTGATCGTCTGAGAATCTATATATTTGTGTTTTGTGGTTAATTTGAAACTGAAGTCAAATTAACATGACTGTCCTGTGAACACTTGATTGGCATGATTATTGTAGGTACAACAAATTTTAAACAAAACATTGCAATAATAGAGTCGTATCTACCACATACATCAACTTCATTAAACAACAACATAGGAATGTTAAGAGAGCTGCTGATTCATTTTATTGCAGTTTTTATATAGTAATATTATTATCACAGCTGGTTTAAAACAGCGTTAGTGTAAAATTGCCCTATACTGACGTATCTACCGGATACAACACTATAAGATTTATATTTTTTCCAAATTTGTTGTATGTGCGCATACGACTCTATAATATTTTACTTTTTTAAAGATTAGCAATCACTTGCAGATACGACTATGTATTAGTGTGATTTGACCTACTTATATCCGTAAGTGAAATTGAAAAATTTAATACAAGATGCGTATGCCCCTAATAACTTCAAATCAGACATAAAAGCACTTTTGAAAAAAATGTTAGATACGACAGTATAATATCAGGGTGACGATATATTTACCTCATCTATTTGTGGTCGGCGTACATATTAAACACTATGATCAATATTAGCCTTTGCTTTGGGTTTGCTCTCTAAGGGGTCACCATTCAATCTCCAGGTGGGGGTGGGGGGCGGGATTTTTTGTCGCGAACAAATTCTTTATTTCAACACGGCTTGGCGATACGCTGAAAATTTCAAATGTTATTACATGTTCATATAGAACAGTTCTCGAAGTAAATTATATATTTCATGAAGAGCCCGAAAATATTTATTTCGAGAATCTCCGGCATGCCCCCCCCCCCCCCCCTGGAGATTGAATGGTGGCCCCTTAACATTATGTGTTGGTGAAATAAACTGGACGAATCTCTGGCCACCAGAGCCATGGCTGGTGTTCCTGTGAACACAGACAAGGACTGTGTGCTGCTTTATGATGAGGAGGATTCAAAAGGCATCATGGAATTCGTGGAGAAAGTTGAAGAATACTTGAAGGACAAATGTACTGTTGGTGTTCCACAGCGGGACTGCGTTCCTGGTACTAGCGCCATCACCAGCGAGAACGCCGCTATATCTAACACAGGTTAGACGTGATTTTCACATATTAATTGTCACAAGTTATGTTTGATGCTCTGGTGTTAAAAGGGTTGATTTTACTTATTTTGGACACTTTAATTTTTTATTAATGTTCCGAAATTTAAAGCTCATTTGTCCAGGAATAAGAAAAAAAACATTAAACCTATGTTGGAAGGGGGGTGCAGCGAATGTCTATTTTTATGGAAACAGCCCCAGGCCTATACAGTAAAATTTCACCCCCTTTAAGTTGTGTCTCGCCACCGTGTGGTGAAAATTACTCATATTTGCGTAATTTGTAAATCTTGGTATTTAAAAGCTCATTTCGTTCCTAATTGCATTGATTATATCAACTAATAAAACGTATTAAAACGACTATATACCCAAAGTCACATTAAAAGTGATCAACCAGGATCGCATGTTTTTCGCTGATCTCGGTCAATTCTCAACCGATTTTTATGAAATTTTGTAACAATCTTATTTCAACAGAATCCTAGTATCCCTGAAAATTTCGTTCATTTGACATGTAATAAATTGAAATTACGACGTCCCTCTATAAACCCATTAAACTAATTCTAGAATTTTATTACATGTCAAACGGTGTAACTTTTGAAATATTGAATATAATTTTGCGAGATTTCTACCGCTATAAGGATTTGAATAGAAAATAGCCTTTGCAAAATTTCAAGAAAATCGGTTCAGAATTGAGGGAGAAATTGCCGAAAATCATGCGATCCTGGTTAATTTGACGAGGTTTTTTTTATAGTCGCGCCTAACCGGGCTATGTTGTGCGGTCCTCATTGTATTTATTATGATTGAAGGCATGTATATGATGTTTGTATTTTCCAGGTGTTATTATTTTGCTAATTAAAAGAAATCTAAGTTCACATTTTACCGAACTCATAAATTATGTGAGAAAACAACACTCATGATTGGAGGCATGTATATTGCGCCTTATCTCAAGTGATTCCGATATATTATAATGCAATACTGGTTACATGACGTGTATGTTATAATATGATCATATTTGTGATGTTTGCATTTTCCAGGTGTTATTATTTTGCTAATTAGAAGAAATCAAAGTTCACGATTTACCGAACTCATAAATTATGTGATAAAACAACACTCTTCAAAAACCAAAATTCCTGTATACTGTGGACTTAACAGAGCACAAGCAGTTGATATACCCATAGCATTCAGTTTATCAAACCTTCACGCAGCTTATACAGAAGACGAAAACTACCTGGATATGTTATTTACAGGAATCAAACAAGAATATAGTGAGTTTATAATACATGTTTTTAACTTTATTATATAATTATAACCACGTAGAAGGGCGCCCGTGGTTGAACTTTTTATATATATCGCCCCCCCCCCCAATTGTCTTTACAAACTGCTATTTAAAGTAGTTGATCTCATTCTTTGTTGAAGCAAAGTATATTTCGCGTTAATGCCGTTAATTGGGGCCAATGTATCGTGTTATCTGGTGTTTCTGGCGCCGGGATTTTAAAGGTCACCAGCATAATGCAGCAGTCAGAAAATACGGTACAAAAAACTAATGCTGTTTTAATGGCGGGCCAGCGTCGGAGACTGTGGGTCAACATTGAAACAGTATTGGTTGAATTGCGCATTGTAGGCCCTATACAACAGACCAAGTGATAGATTAGTGCTGGGTCAGCGTATTAGACGATCGACCGGCATTGAACCAGCAATGGGCTGCAACCCTGGCCCTACATTAAACCGGAATTTGGTAGCCTGCATCCTCTGTATCAGGTACACCGTAGGCAACTATTGAATCAATGTTGGCCAGCACCGGCGATGATGGTGGAAGTAATACACGTCGAAGACATTTAGGATTCTGGCCCATGAGGAAGACCAATACACTGATTTTTTGTCTATAGCACTCAAGCAGACTAAAGCCGGGCCTCTGAGCTCGGGAACTCCTTTTCTAGTTATATTTATGATTATTTCAAATTAAAAAAAAAGAACATGATTTCCTGAACTCCGAGGTCCGGCTTTAGTCTGTATGAGTGCTATAGACAAAAATTCGGCTTATTATTTTCTAAACATAACAGTGTATTGGTCTTCCTCATGACCAGAATCCTAAATGTCTAGGATATAATTAAGGAAAGAACCAACCCACCAGACACAAGACGTTAAATTATTATTGGTTTAACGTTGGGCTAGCGTCGTAGATCCTTGACCAACGTTATACCAACATTGATTCAACGTCTTCTGACTGCTGAGAAGGAGACGTTAAAATATATAATGTATTCCTTCCACCACCATCGCCGGTGCTGGCAACATCCATTCAATACTTGCCTAAGATGTACCTGGTACAGAGGATGTAGGCCTACCCACCAAATTCCGGTTCAATGCTGGGCCAGCGTCGCAGCCTATTGCTGGTTCAATGCCGGTCACTTGTGTACGACGCTGGCTCAACACTACTCCAACACTGCCCCAACGCATGATTCTTCTACACCAACGTCTACAGCAACCACTGGACTAACCAATGTTGCTTCAATGTTGATCCAACGTGTCTGACGATGACCCAACAACAACCCAGCATTATGTATACATAGGCCTAGTTTGCGGCACAGCACTGCGACAATTGCTATACGGGTGACACTTTCATCCCCCGTTGCCAGAAAGGCCACTACCCAGATAACACGATACATTGGCCCAATTGTGAAATAATGTTGGGCCATCGTCTGCGACGCTGGGCCAACATCATTTCAACCAAAACCCTGTAAGCTCTTAACCACAAATATAATCGTGAATATAATTTTTTCTGAGCACTTGTTAAATACAAAATTAGTTAACGTAAGGACCTGCAGCGTTATGTTGCACATGTTCATAAGGACTGGTGTACATAAATTTGAACCGTTTCCCACACACAGCACCCCTCTCCCTCCTTAATAGGACACAAACTCAGTCAAAATAAACATAATAGGCTACGGCCGAGCCTAAAAATTGGTCTCCACGGGTCATACAAAAAACTCCATCGCTTTAGGGGTAAACAGTGTTAAAGGAGCTGGTGTTTAGATTATGTAGCTGTTTCATTTTTATTAGCAGATTTAAACTTATTTTCCATACCATTTCACATGTATAATTTGTATAATCAAGTGTACATACATTTTCACAATTTATAATATCAAAAAACTTCATCAAATCAAAATAGCCACATATAAAACATGACAAACAACGTTCGTCTTCGACATAGTTTATTTATATATCTATAAAGAAATAATTCATATTCAGCCCAGTTGCAAAAAAATTCATATACACATTGAGAGCACTTTTAGCTTTGTTGGCATCGCGCCAGCTTTGGTGAGATTTTTTAATAAACTAATTTGCATAATTCAGCCAATTAATATACTGGGCCATTTTTTTTCAATACAACTTTTTAACAAATATGCATAGAAACAAGTGTAATGCCACATAAAAGTCAACACAAATGTCAAGGTTAAGGCTGAATTAGTCCTAAATATGACTTGATCATGTTTATTTGAGCCATGTGGTTTAATTGCATCATTACAAACATTATTAAAAATGTGCCAGCTTAGAATTGTGTTACGCTCAATTGCATAATCACCCTAATTAAAATAATAATAAATAATAATAACTTTTTTACTCATAAAGTTATGTAATGCTTTTCATGTGTAATGTTTATCTTTTTTGATAAGTTTGAGACGATGGAGATAAATTTGGCAAAAAACATATCTATCCATCTTACGCTAATTTGCACAATTCAGGCTAGTTAACATGAGTAGACATTCTGATAATAGGTCCTACAGCTTTTGAATAAATAGGCACAGAAACAGGTGTTATACCACTTTTTTGTATACGTTTCAGTGGTTTAAGATATCAATTTTGCAAAGACAAGTAAATTTCAACATATTATGCCGCAGCCACGTTCAATGTCAAATTGTGGCTTTTGTTGTCAAAATATAGATACAGTCGTGTCTCTACTTGTGAAACCCAAGCTAGGTTTTCAATCATTTATTATGATTACACTTTTTTTGGATTACGATTATGATTACAATTACATTAATTATATTTCCGTGATTACAATCACGCTTACGGGTGATTAAAAATATCTTAGAAATTGTCTGTTCCGAGCAAAAAAATAATAATTTATTTTTCTTTGTAGCTAGGTCCACAAGTTAATGGGGAGTTTTCTCCACTTGGCAGATAGTATCAACAATGGTTGACAATCTTGAGGAGCATCCCTCCTATTATAAAATATCTATGCACAAAATGCTGACCCAGTATTGGTCTACCGTTGGCCAACCGTCTGCGACAATGGCTCAACAGTAGATCAATATTGGATCAACGAACCGTGTTTACTGGACACCCTTGTTTCCTAGGACGTGCAACACGTTATGTACCGCAAATTGATGCGCCGGGGTTGTCACATGCTTATAGTAGAAATCATAAGTATTTATATTGGTTCTCAATTTGAATCCAACCAATGGACCTCTAGACAGCCACACAGACAATGTTTACTACTATGCATTTACACAATATGCCTGAGCAAAACACACACATATAGGTCTCCTATATATATAATATATATTTATATAATTATCTAATACACATACATACATGTACATAAATATACATACATACATTGTCATGCATATTCTGACGAGAAATTTATACCCAGTACAATAAAGTGGCCACATTAACAATATATCTAAATATATTTGAAATTCTATGCTCTATGAAAAAAAGTAGTATAGGCTTAAAGCAAAATTTACGAAATTTGCTAAATAGTAAAATAAAAAAAATACATTAAAGGGACCCCTTGGGATGAGACATTTTCAATGTTGTCAATTTTGAAAATTTAATTTATATGAAGCTATATAGCCTACTGATCTTAGCTAAAAATACGAAAAAGTCAAAAAACAATTTTAAAGCACCGAGAAAGAGCGAAATAGTTGTATTTCCAGGTCGTATATTGCCATGTAAACAAAACAAGTCAGCAATATTAAGCACTTTCCATCACATATTCCCACGTATCAGACGGTAAGATCAGAGCAGTCGCCGCTAATTGGGGGATAATTGGTGTCTCATAGTCAGGACACGGGAGGACACACCTGCAGCACTGATTGTCTACCCAACGCTGGGCCGATGCCATCAGCATGTGGCCCAATGCTGTGAAAACATTCAATCGTCCTTCAGGTATACAAATAGTTTGTTTGGGTTTCTTCTGGTTTCATAGAAATGTTGATTAAAAATATTTGTAAAAATATGAAAATTCTGAAAAAAATAAAAACATGATCCGTGGGATACACTACTTCAGTGCGGAAGTAAAACTAAAATTGATGTCATCCCAAGGGGCTGCTTTAACAATTACAAAAATCGGCTCAACTAGAAGATAGTCGGGTCATATATGGAGGTTCTATGACCATTTTGCTACTACTTTAGTTTCTTAGTGGATTTGGCTGGAAGAACCATTTTAGGTCAAAATGAGCTCATATGTATCTCTCAAAAGCAGCGAGAAAATTGTCAAAATCGATGTTATTCAAAATGGCCGTCGTCGTGCATTAGAAATCTAAAATACGCATATCTTTTCATGTATTTGACATAAAAACACGAACAAAATCTTGTTTTTGACTAATTGAAACATGCTGATTCGTGAAGCATTAAATTATTTTTGTTGTAAGGAAGATAGTTCATAGGAATAGCATTTCAATGACAGACAAAGAACACGAAGTCTGTCCAAAATTACAGTTGATAGAATAAAACAATATATATTCTAAAACAATAACGCTTATCCTGTATAGCTAAATTGGGATATAAATAATGATTAAAACCGTTTGAACCGTTTTGTTTCGTCCGGTGGGATATAAAATGACACAGTCTGAATCATAGAGTGCAGTGATATGATTGACACTATATTTGACAAAACATTATACAATTTGAGTATGTATTACTGTATAATTCAATGTCTGTGTAAGTAAAATAAGTATACCATATGGCTTCTTTGTTTACACTCACGTTTGTGTAATTCATCAACACTCATGAAATTTTGCAAAATGGGATTATTAGTTATAATTAGAATGCCAACAAAAGGGGTAATAACTTGAAGCTGTCTGGTTGAATGAGTGACACCGATGAACGAAAGTGGCAAATTGTATTCAACTATCAAATTAAATTAATAATACAATGAGAATAGTAAATAAATGTTCAACTACCAAAGGCAATAAAACTGGCTTCATGTTTTTTTATCTTATTCTTCCCACAGATATAGTGAAAGAACTTTGTTCTACATATAAGAAACTGGAAAACGAACCTTCCATCAACTCAAGTGGATCGTTCCACCATGGAAATATTTCTCCTAACTTTTTTGTCGAACCTTTGTGCCACGCCAAGAGGTACAAAAAAGGAGCACTAGCCTTGAATGATGACACAAATCATTGTGATTTTTCTAGAATAATACAGCATAGTAAACCCGGCGATACCATTATAGTCCATGGTATGGCTGGAATAGGGAAAACATGTTTGATGAATCGTATTGCTCTAAACTGGGCGAGAAAAGAACCATCTCTGCAGCATATTACGTATGTTCTGCTGCTGCACACTAAGAAGATACGTAACCATGCAGAAACAGCAGAGAGAATTATATGTCACGACTTAGAATTGCTGCCAGAGCAACTCAATGTGAACATTAAATTAATCATGAAGTTTGATTCTTGTCTTATTCTGATTGATGGTTATAATGAGTTGAGCGCTGAACAGAGAGAATATAGTCTGTTGACCAAAGTATTATCTCGTCAAGTGGCGAGGCGAGCAGTGGTTATTGTGACGACACGACCAGAAGCTAAACCATACATAGAGAAACGCACTGGAGGCAACTACATAGATTTACCACTGAATAGGCTAGATCAACAAGGCATGTTTAGTTTCATCAGTAATTTTTTTCCTGATAGCGAAGAGGAATTTGTTCAAGTCAGTAAGAGCCTGATGCTGAAACAGTATTCAGAAATCCCAGAAGATTTGACGTCAGTGCCTCTATTTCTGAAAATGCTATGTTATCTGTGCAGTGAAGAAATTGAAAGAAAAGAAGATTTGAAATTATTCTTTGAATTAAGAGGAATTACAATGGGATCTGTTGTGGCAACATTCTGGACACTTCTTATTGATAAACAAAAGAAAGAGAAAAAAATCATTAACAGCATCTTAAACATTCTCTCTGTCGAATATATAACTCCCCCAACAATGCACATGATATATGCTTTGGCAAAAATGTGTTTTAATTGTCTGCTAACCGGTGAGACCGAATTCTCAAATGCTACACTTGAAGAGAATGAGTTGAATATTGAGTGTATTCGTGACGTGGGACCTGTAGAGATCGACAGAGGTCATATGGTGTTTATCCACGCCATTTTTCAAGAATATGTCGCTGCTGAACATATAGCTAGAGATGGTACGGCTCTAGACATAGTATTAAGAGCTTATAAATCCAGACAAGATAATCCTGCCCTGTTTGAGAAGTATAGACAGGCTTTAGTTATGGCTGCTGGTATACGACCAGCTATTCTTCTGGACATCATACGTACTGTTGACTTGGAAATTACTCTGTTTATCACAGAAGAACCAGAATATAGACTTGATTTATCATTGGAAAGTGATCTTGTGCACGCCTGCAGCATTCATGATGATGGCGAGACAAAAGGAGTTCTTAAGCGGTTTGTGTCACATATAATTAAAGCTCCAGTCAGCAGAATCGTGAAGTGCAAAGATTTACCAGAACCAAACCGCAAGTCATTTAAGTGTCTCTCCAAACTAATGAACTACAACGATTGTTTGCAACTTGTTTGGAAAACTCATACTCTAATCAATGACATGGAGGAGGACACATGTCCTTTTGACGAAGCATGTACCCCTAGAATAAGCCCTCCTAATGGAGGTACCTACCAGGCTATCAGAGATCCCATACTACTGGCAGCTCTACCTTCTGTGGACCTTGGTACAACAAAGACGCTGGGAATTTTCTGCATCGGGGCAATGGTACTCCGATTTGTAGTAGATGGTGTAGTGAGTATTATGAGCTATATTCACCTAATTAATTATTCAGACAACGAATAATTATCATTCTTGATATTCTCAAATATGTTGACTTAATATATGATTTTACTAATCTTCTATCAGTCTTGATATGACAGGTTAGCCCTTGGGGGGGGGGGGATTATATTTAATTATTTCCCAGTTACATGCCATTACAAAATCTTCCTGAATTGTTTTAAGTTGAAAACATTTTCAAATGTTAAATTTCAAATCCTACTACAGACGAAATCCACTCATGTTACACAACGTTGCAAAACCAAGGAAATATATTAGCCAGTGTCGGAAATCAGACGAGGCGATATATTTTAGTGATAAAAAAGCTGCACACTTTCTACTAACCAGACCCTGGTCAGGGGGCCACCATTCCAGGGGGGGGGGGGGGGCTGGAGTATTTTTAAAATAAATATTTTGCGACTGAATTTTCATGAAATAAATAATTGTCTATAGGATTATTACATGACTTCAATTTGCGAAGCCTTGCTTCGCTTAATTGTCTCATTAACCCCCACATCAAAGCCTAGCTTGGAATCCAACTTTGTTGACAGCAAAAATACATTCTAAGAAAGTGAAATATACATTTTGCTTGAGGCAGAGACAGGAGGTGAAATAAATAATTTGTCCAGTTCAAAAACTCCACCCCCTATTACTTGAATGGTGGTCCCTGCCCCCTTAATGACATAGCTATTTCCAGAAAAGTTACTATTGGTCTTTTGCTGGTCTACTTAGGTGGGCGGTATTTTATTAAAATATGGTAGATGTAAGTTAGAAACGTCACCACTTTGCGCATACCTATCAGTAGTCTGCATAAATTCTCAGGAACTGTATTACATTATCACATAATAATGTATTACGTAATCATGCATTGACCCTACATGGGCATAGCGTGACAGACACCAGCGTGATTGGCTTCCACCAGGAGAGCTCCCATGGCAACATAGATTTAGTCATTGTACAGCATGGGTTCCGCTGCTGATAAACTGTTTGATTTTAGCTTACAAATAAACTCCGGAGTGAAAAAAAGATAACATGAATGAAAATAGATGATATCCCTATTAGTTGTCATGTTTATAGCTACATAGAGCACTGGACTTGAGGGGATGGGTTTTAATATCACTACTTTTGATACATGTTATAATGAACAATTCAGACCAGATGACTCTCGGATCACCCAATAAAAAGCCAAGGTCACTGCTGAATGCAGTTTCTGAGAATAGGCTGACTATGAGTCAGTATGTGCTTGCATATATACATATATACATGCATTCTACCTCATATATATCCAGCAAATATGATACACGGCCTAATAATAGTCGAGGAGCTTATTAGGTCCCGTGGGAATATTTGTATGATGCTAAACCATCCATCCAGATGTCTCAAGGGCATCCCAAATAGCAATAAAAAACATGTTGGCAGTTTATAATATGTAGGGAGGGGGGTTTATAAGAAAAAATTAACACTTTGCTTGGCTGACTTTGGAAAAAAACATTTAAAAATCCCAGAGGATATTTTTACACATTTTTTGCAACAGTAATGATATCATATGATACAAAACATAACGTACAGCTATTGCAGTGGTTATTACCTTGTTGATTTATGAACACTTATGATAAACGAAATATTGTGTGGGAAAAATGGTGGAGCATATATAGTCTGTGAGCTAAGTTCAAAATATTGTTAGTTTTTTAATTTGCTTGACACAGAAAGTGGCAGAGAAAAAATATGTATTGAAAAATTATGCGCTAGAGAAATATATTCAGAACATTGTTAGGGTAGGTGTACAAGTTTCCAGAGGCAGCAAAGTACTTGAAATGAGGAATGTTCAAGGGTACCCTCGAGCCCCTAAGGTTAAAAAATCCATACCACAATTAACAATTTTTATATCACTGTCGGTCCTATTGATTTTTCAATAAAGATAGGATGACAAATTATTAGAGTTTTTATTTTTTTCACAAAAAGCAAGTCAACCCTCAGAGCGATGAAAGTCAATATTTAAAAAAAACAGGGATTTTGCCGTTTCCTGTACATATGTATGATTCAGATAATGCTAATGTCTGTTGACTTAATTTGGTACACCGGTCATCTGGTACCACTATATCAAATTAGAAGAATCCCACATTGTTGTATGAATGAAGTATGAGGTAAAAAGAACGGATGGGGTACTCTCACTAGTTACATTTTTTAGACATAACATAATCTTCATTGTTATAGTTATAAACAATTTAATATCACTCTGATCACATTTTTCTTGGAATATATTCAGGATGAAGCATATGTGAGGCTTACATTTGTTTTGTTAGATGTAGCCATTGTCTACCACTATGGTTAACTTTTAAACAGCATTTGGGCGGTATGTGCGAGTATACTATGTGGCCAACAGAAAGTAGTGGACAGTGTTGATTATATGCTGGCCATATACAGCGACCGCGAACCAGCGTTGAACCGGCATTGTGTTAGTGTCGTGCTGACTTGCAATGGACACGAACATTAGCTGAACATTGTGATGAACATTGAATAAAAGCCAAATTAGGGCACAAAAAACATATCCTAAGAAATTTTATTACACGTTACAACTATCCCTGAATGTCAAAGCTTCGCATGAGGTATTTAGTGCATGGTGGCGGGAAATAGTGATTTGATCAGGGTGTTCGTTCAACCACAGAGGAAGCCTAAAAACCTTTATTCTATTATAATATGGATAATTATTTATTTATCATTTAGTATTCCAAGCCACAGATAACAATGCAGTAATATGACAATGCCAAAGAGCACATAAACTCAATTTGATGTGTTTGTTATGAACAGGTCAAAAAATAACTTTACATCCAGCCTTCCCTTTGCAGGCATATTACCCAACTATGAGTCTTTTATCCATTTCCAGCCAGTCATCATATTTTATTGACCTCAACGAGCCTCATAATTTCCATTCAAACCGAGGAATCTAGATTTCTTGTTCAAACCTATCAGTGAGGCAGATCTGCATCTGTTACCATTGACACCCTTTCTAATAACATAACTGAAAAAAATCTATGTATATCAATAAAACTTTTATTGCGCCTATATCCTCAGCGGACCGAGCTCAGAGGCGTACAAATCCTTAGAGGCCAAAGCAGGTTCGTCAACAGGGAGGCTGCTGAGGAGCGAGCTAGGGTGGGAAAGCCAGATCAAATATGTGCAATTTAAGTCATTTCCGTAATTTTAAAATTGTTTTAACATTACGTATTGGCACAGGCGTTCCTTAATGCTGGGCCAGATATAGAGAAAGCTCTTGAACCAGAGCTAGGGTGGGAAAGCCAGATCAAATAGGTGAGATTTAAGTCATTTCCGTAATTTTTAAATTGTTTCGACATTACGTATTGGCACAGACAGGGCGTTCCTTAAGGCTGGGCCAGATATAGAGAAAGCTCTTGAACCAGTCTTAGTTTTTATTCAAGGAACAACAAATCTATTTGAATTTGCGGAGCGTAGATTTTTGAGCATTTCGGATGAACAAGTAAGTCAGCCAGATATGCAGGTTGGTTGTTTTTCAAGGCTCGGAAGGTTATTGTGCATATTTTAAATGAAAGCAAAAATTTACGTTTTAGAGTAGGAGTGGAAAGACTAAAACGTGGGGCCTTGGTTACCACTCTTGCAAGGCGGTTCTGAACGCGATGTAATCTAGCAATATCCTTGTCTGGTATATTGTAAAAAAGTGAGTTATAATAAACTTGCAACTGACCAATGCCACTGCAATTTGTTTGGCAAGATCTAAGGTCAGACTTTTTTCGAATTCGTCGCAAATCACATATATGATAGAAGCATGCCCTACATGTTTGGGATATGTGTTTTTGGAAATTCAATCTACTGTCGAATACTAAACCAAGATTTTGGCTGATGCAGATGGATTTGTGTCTTGACCGAGAATTAAGCATGGGAAATTATTTAAATATTTTTTTCGCTGAAGTTTGGTACCAATGAGAAGAAATTATGTCTTACTAGGATTAGGCTTCAGCCTAGATCCTGTCATCCAGGCCGACACGGCCATTACACAATGTTGCAACTTCTCAAGAGATTCCTTAGCGTTGGAAACGGATAGAGACATGGAAATTTGAGTATCATCAGCGTAAACATGGTGGTTGATGTCAAAACTGGAGATGATAGCGCTGAGTCGTGTAGTGTATAGGGTAAAAAGCACTGGTTCCAGCACAGAGCCCTGTGGAGCTCTATATGAGAGTGTGCCTTTGTCTGACAGAGTATCTTTAATTTTTACGGATTGATGCCTAGTTTACAAATAAGAGTACCTCACCTTGTGAGAGTACCTCAACCGCTATTTAGACCTCATAAGTCCTTCATGCAAGAAGGTAGGGTTTTTCTAACTTGATGTGGTGGAAGCAGTTAACCAATATACCAAATGAAGTCAAGAGACATTAGCATGCTCATAAGCATACACATGTAGAACAAATGTTACTTTTTACGAACTTTGTGATTTTTTTTTAAATTTTGACTTTTGGCGCTCTAAAGGTGGATTCATGTTTTCTGAGAAAAAACTTCACCCATAACTTCACCTATGTTTCATCCTGAATATATTCAATGACGAAATGTGGAATTGCTGTTGCAAAAATGTGTAAAAATATCCTATGGATATTTTTAGGTCAGCCAAGTATTTGTTTTCAATTTTCTTATATACCTCACTCCCCCCCCCTTCACCCCCCCCTATTTCAGACTGCCAACATGTTTTTTGTGGATGTCCTTTAGACATTTGATGTTTGGCTAAAATACAAAAAATGCACAGGACCTTATTGCGATGAATATGGTCCCTGACTATAATTGAACTTTAAAATGGATATTTAACCTGATAGTTTTTTCTTCTTCCACAAAACATAACATAACTGCACTAATCGTAATTAATCATAGCTAAACTGCACTAAACCTAATATATATTTCAAAAATGATATGACATATGGTTTAAAAAAATACCCAAACATTTAGTATAACATAATATGATTCCTTAAGCACCATCTTTCTGCTTACTTATTGCTGCCCCCCCCCCCCCAGTCAACGGTGTAAATGTGTATTGCATTAAAATGTGGGGACCAGCGTCTTGCCCCTCTTCAGTTGGTGAAGAACCCCCGGAATGGTTTCACCCTCGCTATCCCCGCCGACGTTTTTCCGCGCACTCGCCCACTTGTGATCCAGCCAGGGCGGGCAGACGTGCCGTCTTAGCCCCCGCCGAGTCAGCCACGAGGCCGAGGCCGTCGTGTTCCGTCCGGAATATTGCACAGCGATTTATGTCAAAACAAACTATGATATGAATAAAGAAGAATTAACAGTACAACAGAGTCGAACAATTTATATTTACCGTCGCCCAGACGGGGATAAAGAGAGACAGAGAATTGGTTGCTGGAGAGGGTGGTCCGCCAACATGGCCACCGCCCTTCACCTGCAACCCGATAAATATACATACTATACTATAGTTTGTTGCTGGACAATCCACCGCTGTACCACCAATCAGACATCAAATATATGTTGATCAGCCTTGAGAATATGAAAGTCATTTTTACTTAAAATCGTTTTCTGATGTATTACAATGCTGAGAATACATTTTGCAATATCGATTTCCCTTTGTTGCATCCATTTATATGTCTATAGTTTATTATGTGTAATTTTAATATAGTTTGACCATATATGGCTGTGAACTATTTGAGTCCTGAACTGGATATTTTCACTTTTTGTGTTATATCCCGTGAAAACAAACTGTATTTGATGCATATATGTGGAAAATGCGATTTTAACCGTTTAATTATTTTACAACCTGTTTATTGTACCTTTTCCCCTAATATTATATATCTGTTTCAGCCTTTAGCTGTCAAGAACATACGCGAGTTGATATTTCTACCTGGTTCTATAGTCACAGCTTTGCAGGTTTGTTTTCTCGCGAGAAAACTTACAAACAAAGGCCATTTAACTAAAATCACTTTCCAGGCAAAAAGTGTTTTGCTTCCAAAGTATTTGAAATTAGATGAATCCCAAATGACTATACCAAGAACTACAGTTGAGATGTTATCAATAGAAACTCACACCACTATAGACGAGATTGACTATGTAGCAAGACACATGAAAATAAAGAAGTTAAATTTGGTGGTAAGATGAACACTTTATACTTTGTAATAAACAAAATGGTGAATGCATGTTATCTAATACAGACCCAGCCTACACTGAATAATTGTTCATACTCATTATAATATTTTAACAGGGAGTTTTGAAAGCCGTCAAAAAAAAAGTAAACTTTTAACCTTTTGTTTCCTGCATTGTTGGTATATCATTAATTCTCTAACACATGAAAGTAAAACATAAATATTGTTGTATATGTTTAAAAGGCTAATTCAGGCTAAAAAAAACACTCAAGATCCAAAACATGAAATCATTTTTTATTTTTTAGAGCCTAACAAAATCCGTCATTGATGGAAAAGATATATTTGGCGGTTGTCGACTTTTTTCAAATACAAATGGATTTGGTTTCAGTCTCCCTGGGATAAAATGTGTGGTATGTTCCTTCATAACTTTGACGATAAAAGACGTTGTAGGACTTTTAATTGCGTAATTATAATTTTAAATATGAATTTTACTATTCTTAAACGGTTTGTCATTCCACTTTTCAGCATATAGTTTAGTGTTTTTAAACTATGTGTCATTCCAATTTTAATTATAAATGTTTAATATCTATTGCATTCAATCAGCTTCTAAAAATATAAGTTAACTTGTTTGAATACAGATTTAGATATCATTCAATAATGGTGCTTTATTTTTGGTCTTATGAGTATTTTTTATTTCACAAAACTATGGTCTCCTGACTTTTATTTGACTCAAACATGCCGAGTATGTTTAGATATTTCGAAAAGCAGCCGTGACTATTTAACTTTATGTTGTAATTGACTCTGTTTGGTCAAATACATTTATTCCTCTTCCCCTATCAATCCGTAAGCGATTAGCTGATTCCTCTGCGTGTATGTGGCGTGAAATGGACATAAACTCCTACATGTTGCTTTTTCTATTTATAATAGTTTGGTGAATGGATATATTGAGATCAGGTGATGTAAGAAATAACATAGTTAAAACAAATTAAGGTTGATGCGGTTTATTTTACTTCGGTATTCTAGTAAATTTTCATATGTGTAACATTTAATATTGATTATGTTAAACAGACAATTTCTCACGCACGAGGATTATGGGCATTGTCATCTAAGGTTTATGCTCCAGGAGTAAGCGAAGTCAAGATGACATTAGCCGATAAACTGTATGTGAAGAACAACAGATGGTTTGTCAACGGTGTAGAATCGTGTAATTTGCAGAATGTGTTTCCTTCGGATAGTATCATCCATATAAGTCGTTGGGATGCATTAAGTGAAAAAGGTAAGTGTTTCATTCAAGTATTTATTTATAGTTCGTGTGATCAAATAGATTAATAATTTACATAGTAAAGCATCTGAAGGAGTAAGTATCCCTTTGCCGACTCAGTGAATCCAAAAGGTCACTTGTCACAGAGTCCTGTGGACCAATAACTGATTTTTGGTACAGTTCAAGCAATATGTAATATGATAAATGATAAATAATGAAATATCATACTTGTATTTGGATGTGATCTGGTCTGTATTAATACTATCGAACAATAATGTATAGGTGATCGTTGTAAACAAAAATTCATAGTAATATGATATTAATTTGTTAAACTAATATTGTTTACAGAAAATTATATGGTTGTCCCATTTACACCGAATTTTCTGAGGAAAAACGAGGAGTTTTGGACAGCATTAAACA
Organism: Flabesymbios commensalis; assembly: GCA_964017125.1. NCBI lineage: Eukaryota > Metazoa > Annelida > Polychaeta > Terebellida > Flabelligeridae > Flabesymbios > Flabesymbios commensalis. The sequence continues at coordinate 105,271,299 of OZ024903.1, forward strand.
AATTCAAATGGAAAAACCCACAAACATTCAATGTAAGTGCAGTTATAACATGATATCAATGTAGAGTCCTCTACAAGAGTTTAGTTTTTTTGTAAAAAAAACTAGATATGTCTCCCCTCCAGCAGTGTAACCATAAAGGTTGATAGCTATTAGATGTTGTGTCAATGACTTCTGTAATTAATGTTACTAAATAGCTCCTCTGGACAGTAGACAGGTAGAGACTATGTATTTTGATGTGGTGGAACCCGTTTTTTATATCTACAGCATCTTCCCCCGCAAGGTTCACTACTCCTGAGACCACGCTGTGTCAAGACTTGCTGCCCAGAAGATGATCTATAGTAACTAAATCGTCTTTAGGCTTAATCAGTTGTACAACAGTTTTAATATCTTTAGTTTTAATATCATCCGGTGATGTGCAAAACACAAATGTGGCCTGTCAACACTCCCAGCAAACACGGGACGTTGACCCAATGCTGGTCCAATTCTGGCCCACTGTCTGCGACGCTGGCCTAGCATAAGACCAGCACTGATTCAACGCCTCATGTTTGCTGGGCTGCGGGTCAGGCAGTGCAAGCCGACACCGACCCAATGTCTGGTAAATGTTGGGCCAGCGTCGCCGATGCTGGCTAGTATCCATTCAACCGTAGTAAGTAGGCCTACTTCATGCTGGCTGTAATACCCGCACGATGCTTTGAACAAAAGCTGGGTTAATGTTGGCCCGCTGTCTGTGATGCTGGCCCACATTCAGCGTGGCGTCAAACACGATATACGGTAACCCAATACTGGGCTGATGTTGGCTCAGCGTCGTAGACGGTGGGCCAACAATAGCCCGACATCGGGTCAACGTCTCGTGTTTGAACGCCTGCATATTAGACGGAGAGAACAGCACGCACAGACACAAAACTGATGTGACATAAAACTGAGCGGTGAGAAGCAAAGCAATATGTCTCCCCTCCAATGATACATCAAACCGAAACCTATATGTTAATATACATAATAATCTGAAGAAATAAAGAATATATATATATATATTTGTAAACATAACCATATTCAGTCATCATGTCTCCTATTTTCATATTCACTCTCTCTTTCCTAACAGCGGTGTATATTACAGTTACAGTCCATTATTCCAAAAGCTCTTCAGTCCGTTGGTCTGACAGTTTATTGAATACCTCTTTTTCTTCTTTTTTTCTTTTCTTCTTTTTTTTGAAGGGGGGGTCTACTCATCGTCCTTCTTCTTCTCCATCTACATCTCTTCATTTCTTCTTCGTTTGCGTTTTTTCCATTTTACTTCTTCCTTTTTCCTCCTTCTCGTCTTTTCCCTCTATTTTCATTCTTCCTCTTCTGTGCTATTCCTCCTTCTCTCTTCCTGTTTTTCTTCCGCTTCTTTATTCCTCTTCTCTTCGTATTGTTCTTATTCTTTCTTATATCCATTCTTCTTCTTCCTTCTCCGACTCGTTCGTCTTTTTATTCACACCTCTCCCCTTCTTTATTCCCCCCTTGGTCCTTTTTCCCTTCTTCCTTTTGTTAATCCGTATTCCTCTTCGGTGCTCTTCCCCCTTCGCTTATCATTATTATTATCTTTTGAACTCATCATTCTTCCTGTTCATATTCCATCTAATCCTTAATCCTCTCTTTTTTTTCCTTCTTCTTCATTCTCCCCCATCTGTCTTGTTCTTCATTCTCGTTTAATTCCCCGTACTTCTATAATCAATCAACCATATTTATATTCTTCCTTCTTCAATCCACTTCGCTCCCTTTTTTTCTTCCTTTATTGTTGCATTTCTTCTTTCCATTTTCTTACTATTTAACCACATTCACCTTTCATACTTCTTCATACTTCTTCTTTGTCTCCTTGCTCTTCTACAAAGGACCTTTAAACAGTTGAAGTAATTGGTTAAGAGTATGGTATAGTCCTAGCTTTGGAATTCCTTCTGTCGCGATATTGCCATGGATGTTCAGAAATGATATTTATCTGGAGGACAACTATTTTTAAATATTATTTGTTATATAATAAATGGCTTATATGTAAATGTATGGCTTTGTGTACTCGACGCAGTCTCACGCAGATGCGCCTTCTCAGCTTCGTCATGTGATTAATAGCGTGTGAGTGTACATCAAGCAGATGAACGTATCACTGGTAAACTTACACGACAGCCGTACCTCCATTGAGTGAGTGAGTGAGTGAGTGAGTGAGTGAGTGAGTGAGTGAGTGAGTGAGTGAGTGAGTGGTGAGTGAGTGAGTGAGTGAGTGAGTGAGTGAGTGAGTGAGTGAGTGAGTGAGTGAGTGAGTGAGTGAGTGAGTGAGTGAGTGAGTGAGTGAGTGAGTGAGTGAGTGAGTGAGTGAGTGAGTGAGTGAGTGAGTGAGTGAGTGAGTGAGTGAGTGAGTGAGTGAGTGAGTGAGTGAGTGAGTGAGTGAGTGAGTGAGTGAGTGAGTGAGTGAGTGAGTGAGTGAGTGAGTGAGTGAGTGAGTGAGTGAGTGAGTGAGTGAGTGAGTGAGTGAGTGAGTGAGTGAGTGAGTGAGTGAGTGAGTGAGTGAGTGAGTGAGTGAGTGAGTGAGTGAGTGAGTGAGTGAGTGAGTGAGTGAGTGAGTGAGTGAGTGAGTGAGTGAGTGAGTGAGTGAGTGAGTGAGTGAGTGAGTGAGTGAGTGAGTGAGTTGATTTGGTGATGTTCCCGTGAGTGTGATATTTATCCTCCATTGAGGCAGGGGTTGGTCGTTTTGATTTGATCATCGGCACGCTGTATGTTCAGTCATCCGAGTCATCCATGTCATCCATCATGACATAATATGTCCACTTCAGCACGATTTACAATTCACACGTGTGGGCGCAGCAAACATTGTAGACGTTGACCTAATGCTGGTTTGATGTCGGACCATCGCCTACGACATTGGCCCAACACCTATCCAGCATTTGTTGAGCGTGTTCAGTTTGCTGGTAGTCTAAACGTGTCTTCA
>OZ024903.1:105274454-105331367 GCA_964017125.1 Flabesymbios commensalis
CCGAATTTTCTGAGGAAAAACGAGGAGTTTTGGACAGCATTAAACAAATTCAAATGGAAAAACCCACAAACATTCAATGTAAGTGCAGTTATAACATGATATCAATGTAGAGTCCTCTACAAGAGTTTAGTTTTTTTGTAAAAAAAACTAGATATGTCTCCCCTCCAGCAGTGTAACCATAAAGGTTGATAGCTATTAGATGTTGTGTCAATGACTTCTGTAATTAATGTTACTAAATAGCTCCTCTGGACAGTAGACAGGTAGAGACTATGTATTTTGATGTGGTGGAACCCGTTTTTTATATCTACAGCATCTTCCCCCGCAAGGTTCACTACTCCTGAGACCACGCTGTGTCAAGACTTGCTGCCCAGAAGATGATCTATAGTAACTAAATCGTCTTTAGGCTTAATCAGTTGTACAACAGTTTTAATATCTTTAGTTTTAATATCATCCGGTGATGTGCAAAACACAAATGTGGCCTGTCAACACTCCCAGCAAACACGGGACGTTGACCCAATGCTGGTCCAATTCTGGCCCACTGTCTGCGACGCTGGCCTAGCATAAGACCAGCACTGATTCAACGCCTCATGTTTGCTGGGCTGCGGGTCAGGCAGTGCAAGCCGACACCGACCCAATGTCTGGTAAATGTTGGGCCAGCGTCGCCGATGCTGGCTAGTATCCATTCAACCGTAGTAGGTAGGCCTACTTCATGCTGGCTGTAATACCCGCACGATGCTTTGAACAAAAGCTGGGTTAATGTTGGCCCGCTGTCTGTGATGCTGGCCCACATTCAGCGTGGCGTCAAACACGATATACGGTAACCCAATACTGGGCTGATGTTGGCTCAGCGTCGTAGACGGTGGGCCAACAATAGCCCGACATCGGGTCAACGTCTCGTGTTTGAACGCCTGCATATTAGACGGAGAGAACAGCACGCACAGACACAAAACTGATGTGACATAAAACTGAGCGGTGAGAAGCAAAGCAATATGTCTCCCCTCCAATGATACATCAAACCGAAACCTATATGTTAATATACATAATAATCTGAAGAAATAAAGAATATATATATATATATTTGTAAACATAACCATATTCAGTCATCATGTCTCCTATTTTCATATTCACTCTCTCTTTCCTAACAGCGGTGTATATTACAGTTACAGTCCATTATTCCAAAAGCTCTTCAGTCCGTTGGTCTGACAGTTTATTGAATACCTCTTTTTCTTCTTTTTTTCTTTTCTTCTTTTTTTTTTTGGGGGGGGGGGTCTACTCATCGTTCTTCTTCTTCTCCATCTACATCTCTTCATTTCTTCTTCGTTTGCGTTTTTTCCATTTTACTTCTTCCTTTTTCCTCCTTCTCGTCTTTTCCTTCTATTTTCATTCTTCCTCTTCTGTGCTATTCCTCCTTCTCTCTTCCTGTTTTTCTTCCGCTTCTTTATTCCTCTTCTCTTCGTATTGTTCTTATTCTTTCTTATATCCATTCTTCTTCTTCCTTCTCCGACTCGTTCGTCTTTTTATTCACACCTCTCCCTTTCTTTATTCCCCCCTTGGTCCTTTTTCTCTTCTTCCTTTTGTTAATCCGTATTCCTCTTCGGTGCTCTTCCCCCTTCGCTTATCATTATTATTATCTTTCGAACTCATCATTCTTCCTGTTCATATTCCATCTAATCCTTAATCCTCTCTTTTTTTTCCTTCTTCTTCATTCTCCCCCATCTGTCTTGTTCTTCATTCTCGTTTAATTCCCCGTACTTCTATAATCAATCAACCATATTTATATTCTTCCTTCTTCAATCCACTTCGCTCCCTTTTTTTCTTCCTTTATTGTTGCATTTCTTCTTTCCATTTTCTTACTATTTAACCACATTCACCTTTCATACTTCTTCATACTTCTTCTTTGTCTCCTTGCTCTTCTACAAAGGACCTTTAAACAGTTGAAGTAATTGGTTAAGAGTATGGTATAGTCCTAGCTTTGGAATTCCTTCTGTCGCGATATTGCCATGGATGTTCAGAAATGATATTTATCTGGAGGACAACTATTTTTAAATATTATTTGTTATATAATAAATGGCTTATATGTAAATGTATGGCTTTGTGTACTCGACGCAGTCTCACGCAGATGCGCCTTCTCAGCTTCGTCATGTGATTAATAGCGTGTGAGTGTACATCAAGCAGATGAACGTATCACTGGTAAACTTACACGACAGCCGTACCTCCATTGAGTGAGTGAGTGAGTGAGTGAGTGAGTGAGTGAGTGAGTGAGTGAGTGAGTGAGTGAGTGGGTGGGTGGGTGGGTGGGTGGGTGAGTGAGTGAGTGAGTGAGTGAGTGAGTGAGTGAGTGAGTGAGTGAGTGAGTGAGTGAGTGAGTGAGTGAGTGAGTGAGTGAGTGAGTGAGTGAGTGAGTGAGTGAGTGAGTGAGTGAGTGAGTGAGTGAGTGAGTGAGTGAGTGAGTGAAATAATAATTGTGCGAAATAATGCTAAATTAAAAAAAATAAAACATACAAATATTATATGTCCAATTTACTATCAACTACGTTATAATTGTGCAACATAATGTGCAAACATTAGAAAATAAGTAATTGATTGAAAGTCTTATATAATATCTCCCAGAGTATACCCCAGGGTGTATTCTAGATTATACACTGGTATAGTCCAGATCCCTGATATATTCCCAAATATACCCGGGTATAGTTCAGTGGGGGTTAATCTGAGCGTGTACATCGGCATGTAGTCAATGCAGCATGTTGGCTGACAATGTTATGCAATGCAATAATGTTACAATACATGTACAATACAGTAACTTTAGTTGATTTATGATATTTCGGCATGAAATATGAGAAGCGCCTGGATTTACATCATTGTATCATGCACGGATCCTGGACGGGGGGAGCGTTGTGCCAAAAACTTAAATGTCCCCTAACTTGGCATACATTTACACAAAAAATACTGGGGCAAGCCCCCAAAACCCCCTGTACCCCCTTTTTTCAGATCTTGGAAGCGCCACTGTGTATGGATCATTGTAGGCTACACTGTAGCCTACGAAACACCTCTGGAGACACGCGAAATGTATTTTTTTATAATTAGGACGATAGCAAAAATTGTATGAAGACGCTGTAATTATACCTTTCGGGGATGATCCGGATTGCGATCTTGATCCAGGAATCGGATTGCGATCCGAATCACACGGGTTTACATGAAACTTTACAGGGGTTTGTCTCGGGCCAAGGAACATTCCATTAATTTCGGTTGATGCTTGCAGTCTCTGACTGTTCAGTTTTAGGTAGGCCTATGATATTCATACCGAAAACACTTGTAGCCGTTTGAACACTGCAAGTTATCCATAAACTATCCCCTATTATGGATTATCCCCTCACCTTGGGCCTCTCCATTTAAAATATACTACATGGATTCAATATTAGCTCCAAATGGTTGAATAGCTTGATTGCATGATTGTCTAGATTCCATTACTGTATTGTAGTAGATGACAGGGCTAATTATTTGAATGGGTTATTATAATGACATAACTGCATGATATTATAATGCGTGAGTCCCTATTATTAACGGCCAAACAGCCTGGAAGGGGTGGGGATAATGATTTTTTATGGCTATTAAACAGGGTATTATCCTGAATAATTGAGCCAGCAGGAGTAATCCAGATTCTATTAAACGGATTATAAATGTAATCAGCTGGAATAATTTATAATATTGTGTATGTTACCAAATGTTATACGCACAGTGGCTAAATGATATACTGTTTCAAATTTTGATTTTTTCATGAAAACATTGTCGTAATATTTTATTTAGACCCGTATGGTATTCTAACAATAGTGTTACTTACACTAGACATTGACCCGGTGTATGCCTGTGGACCAGCCTGAGACGTCTGCGCGGAGGGGTAGACCTATTATATTATGATGTATTTCTATTTTATTTTATTGTAACTTTCGGACTAATATGCTTTTGGAATAATTGGCTTTTGGACTAATAGGCTTTCGGACTAATGGACTTTCGGATTATTGGGCTTTCGGGCTCTTGAGCATACGGAAAAATGGGCATTTACCGTGTATTATACACAGGGACGATTAATTTTGGCCCAACCATATTTCTAACAATTGGCACCAACTGTCATCGATAAATATGTGTTCCACGGCTGAAATAACGGAGATTTTAAATTGCAACAATGAACATGATGAATGTGTGATATATCAAGCCGAAAACTAACCTCTACTCAGAGTATTAACGTACAGAGAAATATCTCTGGCAATTTGTAGACAAAAAGATGCAGTCCTTAGTTAAAGGGACATGCCCAGGCTAAAATCATTAAAAAATCGGTGATTTTATTTTGGCTTCTTAATATGACCATATGATGTAAACATGTCCATAGACTAGAACTGCAAAAGTTTTTAATTTTTCTGCTGCGCATTCACCAGTTAGGTTAGATATAGAGACGAAATTCCCGCATTTCCTTTTTTTGACATGGTTGTCAATAATTATAAATCAGGAATTCCGTCTCTATATCTAGTCTAACTGGTGAATGCGCAGCACAAAAATTATAAAACTTTTGCAGTTCTAGTCTATAGACATGTTTACATCATATGGTCATATTAAGAAGCCGAAATAAAATCACCGATTTTTTAATGATTTTAGCGTGGGCCAGTCACTTTAAACAAATGTCATTAGAACACATTTGGTGTAATTACCAAAGAAATCAAAGGATTTATATAACCTGATAACGGCTACAGTTTATTGTTTCAGTGCATGGTATGGGACTGAAGAAGAAGACTGAAGAAATTATATTAGGGAATTACGATAGCAACACCATTTTAGACTTATTTAAGTCCATTTATCTTATGATACAATGTGATTCAATTTGATTTTCATGTATTTTCATTGCAATTAGAGCTATGTAACAAACAATAGATTTTTAAACCTTGATATAAATGTTGTTTGTTAGTTTAAAAAACGGTATACAATCATAGTTCCGTTCACATGATCCGCCATTCTGCATGGATTTTTTTGATACTCTTTGGCATAATTTTAGTTATTTTAAAATGACACTGCTGTCTAGGATGTAAGTTCTTAAATGGAAGAATCATAATAAAATCAGCAACTTCAAAACTTATCAAAGTCTCAGGTTTCATTTTCAAAACAAAACGTGTGTTAAATTATGATAGTCTATTTACACTATACTGCTCATTATTTCTTCCATATATAAATTATTGTTCAGAAATATGGGGGAAACACATATAAAACTGGGATAAATGCTATCATTTTAATCCAGAAAAAAGTACTTGGAACTATTCGTGGTATTCATGATATGTGCACTAATACCAGTCCGTTATTTTGTAAGTGTAGTATATTAAAGTTTGTTGATTTGATTGCATATAATACACTGATTATTATTTATCTCACACCCTCATTTTATTACATTTAAATCAAACCGAGCACCCCTCAAAGAAATGAAGTTCATATATAAAAAAAAACAAAGCAAATATTTACAATTTTATTAATCTAAAAACTATATATATTATTAGTGACAACCTTCAAGAGACATATGAAAAACAACTTTCGATTAAGAAACCCAAGTATAACAAACACAAACATAAAAATACAAAATTGATTACTGCCGGAATCATAAAGTCAATACAATTTAAAGACAAAACCATAGACTAAAGATAACCCGCAGCAAAACTATATTATATGAAACAATTAAAAATAATATTACTTCTTATAACAAGATACTACATAAACTAATTCAAATGCGAAGAAGACATATTATTACTCATGTTTCACTAAATATAAACATGTTTAAAAAATTCTTGGGTTACTATAAAATGTTTCCGATAAAGGAACGATTGCAAATACGTTTAATATATCATGCCATATATCACAAAGTCTATAGCGTTTATTATAAATCAATCTCTATTAAGTGGAGTTTTTCCAGACAAGATAAAAATCGCGAAAATTGGCCCAATATCTAAGAAAAATCGCCCAGCACTTTTGGACAATTTATTCCCCATATCACTACTTCCGGCATTTACTATATTTTCTATATTTAAATATTTGAGCGTGTCATCTTTAATCAATTACATGATCACTTTAATCGTCACAATTTGTACTTTAAGAGTCAATACAGTTCTAGGGGAAAAACATTCTACAGAAATTGCTGTTCTAGAACTTCTAGACGAAACTATAAAACTTATGAATTAAGGTGACGTACCAATATTATTATGCCACATTATTTGAAAGTTTCTCCATTTCTAATGGTTTAGTTCCCCCATTTATTTGTTCACAAAAAAAAAATTCATGACTAATATGAATTACACGACAGTTTATTGACCTATTTATAGCACATTTAATACCAGCAATAGATGTAATATATTAAAATCACTCGTCTTTGAATGACTACTAAATAGCAGTCTTGTATTATGTTAATCGCAATACAAACGTCAGTTTTATTTACAAGATATAGCACAGTATCGTCTGTAGATCTGGATATTTCTATATGTAATAGATATACTGCGTAATTTGTTTTATCCTTTTCACAAAGTATCATGAAAAGTAACTCCCTGCTTGTTAAATGTATTTGCATATGAAACAGCATCCTAAACCAATGCTATATTTTGTCCAATATTTTTTGCCGATTTATATAGCCTGTTTGACACTCATTTATTAGCCTATTTTGGGTATGACAATTTAAATCATGTCGCTAAAGTATGTGCATTAACTTTGTAATCAGTAACCAGAGGAGGGTGGTAATGTAATTCAGCTGATATCAGAATATTATATACATTTTTGTCTTTTAAGATCATTGGGACCTAACTACTACTTAACCCTTACAGCGTGGGGATCGATTTCAGACGTCAGAATCTGATGTCTAAAATCGATCCCCACACTGAAAGAATTAAAAAAATACATAATGACCATAGACCCAGAACATAGGCATTCAAATGAAAGAGCTAACTCAGATATTTATGATGATTTCAAATTTGTTTCTTTAAAGGGACTGGCCCACGCTAAAATCATTTAAAAATCGGTGATTTTATTTTGGCTTCTTAATATGACCATATGATGTGAACATGTCCATAGACTAGAACTGCAAAAGTTTTATAATTTTTGTGCTGCGCATTCACCAGTTAGGCTAGATATAAAGACGAAATTCCTGATTTCTAATTATTGACAACCATGTCAAAAAAAGGAAATGCGGGAATTTCGTCTCTATATCTATCCTAACTGGTGAATACGCAGCAGAAAAAGACATGGTATGAAGAAAGCCGGGCAAACTTTGAGTGGATATCACACCCTTAGTACTCAAAGGGTCTAACTGCCACTTTGTAAAGTGGTAGTTAGACCCTTTGGGTGCTGAGGGTGCGACATGATGACTGACTTCCCGACAAACATGAGAAGCTGCCTCTTTTTCATCTTCCTATCTATTTTTGAAGGACATGTGGCATGACATCAATTTAGGTTTTTAGTTTGTAGTTTTGTAATGGAATATAGGACTGTATCCCGCATATCACGATTTCCTTTTGTTCAAAATGTTCTGATTTTTGAAAAACAACATTTTATAAGAATCCAGAGATAACAATTTGTACCCCTAAAGGATGGTTGATTAGTACAGCATGGGGCCACATGTCGATGCCGTCACATTCGCACACCAATCAACGTCTGTGCCTTTTGAAGTTCTTGTGATCCCACGGTCTGAGATGGTGGGTATTTGTGGTATAAAGTGGTATAAAGTGTATACTGCACACAGTTTTGCTTATTTGGCAGTATACGGCATACATTTCAGAGGTTTTACATTTTTTGATGATTTTATATATAATTAGTTAAGATCAGTAGGCTATAACTTATAATTTATGTATATTTATTTATTTTACGACACAGATGATACTGCCCAATATAATTTTTTTTAGGCATGCGAAAAAAACCTTGTATGACCTTTATTTGTTTGCATTTAGTTCTCCTTTCACATCGCTTCTCAAGTTTATTGAAGTGAATGGCTATTATTGGCACTTGACACGCCGGTAATCAAGATATAAAGGATATCTTTACATCGCACGTGCGTCTAATTAAACTAACATAAAATAACTATGTAAACCTTTACTTTTGAGCTTATATTTCAATAGCAGGTGAAGGATTAACATGTGTACCGAGGTATGTACCGAGTACGGGGAATAGTTATTTATTTACCACTCAAAAGATAACACGTGACCCAATAATAGTGCAGTCATTATAGATCAAAATATTGATCAATGAGGAAAAAAATGTTTTTTTTACTTGGATGCTGTTCATTGAATGTCATATAATAAAAAAATCACGACATAGATATTTTTAACAAAAGTCGCAGAAAATTAGATTTAAATTAGAGGTGAATAAACTGTGATAACGAATATTCCGCGCTATGTATTGTAATCCAAACACTTCAGTCGCATTATTTGCAAATTAAAGCGATGGCCTCAAAACGCTGAAATATGTTTTTATAAACCATGGAGACCAAAGGGATATGTTCAATTTGAAATCACCATAAATGTCTTAATTTACTCTTTCCACATGTGTTAAGAGTCTACGACCAATAATAATATGCTGGGGAAAGGGTTAAAAAATAAGGGTGCAGTGCAGTGAAATAAAATGAAATAGAGAAAATCTCTACTTACACTACCCGCTTCTATGACCTTTATTTTTTATATTTCTAGTTTGCCTTTCACTTCATTTATCATGCTGATTTAAGTGAATTTCTATAGATTATTGACACTTGACACGTTTGACGTTTGAAATCAGCCTCTGAAGGGAATAGATTGATGGTCATCTTTACATCGCATCTACGTCTAAGACTAATATTAATAAAAACAATGAAAACATTTACTTTTAAGCTTATATTTTCTGTTTCATGTCATTTCGTGAAGTAAATAGCCAGAGATCCGTGGCACTTGCCAGGTGTGATATCAGTGATATCAGTCGAGGGAACATGATTAACAATTCTGCTGCTGAATCGTTTGTCACTATTTTTTCGTCATTTGAAGCTGGAATTGCTAACGCAATTACCTCCTTCGAATGACGAAAACTATGTTCAGTTATGAAAAATAGGCCTAGCTAATTTAATTATTTACGAACTGAGCCTCTTTTACAAACAATAATTTTTTAATCATTTTTGGTGGCATGTTATTTGGTTTGAACCCGTATATATATCCCAGCAAAAACGAGTCGCTGATCCAATGCTGGGGCATTGTTGGCCCGCCGTCTGCGACAGCCCATCATCACTCAACATTGGATCAAAATGTTGTGTTTTCTCGGATATGGGTCTGGCAGGATTAAATAACGTGATTTCTATTCATTTTTGGAGTCATCCAGCTTCCTGCGAGTGTCTGAAACATAGTGGTGTCAGACAGGCATTCCGTTATCTAGTTATTATTCCGTTAGATACTGACTAGTTATCTGTGTCGAGTTATCAGAGTGCGTTTCAACATCTGGGCTTAACATACTTGGCGATCCGATCCCGGATAAACAAAAGTGACTTAATATACCTTAATAGAAACTTAATTAATTGGTCGACATTTGTTATCTTCATTGAGGCGGTATGCCTTTCACGTTGGGCATAATATTCCACCTACTCACATATCAAATAATCAAATTTTATTTCTCAATCAATATGTTGTGCTGATTAAATACATACATCGATTAGGTAAATAGCATATTGCAATTTAACCCGTCATAATCTGACGTCTGCAGACGTCATATTCTGACGTATAAAAACAATCCCCGCACTGAAATGATTACAATATTTATATTGGTAGTAGTCCCATAACATAGGTATTCAAATGAATCAGAAAGAAATAACTAAGACATTCATGATGATTTCAAAAGTGAAAAAAACCTCTCATGGTTTATGCAAACTATGTCAGCGTTGCGAGGGTTAATTGAATAATATACCGCTCTACAACATCCAGTTTAACTGTTTAACCCTTTGAATCCTGAATTTACCATAGTCATCTTCATCCACTACAAGCCGCGAATTACTGTCGTAATTCTCGGTAAATGAAAAACAAATGCTGTTATTAAAACAGTTTCATTAACATTTTAGATCTAAGACCCCCTAGATTTTAGGAAATTAAGTCATTCTTCAGAGATGCAAAATGATGCATTAATGCATCGTGAGGACTTAAAGGGTTAACCCTTAAAGCGCTGAATTAATTTGTAAAAAACATAGCAACCAAAAGGGTTCTTTTTCAATTTGAAATCATCATAAATGTCTTAGTCAGCTCTTTCCGATACCTATGTTATGGGTCTACGATCAGAAGAAATATTTCTACTCTTACAGCGCGGGGATCGACTTTAGACGTCAGAATCTGACGTCTACAGACGTCAGATTCTGACGACTAAAGTCGGTCCCCGCGCTGTAAGGGTTAATGTTATCGTATTTTCTTTCTCGTATTCGCTTTCTCGTAGAGTTATCGTATTTTTATTCCAGGATACCCACAGAACCTCCAGACGTAAAATTCAAGGTATTTTCCCTGGGTATGGTATTTGCATGTTTGACAGTTGTTACAGGGCCGGGGCCCTGGTGCAGTGTTTAAAGCTGCCTGCTTGGAAAGTCTGATATCTCGGGTTCGAGCCCCACTCTGACATTCAAGTTTTAAAGAAACAAAATGTTTTATCCCCGCTCACTCGTAAAGATTCAATATTGTGGGGAGCCTCCGTGACCGATAGGTAGCATGCTCAGCCTCAGACCACCAGGGCTCAAATTTCGAATCATGTGGCTGGAGGGCAGTGTCATCTCATTCATCTCACCATCCTCATATCAGGAGGTTCTCCTGGCCCAGTTATACAGATGGCCTAAACCATTCATTCATTCACTCGTTCATTTATGAATAAATGCATCATCCATGTATGAATGAATGCACGAATGAATGAATGAATGAATGAATGAAAGAATGAATGAATGAATGATGAATAAATGAATGAATGAATGAACGAATGAATGAATGGATGAATGAATAAATGAATGAATGAATGAATGAATGAATGAATGAATGAATGAATGAATGAATGAATGAATGAATGAATGAATGAATGAATGAATGAATGAATGAATGAATACACCCATGGATGCATGAATGCATGTATTCGTTCATTCATTCATTCCTCCATTCATTCGATCAACGGGAATAAACATTTGTGACGCCGAAGTAAATACAATAGCAGAAACTTCTATCTACATGGAATTTAATAGAATATTTCTAAATACATTGTTATGTGATTATGTTATAATAAACACTCAATCAATCTGAATAATAATATCCTGCTATACATTTAAATTGTGTTAGAATTGATATTATATATAAAACAAACATCCACTGACTGACAACAATATACAGTGCTATACACTCAAACATAAAGTACAACATGTAATCGCTTTAAGCCTTTGTGCCAAATCTGGATGCAATGATACTTTAAAAAATAATCTTTATTAATTATCCATAATTCTGCATATAGTAGTCAGATGTAATTAAGCGCCTAGATGAACATGGCTATATACCAAACGCACAGACACACGCAGATCATAAAATAGACTTAGTTTCATTAATGCCTAATACGAATAGTTGAACATAAATTGATTAATGAAAGAATGAATGAATGAATGAATGAATGAATGAATGAATGAATAAATGAATGAATGAATGAATGAATGAATTAATGAATGAATGAATGCATGAGTGAATGAATGAATGAATGAATGAATGAATGAATGAATGAATGAATGAATGAATGAATGGATGAATGAATGAATGAATGAATGAATGAATGAATGAATGAATGAATGAATGAATGAATGCAAACATGAACTCAATGTGATCCTCATTGGAGCAGCTGCACTTTATATCATATAAATATGGAAGCCCACACCGTTACCTAACAAATGTTCAGAATGTATTTATATACATAGTTGTCTTTTTAAAACACATGCTTGTAAAACAAAAAAATCAGCAGGCACCTTATTTTTTTTGCTAGGTTTCAAATGGTCCTGGTCAAATTGGTGTGACCTAACTCTTCTTATCAATTGCAGATAGCCGATATTTAAAAATGATCTATAATGGTCTGCCTTGCCCACAACACACACGCATTACGTTTTAATTTGTACTAGTCATTTTACATGTTTGTTTTTCACCACGTACAATAGAGCTCCCTAGCGGTGGCTCTCAGTACAAACATCGTGCCTTTAGTCCACATCCGTATCATCTTACATAATGCACCCGGCAATCCTAGAACTCCACAAGGCTTAAAACCAACACATGATCCGTAACAAACGGCCAGAAGAAGGTGCAAAGGAACGCGGTACCAGGGGCATGGCGAACTACAACAGAACAAAAAATACAAAATGTATTTATTTTGTATTTCTTTGGCTTGATGCATACAATACATATCACTTACAAAACAATAGTAACATGAAATATATACTGCAAAAATGTATGCAATGGATGACATTCCACGTGTGATCAGCACCCAATCCGTCTGCCATCCATAAAATCTATGTTTAAAACGTTTATTATATAAAATAGTATAAAAACATGGTAATAAACATATGTGTAGAATATGTAAAATAAATCAGCACAATAAGGTGTATGAACGCAGTACCGGGGGCATGGCAAACTACAACAGACAAAAAAACAAGTACATAAAGGTGTGGATAACCGCGGTACCAGACGGCTCGAAGAAGGTGTAAAGGAACACGGTACCAAGGACATGGCAAACTACAACAGGCAAAAAACATGCAATAAAGCCACATGAGCCGTAACAGATGGCTAGAAGAAGGTGTAAAGGACCACGGTACCAGGGGCAGGGCAAACTACAACAGGCGAAAACCCACATGCAAAGTACAACATAATAAAAACAGCACACGCAGGAGTAGATGAACACTGTTCTAGGGGCATGGCAAACTAAAACATAACAAAACATCAAATAAAACCAGCACATGAAGGTGTAGATAAACAAAGTACCAGGGGCAGCAGGGCAAACTACAACAGACAAAAAAACATACAGTAAAACCAACACAGATGAACGCGGTATCAGGACCATGGCAAACTACAACAGGCAAAACATGCAATAAACCAACACATGATCCGTACCAGACGGCTAGAAGAAGGTGTAAGGGGTTTTGTTAAGTTAACAAAAATCAAAAATACGAGAAAAACTCGGAAGTGGGTGGGTGGATCGAGCCCCAACTCGGATTTTCATTTTGACAAGACCCCTAAAGGAACACGTTACCAAGGGCAGGGCAAACTTCAACAGACAAAAACACATGCAGACTACAACATAACAAAAAAACGTACAATAAGCCAACACATGAAGGTGTAAAGGAACAGGGTACCATGGGAAGGCAAACTGCAACAGGACAAAAATCAATAAATATTACCAGCACAGGAAGGTGTGCATGAACAAAGTACCAGAAGCATGGCAAACTACAACAGACAACAAACATGCAATAAAACCAACAGACTTTCCACACATGACAAGCGATCAGAAGAAGGTGAACGGAAGCACGGTACCAAACGAATGGAATCCTGCAACATATGAAACATACAATAAAAACGAACATTTTTGTCCAGCTGACGAGCTTGCTTTAGCATGGTTTATAACACATGTTTATGCCAAGGATTTGTGCGCCTTTGAGCTCGGTTCTCTGCGAATTTGGTCGTCATAGAAGTATTATTGATTGACTGATTGATAGATCGGAGACATACCCATACAGCTTAGTATTGTATCAGTAGAGTCAGCACGATGGCCAGAATATACTTTGTGGTCAAAATATGCTTGCCACTTTAGTATTGTATCGGTCAGGTCCAAATATACTTACCAGTTTACCATTGTATCGATGAGATGCTAATATACTTACCAGTTCAGCATTGCATCGGTTAGACTCTAATATACTTCCCAGCAAACACGAGGCATTGCACCAATGCTGGTTCAACGTTGGGCCACGTCCGCGACGCAGGCCCAACGTTGTACCAACATTGGTTGAACGTCTCGTGTTTGCTGGGTTATTAGTTAATAAATTGTATCAGTGAGATACTAATATACTTGCCAGTTTAGTATTGAGCCAGTCAGGTCCTCACGGTGACCCTTGGTTCCTATGTAGTCAGAATATATTTACCAGTTTAGTATTGTATCAGTCAGGTCCTTACGGTGACCCTCGGATCCCATGTAGTCAGAATACATTTACCAGTTTATTATTGTATCAGTCAGGTCCTACGGTGACCCTTTGCTCCTATGTAATCAAAATATATTTTCCAGTTTAGTATTGTATCAGTCAGGTCCTTACGGTGACCCTTGGCTCCTATGTAGTCAGAATATATTTACCAGTTTAGTATTTTATCAGTCAGGTCCTTACGGTGACCCTTGGCTCCTATGTAGTCAGAATATATTTACCAGTTTAGTATTGTATCAGTCAGGTCCTTACGGTGACCCTTGGTTCCTATGTAGTCAGAATATACTTACCAGTTGATTATTGTATCAGTCAGGTCCTTACGGTGACCCTTGGCTCCTATGTAGTCCATCACTCCTGGCTTCAACATCTGTATATCAACTGGAAAATAATAATAAAAGTTACATATATTTAATCCACTACTTATTCACATAAAGATAATTGAATGACATTTCCATAGAAGTCGAATAAAATACAATACATATATGGTGTTTACATGTTGCATAATTACAATTTTACAAATTAATAATTTGGCAAGCATAGTCAACTATTTTACCCTTTCAGTTAGGGGTCCGACTTTAGACGTCAACATATGACGTCCATAGAAGTCAGATTCTGACGTCAAAAGTCGATCCCGCACTGAAAGATTCACTAATTTATAATGGTTGTAGACTCATAACATATGTATTCAAATAAGGTGGAAAGAGTTAACTAAGCCACTCATGATGATTTCAAATTGAAAAAAACTTTGATCTCCATGGTTTATACACAAATATCTCAGCGTTGCAAGGGTTAAAGATTTTCTAAATGCAGGCTGACAGGTTGCGGGAAAATGTGTGTGACGAAATCATGTGTGGAGTGAGATCAGTCGCGAAGACGAGATGCAACTCTTTAGAATCTTTGATATAAAAGTAAGATTTCAAACTGGGCGGTTTTAGTTTTTCAGCAGAGACCTCACACACGCTGATTGACAAATCCAGCTCCAGCTAGTATTTGTATTGATTTTGTTCTTGAAGCATTCATCACGAAGTAGAAATGTTTTGTCAGCATTTATTTTATTTCTTTAATAAAATTTATTTTTATGAGTCAACAACATATAAGCAAAGATGATATTTAATAGAATGGTGGATCCAGAGGGGAGTGTCAGGTGTGAAAAAACTAAATTGTCCACAAATTGCTGTAAAATCGTTTAAACGAACCCTAAAATTTTCGGACCTAAATTATGGATCAACCCCTGGTTATATGATCAATCATACATAAACAATAAAATAATGCATAAACAATAAAATAATGCAATATAAAAATAGAAATGGTATACATAATCTGATAATAGCTACAATTAAAATAAATTTAATCCGCGTTGTCGTGACAGGCTTTGTAAAAACACGGGATATTTTCTGGATGTACAAAATAACCACACTACAGAAGTTTAAAGAGGGAATTGCCATAATGACCGGGAATAATGACTGTATAAAATATATGTTTCCCGAACTAACAAGCAGAGATAAAAACACACATATTATATACACTGTTGACAAATGCTTGGGAACCTATACATTTACAAACATACACACAGTGGCGGATCCAGAATGTGCAAGAGGAGGGGGCGTAAGCCACATTTTTCCTGAAAAAGGGGGTGTTAGCTTCACTTTATTAAAAAAATGAATTAAAATGCAATATTTTCACCAATAAGGGGGGGGGCTACGTCTGGCTACGCCCTATGCTAGGTCCGCCACTGTACACATACATATAACATGCATATTTACCATCTGGAGAAAACGTAAACAGTTCCAGAACTTGAGCCAATACATTGATAGCGAGGGCATGCTGCAGAGTCCTGTAGCGGAGAAACTGTTTACCCAGCCGCTTGGTGTCGCCTTCAATACCCACGTCATTCACCAGGTGTCTCAGTAAGACAACATCCTGAAAGTAGATCGGTGTGCTGAGGTTTATGTAGTAGTTGTTGACGCAATGCTGGCTTAATGTTCGGCCAGCGTCGCAGACAGTGGCCCGACATTAAGCCAGCATTAGATCAGGCCCCAGGGGCGGATCCAGATGGTTTTCCGTGGTATAATGGAAGGCAGTCGAACTTTGCGTAACTGGCTAACATGACAGTTTGCCTGGTATATATGCCTCTTATATACATATGCTTCAAGCTAGTTTCAAACTTAGCCCCTATGTAATTGCAATTTTAACCTACATGAAATTCCTATACCGTGACCCACAGCTTCAAGTGTGTGAAAAGTAGGCCTACTTACATTTATACAATTTTATTCACAATATAGGCTATGTCAATCTAGAAAATTATGCTAATTTATCGTTCAAATGTAAAACGAGAGGCCAAAAACGGTCATAGACGTGACGAGCACTTTAATGGTTAATAATATGTCACTGGAATCGATAGCCTGTAATAGATGCTCAATTAATCAAATAAGATATGCAAACGGTATTGGAAAATAAGGTGTGAGCCTTTATTCCTTGGACATGTGCTCTATTTTTCCATACCGCACGAAAATGAACACCGTTTGTATTTTCTCACACGATTGTCCAAAATTTACGCAGTTACCATGGTTAATAGCATTCACCGCTCACCTGCTATACAGCATGCATACAGCATATACATGTAGTACAGAGGAGTGCGATATCGGCTGATCCCGCTATAGGCCTACTTCTCCCACTCTGCACAGTAATTTTCACTATGAGACGTATATTGGTATCAGCCCATATCGCACTCTAGCTGTAGCTTGAACTGCAATCTATGGAAGTTATGTCATATGTGACTTGATCGTGTGAGAAAATACAAACGGTGTTCATTTTTTCGTGCGATATGGGAAAATACAGCACATGTCCAATGAATAAGGTGTTCGCCTAAAGGCTCACACCTTATTCATTGGACGAGTGCTGTATTTCCCCATATCGCACTCAAATGAACACCGATTGCATATCGTCTCATAGTGGAAACACTACCAGTGAGTGTGAGAATACAATTTAGCAGATGTCTATTCTTCTCTAATAGGAATAGTATTCGTCATTTACCCTTTAAAACCTGAATTTACCATTGTCATCTTCATCCACTACAAGCCGCGAATTGCTGTCGCAATTCTCGACTTGTAGTGGATAAAGATGATTTGATGTCGTTTAAAAATTAAAGGAAATTACCATGTATTGGTGAACTAGTTTCATGAAAATTTTAGTTCTAAAACCCTTGTTTGTAAGAAAATTAGGTCTGTTTTCAGGGATGTAAAATGATGCTTTAATGCATCGTGGGGGGTTAAAGGTGGGGATCCGCTGGCGAGAAGAGTTAACCCTTGAAGTGCTAATCGCGCCGATAGCGGGTTTTAGCCTTTAAACTGGAAAATGAGCAATAAATTAGTTAGATTAGCATTAGTTTTGATTCACATCGTGTTCTTTAATTTGGCGCTTTCGCAGCCTCTATTATCATACGTAATGAACTGGCCATTATTATACAAATGTAATTAAATAGTATTTCTTAGTCCAGTCTAGATTGCAAACAAGTTCATATCCTTTGTGAATAAAATGATATATTGTTGTGCAGCTTGAGAGTATAAATAAAAATGGTTATTGTTGAGATCCTTACTACAGTTATGGTGAAGCAGCGGATTTTGAATATTTTCACGTGGCCATGAAATGAGAAATACTTTCTGATGGTTATGACAAAAAATACCAATATACAATTAAACGGTTTGAACTTGTACTTGATCATTTTCAAAGTACTTGTGCTTGTAACCAAGTACCGTATCGATGTAGTTGCCTCAACCCTGGTTGGAAGATGTATTCATGCCCACAATCAACCCCTTATTGCCAAAGAGCTCAGATAACATTGACCTTATGACTTTGTATGTCTGACCTTGAGAGCTGATGACACGCCGGCTGCTGTGATAGGATGACGAGCACTGAGAGCATCTCCCACCAGCACCACACCCCTCTGGGTGAGTCTACCGGATGTAGACGTGTGGGGGTGACACATCAGGTGTGTCCCGGCATTCATACCGGCTTCATAAGGCTTCCGGAACACACCTGTAACAAATACAATCTCATAGAACATAGGGATTCCTGAAGACACTTCTGACACTTTCACTGGCGGATCCCCTCCCCCGTTCAGGGTCCCAAAAGAACAAAAACAACAGCAATATTTGAGCCTAAATATACCATAGAATACACCATTTGTATTGAAGCCTTAGACCCTGTTCCATTCGCACCGATGTTAAGCAAGTTTACCAGTCCAGAGCGTTTGATTTGCACCAGATCTGTCCAAATTAGAACCGGATTGACCAAACTACCAAACCTGCCTGCATGAAGGTTTGGTCGTTTGGCTCTTGAACCAGTTTACCAAACCTTACGTTTCAAACTATGTTTAGATTGGCTGGGAATTTGGACCAAACCAGACGGTTTCTTTGTCTTACACTATTTCTAGATCGGTTTCACTGTGTATACATGCGGCAATTGTACTGGTATCAATTCACGGCGTTCGTTTCGGGAACACAAGCCGAAGCAAGCGTATCGAACAGGGACTTAGATTTCAAAATTTTCATGGACCCCTCTGGAGCACATAAGTGCCAGCTGTGGTGGTGAATTCCAGTAGAAGAAACGCACCAAGACGTTGTTGTAATGTTATTATTACATTACATTACATTACATAACATTACATTACATTACGTTACATTACATTAAATTACATCAGTCCCAACATTACAACAACATTATGGCAACGTCTTGTGTTAGCTGGGAAACTCCCACGACTGAATATTCATTTATATCGCTTTCTGCTCATCGTGGCTAGATCGAATCAGCAGTAAGCAGGCAGCTGGGACCATACCTTTACCAGTGTTTCACAGTGCATAGTAATAGAACCAATGTAATTATTGTGAATATGAATATCGGGCACTAAACATCGCTTTTAATACTCATGGCGTTTTTGTGAATAGCCTCTGCAGACTAATATTATACCTGACAGTAAACAGCCTGCAGAAACCCATCCGTAAGTCATAATTAATAAAGTAAATCAATGTGACCGTATCAACCGTATAGCTTTACCTGGTAGTAAACATAGACCATATTGTCGGCAGAAATCTGTCATTGAGTTACTGTGTTTGAAGTAGTGATGAGGACTGGCAATGATGACCCTGGTTTGACCTCCAGGATAAGGGTAGGTCACGGCGTATAAACCATCTCCATTCATAACGTAACCTAAACAAAGAGGATTGTCAGTATCAGCACCATGGTAAGCTTTATGTCAGCATGGACATTTTATAAGTATAATAAACATCTTTCTAGTAGGCCTATGCTATACATATAAATGTTTCACTTCATTTGATTTTCATACCTGTGTTATAAAAAATGAAATGATTGCGGTTTTAGGCACTTTGTGCACATGAAGGCTAAACTGAGCCAGGAGAACCTCCGGTCTGAGGCTGAGCACGCTACCTCTCGGTCACGGAGGCTCCCCACAATATTCAATCTTAACGAGTGAGCAGGGAAGAAACATTTTGTTTCTTTGAAACTTGAAGGCCAGAGCGGGGTTCGAGCCCGCGATCTTCGACGTTCCAAACAGGCGGCTTTTAACCACTGCACCAGGGCCCGCGCCCTCATACGTCTGTTATATTTCCAACTACACAACAACGAAAACACATAAATCCGTTCTATAACCAATGGTCTTATAGTAAGAATGGTTTTCAATCCGCAATTGACCTGTACAGAAGTCCATCTAAAACATTTAACCCTTTCAGAATTGACGTAAGATTCTGACGTATAAAGTCGATCCCCGCACTGAAAGAATTAAAAAAATACAATGGTTGTATAATATAGGTATTCAAATGAAACGGAAAGAGCTAAGAAACTAAGAAAAGTAAAAAAATTATGATGATTTCAAATTAACAAAAACCCTTGGTCTCCATAGTTTTTACAAAAATATTTCAGATTTTTAAAGGTTAAGTCCAAGAAAAGTCGCACGTAAACCATTTAGGCCTACAATAAAAAAAAAACTAGACGGACAGTCCGTCAGAGATGGCAAACCTCCGTGAACTATTTACAATAAAACACTAGACAGACAGTCAGATACTGTAAGCCACCGCCGAAAATAATGAACGTAATCCACATAATGCATTCGGATCGTACAAATAAATAGCCGGTCCCATCTGTGACGTAGCCAGATGTAAACATAAATAGCCGGTCCCATCTGTGACGTGGCCAGATGTAAACATAAATAGCCGGTCCCATCTGTGACGTAGCCAGATGTAAACATAAATAGCCGGTCCCATCTGTGACGTGGCCAGATGTAAACATAAATAGCCGGTCCCATCTGTGACGTGGCCAGATGTAAACATAAATAGCCGGTCCCATCTGTGACGTAGCCAGATGTAAACTTATATGTTAGAGTTGAATGTATTTAACCCTTACAGAGCGGGGATCGACTTTAGACGTCAGAATCTGATAGTCGCAGAGCTAGGGGGGTTTTATTTGTGTTGAAAGGTCCATACGATCCAAGAATTCCACCTATAGTGAAATTTTCTCAGGAATCCGAATCTGCGCGTCTTACAAAAATCATCCTGTCCAAAAGTACCGTAAAAACCCTTTAAACACTAGTACCGTCAAAATCGCAAGCCGCAATTTGAAATATTGCGTATGAAGTGATTGTTTGCTAAAATTGTGGTGCTTTTCTATTTAAATATTTTTTTAATTATTTATTATCCTCACATATGACACAGGCTTTCACATGGATGTAAAATATTTTGTGTCTGATCAATGACAAATACACAATATAGCTTTAAGTTGGTATTTTAACACGTAATTTTACTCATTTTTCATACTTTTTCACTAAATAGACAAAATACTTTTCTCTCAGCCGATTTTTGTATAGTACAAATGTTTAGTTTTGATTCAAACATGTTCTAGAACTATTGTTAACTTAAAATTAACCCATTTGGAATAAAAATAATGAGTTATGTGAACATATTACTCGCTTTTTTCGTTAGACGTAAAATTAGCTCGCTTTTCTTCAGGCTCGGGAAAATTGACCAGATCTCACATTTTTGCCCACTGAGTAGTTAAATTTTAAGCTATATCAATATATTTGATATCAATAGAAAGCTACTGGCACAGGCCGTCACATGGATGTAAAATATTTTGTATCTGATCATTGACAAATGCACAAGAAAGCTTTAAATTGGTATTTTAACCCTTAATTTGACCTTTTTTTAATACTTTTTCAGTAAATAGTCAAAATACTTTTTTCTCAACTAATTTTTGTGTATAATAAATATTTAGTTTTGATTCAAACATGTTCTAGAACTATTGTTGACCTTAAATAAACCCATTTGGAATAAAAATAGTGAGTTATGTAAACATATTACATGCTTTTTTGTTTACACATAAAATTTGCGCGCTTTTCTATGGGCTTAGGAAAATTGTATGTATCTCACAGTTTTGCCCAATGAGTAGTCAAATTTTGAGCTATATCAATATATTTGATATCAATAGAAAGCTACTGGCACAAGCCATGGATGTAAAATATGTTTTGTCTAATCTTTGACAAATGCACAAGAGAGCTTGAAGTTGATAATTTAACACTTAATTTTACCTATTTTTCATACGTTTTCGGTACATAGTCAAAATACTTTTCTCTCAACTGGTTTTTGTGTATAATAAATATTTAGTTTTGATACAAACATAGAATTATTGTTGACTTAAAATAAACCCATTTGGAATAAAAAATGATGAGCTATTTGAACATATTACACACTTTTTGGGGTTGGATGTAAAATTTGGGCACTTTTCTTCCCCCCCCCCCCCCACCCGGGGAAATTGACAGTGTTTCACAGTTTTGCCCAATGAGTACTGGTTACCCAAATTTAAAAAAATCTTTAATATCAGATGAAAGTAACTATCAAGGGCTTTAACGTGGATACATAATATTTTATTTATGTTAAATACGAAATGTACAACAATTAAGCGCTAACTTTGTATTTTATCCCTCCATTTGAACAATTTCCAACGTTTTCTTGGTCAATACCATCAAGACTTCTCGCTCATGTTAACTTTATATGGTATAAATGTTTGTTATTACTTTTACATTCTCTGGAGCCATTTTTCAAAAGTTATCTTGACGACTGAAGAGGTGATCACAGCCACTACAAAAGTGATCTTGGCCACTGCAGAAGTGATAACAATCATCTTAAAAGTTACCTCAACCACTACAAAAGCTATCTTGGCCACTGAAGAAGTAAATACAGCGACTTTAACAGTTTTTTCATCCACTACAAATGTGAACTTGGCCACTGATGAAGTGATCACAGCAACTTAAAAAGTTACCTCGCCAATGCAAAAGTTATCTTGGCGAGTGAAGATGTGAACACAGCCACGTTAGAAGTTATCTCAGCCACTACAAAGGTGATCTTGGCCACTTACAAACTGGTGTCAGCCAGTTTAAAGGTTATCTAAGCCACTACAAAGTGATCTGGGCCACTGAAGAAGTGATAATAGCCACTTTTAAAAATATCTAAACGACTACAAAAGTGATCTTGGCCACTGAAGAAGTGGTTACAATAATTTTAAGAGTTATCTCAGCCACTATAAAATTGATTTTGGCCACTGACGAAGTGCTCATAACGACTTTAAAAGTGATCTCAGCCACTTCAAAAGTGATCTTGGACACTTAAGAAGTGATCTCAGTCACAGTGAAAATTATCTCAGCCACTACAAAAGTGATCTTGACCACTAACAATCATATGTCAGCCCGTAAAAGTGATCTTGGCCACAAAAAAATGATCTTAGTCACTGAAGAAGTGATCACAGCGACTCTAAAAGTTATCACAGCCACTACAAAAGTGATCTTGGCCACTGAAGAAGTAATCATAGCCACTTTAAACGTTATCTCAGCCACTACAAAAGTGATCTTGGCTACTGAAGAAGTGATCACAGCCACTTTAAAGGTTATCTCAGCCATTGCAAAGGTGATCTTGGTCAGTAACAAACTGTTGTCAGCAACTGACAAAATTATCTAAGCCACTACAAAGTGATGTTGGCCACTGAAGAAATGATCACAGCCACTTAAAAAGTTATCTTAACCACTACTAAGTTGCTGTGATCACTTCTTTAGTGGACAAGATCAGTTTGTTTGTGACCAAGATCAGCTTTATGGCGGATGGGATGATTTTTAAAATGGCTGTGATGGCTTCTTAAGTGGTCAAGATCACTTTTGTAGTGACCTAGATCATTTTTTTGGGACTGACATAAGATTATTAGTGGCCAATATTACTTTTGTATCGGCTGAGATGACTTGTAAAGTGAATGTGATCACTTCTACGGAGGACAAGATCAGTTTTTTGTGGCCAAGATCACTTTTACGGGCTGACATAAGATTGTTAGTGGTAAAGATCACTTTTGTAGTGGCTGAGATAACTTTTAAAGTCGCTGTGAGCACTTCGTCAGTGGCCAAGATCATTTTTATAGTGGCAGAGATAACTTTCAAAGTTATTGTAACCACTTCTTCACAGGTCAAGATCACTTTTGTAGTCGCTTAGATATTTTTCACAGTGGCTGTGATCACTTCTTCAGTGGCCCAGATGACTTTGTAGTGGCTTAGATAACCTGTAAATTGGCTGACACCAGTTTGTTAGTGGCCAATATCACCTTTGTAGTGGCTGAGATAACTTCTAAAGTGGCTGTGAGCACTTCTTCACTCGCCTAGATAACTGTTGCATTGGCGAGATGACTTTTTAAGTTGCTGTGATCATTTCATCAGTGACCAAGATCACTTTTGTAGGGGCTGAGATAACTTTTATGGTCGCTGTGTTCACTTTTTCAGTGGCCAAGATAATTTTTGTAGTGGTTGAGGTAACTTTTAAAGTGGTTGTAATCAATTCTTCAGTGGCCGAGATAACTTTTGTAGTGACTAAGATAACTTTTAAAGTCGCTGTGATAACTTCTTCAGTGACCAAGATCACATTTCTAGTGGCTGAGATGTCGTTTAAATTTGTGATGATCAATTCTTCAGTGGCTAAGATAACTTTTGTAGTGGCTGAGATAACTTTGAAAATGGCTGTGATCACTTCTTCAATCGTCAAGATAACTTTTGAAAAATGGCTCCAGAGAATGTAAAAGTGATAACAAACATTTATACTATATAAAGTTTACAAGAGCGAGAAGGCTTGCTGGTATTCACTAAGAAAACGCTGGAAATTGTTCAAATGGAGGGATAAAATACAAAGTTAGCGCTTATTTTTTGTACATTTCGTATTTAACAGAAATAAAATATTATGTATCCACGTTAAAGCCCTTGATAGCTACTTTTAACTGATATCAAAGATGTTGGTACATTTTTTTATTTCGGGTACCGGGTACTCATTGGACAAAAATGTGAAACACTGTCAATTTCCCCGGGCTGGAAGAAAAGTGCCCAAATTTTACATCCAACCCAAAAAGTGTGTAATATGTTCGAATAGCTCATTATTTTTTATATTCCAAATGGGTTTATTTTAAGACAACAATAATTTTAGAACATGTTTGAATCAAAACTAAATATTCATTATACACAAAAATCAGTTGAGAGAAAAGTATATTGACTATGTACTAAAAAAGTATGAAAAATAGGTAAAATTAATGGGTTAAAGTACCAACTTCAAGCTCTCTTGTGCATTTGTCAAAGATTAGACACAAAATATTATACATCCGTGGCCTGTGCCAGTAGCTTTCTATTGATATCAAATATATTGATATAGCTCAAAATTTGACTACTCATTGGGCAAAACTGTGAGATACATACAATTTTCCTGAGCCCAAAGAAAAGCGCGCACATTTTACGTCTAACCAAAAAAGTATAAAATATGTTCACATAACTCACTATTTTTATTCCAAATGGGTTTATTTCAAGTCAACAATAGTTCTAGAACATGTTTGAATCAAAACTAAATATTTATTATACACAAAAGCTGAGAAAAAAGTATTTTGACTATTTACTGAAAAAGTATGAAAAAAGGTCAAATTAAGGGTTGAAATACCAACTTAAAGCTTTCTTGTGCATTTGTCAATAATCAGACACAACATGTTTTACATCCATGTGAAGGCATGTGCCAGTAGCTTTCTATTGATATCAAACATATTGATTTAGCTCAAAATTTGAC
This sequence comes from Flabesymbios commensalis, assembly GCA_964017125.1. Taxonomy (NCBI): domain Eukaryota; kingdom Metazoa; phylum Annelida; class Polychaeta; order Terebellida; family Flabelligeridae; genus Flabesymbios; species Flabesymbios commensalis. The sequence goes on from OZ024903.1 coordinate 105,299,793, forward strand.
TACTCAGTGGGCAAAAATGTGAGATATGGTCAATTTTCCCGAGCCTGGAGAAAAGCGAGCTAATTTTACGTCTAACGAGAAAGGCGAGTAATATGTTCACATAACTCATTATTTTTATTCCAAATGGGTTAATTTTAAGTCAACAATAGTTCTAGAACATGTTTGAATCAAAACTAAACATTTGTACTATACAAAAATCGGCTGAGAGAAAAGTATTTTGTCTATTTAGTGAAAAAGTATGAAAAATGAGTAAAATTACGTGTTAAAATACCAACTTAAAGCTATATTGTGTATTTGTCATTGATCAGACACAAAATATTTTACATCCATGTGAAAGCCTGTGTCATATGTGAGGATAATAAATAATTAAAAAATTATTTAAATAGAAAATTACCACAATTTTAGCAAACAATCACTTCATACGCAATATTTCAAATTGCGGTTTGCAATTTTGACGGTACTAGCGTTTAAAGGGTTTTTACGGTACTTTTAGACAGGATGATTTTTGTAAGACGCGCAGATTCGGATTCCTGAGAAAATTTCACTATAGGTGGAACTCTTAGATCGTATGGACCTTTCAACACAAATAAAACCCCCCTAGCTCTGGGACTATGACGTCTGTAGACGTCAGATTCTGACGACTAAAGTCGATCTCCGTACTGTAAGAGTAAACATATTTATAAAATGACCGTATACCAATAACATAGGTATTCAAATGAATCGGAAAGAGCTGACTAAGACGGTTATGATGATTTCAAGGTAAAAAAAAACCTTGGTTGCGATGTTTTTTACAAATTAATTCAGCGCTTTAAAGGTTAATCCTTTACCTGCTAGTGGGCCCTAAGTAAGTTTTTTTATTCAAACGAGTGGGGCGGGGGCCCTAGGGCAGTGGTTAGCACCGCAGCCTTTCACGCCAGAGTTCGGGGTTCGGTTCCCGGTCTCGGCGGTTTGAAAGAAACAAAAAATGTTTATTCCCAATCCACGTGTGAAAGTCAGTATTGTGGGGAGTCTCCATGACCAAGAGGTAGCGTGCTCGGCCTCAGACCGCCAGGACTCGAATTTAAAATCCTGTGTCTGGATGACAGTGTCATCTCAATCATCTCACCATCCTCAGGAGGTTCTCCTGGCCCAGTTCAGCATATATGTGCACAAAGGTTACCCGGTATGACTGGGCCGCCTAACTCATTTACTGCGCGAGGCCCAGTCACACTGACCGCCATTTTGTTTCCACAGCCAGCTGTGTAAAAACGAGTCTCACGCTGCCTAACAAAAAACTCGGATGCCATGAAATTGATACGAATATTTCAAGTGCCTACGAAAACTAAGCCATTTCCAACAGGTGTAAACTTTTGATCGAATTAGAACTATTACATTTAAAAATGGAGGTCACTGTGTCAGAGCCTTGCGATGTCATCAGGGTACACAAAGGTGGCCTAAAGCCCGATTCATTTCATTTTTACCTGCTAGTGATATTCGCAAAAAGCATGAGTATGCAGGCCCTTACCCAGAGGGTGTCGGAGATGTCACACCCCCACCCCCAGTAGTGCAAGAGCATTAGTGAAAAAAACACAGGAACCTGGAATAAAATTGCAGAAAGCTGATTTTTTCAGGAATGAGACCTGGACATCTCCCCAGACGAATTCCGAAAATGCCCCAAAAATCCCCCTTGTGCATTTTTTTTAATTCAAGATGGCCGCCACCATGTAACGCCATTTTCGAAAAACAGGGGTATACCCTAATTCTTCACCTTTGTAGTTAGGAAAAAAAATATTTTGGTGTCTCTACTTATGTTTTAAGGCACAAAGAGTTGATACAGATGATCAGAAATGATATCAGCACTTTTCTCAATACCAAAAAGCCAAGATGGCCGCCATATTGTTCTGATTATGTTAAGCGATCTCTTAAAAAACACGAAAATATGAGATATCTATCTCGTTGTTGAACCTAGAATGTATTTTTTGGCCAAACCCATGGAATCTAACACTTATTTAGATCACCATTATTTTATTATATTGAATTTATCAACATAAATCCCGCATAGTTAATTCAAAATAACACCAGGTAACGCCATTTTAAAAAAAGGGCTATACCCCAATCCCCCACTTTTGAAGTTAAAACAATGATTTTCGTGTCTCTACCTATGTTTTAAAGTACAAGGAGGTTATCCAGATGATCAGAAATAATATCAGTACTTTTCTTAATGCCACAAATTCAAGATGGCCGCCATAATATTTTGTTAAGCGATCTCTTAAAAAACCCGAAAATATGCGATAACTATCTCGTTGTTGAAACTAAAATGTATTTTTTAGCCGAACCCATGGGAGTCTGGAACTTATTTAGATGACCATATTTTATTATATTGTGTTTATCGACATGAATCCCACATGGTAGTTATAGTTAATTCTACCATGGTGGGTGACGCTTTGGAGTGTTTTCGAACTGCTTTCCCACTAGAAATGTAGATTGAGATTCGTCAAGTTAACAAATTAATCTCAGGTAAATAATGAAATTATTGCGTTTCAATCATCCGAGCTGTCACAGTTTCTACATGTTTGGCCAATACAAAAAGAGCACATCGTTGTACAATATAGTCTAGATTTGTGAGATCCCCCCCCCCCCCTCATTTGAACAAGCCACTCTGCACCCGCAACTCACTCTTTTTAGAACTCTTTCTGGGGCGACTGCTCTTTCAGTTTGCGTTGGTTACAAACGACCATGATATAAAATCTGTAGACTGTAGATTCCACACCCTCCTGTACAGCAAAATATGCTCTGTATCATAATGGAGTTTAAACACGAGGCATTCATCCAATGCTGTTTTAATATGGGCTGACCGTCTTCGACGCTGGCACAAAAATAAAACAGAATTGGATCAATGCCCCGTGTTGGCTGGGGCAGTAGGTGACGTTGAAGGGAGGCTTTCTAGCAAAAATCAATTACAAGATAAGGACTTGCGCCTCACACGTTACATGTACATGACATCTTTGATAATCGTCCTGTAACAATGCTCTTTTAAATACTTACTTTTGTCCTTGATCTGCGAATGTCAATATGTTTAATATCATGAAATATATCATTTAAATATCAAGATATTACATTTTGAATATTAGGATATATATATTTCGTAATGATGTTATGGCATTGTATGGTGTTGTAATGAGATGATTTTATATCAGAATATCGGAATATGACATTAAATTAATTGATGTCACAGTTTATCGTCAGGATATGATCTCTTTATGTCACGATAATATGAGGACAAGAAACATTAACGTCATGATATGGTTTTGTAATGTCCAAATATTGCTCTTTATTATAGTAAAATGACGTTATGATGTCTGGATACAGCTTTATAAATGCAGGATATGGTGGTTAAGCATCACGGTATGGTATTAAAGTGACAGGATCTTTTAGTGTATTGTCACGATATTAAATATCATGCTATAGCATATTAACATCACAATATGACATTTTAGTGTAAGAGGAAATGAAAGTAAAAGAGGGCAAGGCCACATGCTGTTCAAAGAGCATGTGTCTTAACGCTATCTAATTACTTTCCATTTTATTGAATCTTCCGAAGTGCTTTTGTTGTTGGCAGTTTTGGAGTACCGGTATTTGAGCAATGTAGAGGCCTTTACTTACTGAATTATATTGCGATATATATGTTGAACTGACATGTGCCAGCCTGATATTGGAATGTTCAATGTCGATTCTGTATTACCATATGGTAACGTGCGTCTGTCAATATAATGTTATTGAAATGTTATACCTTGACATGACAATATAATATCCTGACATTAAAATGCCATATCCAGACTTCAAAGTGACAAAGCCTGACATTCTATGGTCATATTGAAATATTGTAGTGTCATATTCAGTCATTATAATGTCACATTAGAATGCCGCCAAGCCCGCCATATCTTGATTTGATAATGTCATATCCTATCATAAAAAATTGAATATCTTGACATTTAAATCTTATTGTGTGATATAAAAGGACAACATTTGGACATCATAATACCATCTCATGACGTTAAAGTGTCATATTCTGATAAATTACAATCCAATATCCTGGCATAAATATGCCAGATCCTGACTTCGAGCTGTTTCTTATGTTTTTCCTTTTTTAATGTCATAATCCGACAAGTCTATCATACAATATTCGATATTAAATAGCATGTTTGTCATTATAATGACACACCATCACATTACAATGCTATATTGTGACCTCAATGTGTCATTTCATCAATGTATAAAGTCACATCATAATATTCAAGTACCATATCCTAATATTCAAATGTCATATCCTGACATTAAAATGTCATAGTGATGTTAAAATGATATATCACGAAATTGTAATGCATTTCGTGATAATATGATGTATATCTTTTCATTTTAATACAGCAACGTGATGTTTAGCCACTATATACTGCCTGTATAAAGCTGTATTGAGCCATCATAACGTGATTTTGCTATATTAAACACCAATTTTGGACATTATATTACATATCATGATGTTAAAGTGTCATATCCTGATATCATATTCATATATCCTGACATAAAACTATCATATCCTGACGTTAAACGTGTTCAATCTGGTGTAATATTGTACTTCGCTCTGTTATTATGTACATTCACAATAATAATCACAACTAATACTTAACCAAAATCGAAAAACATTTTATATAGGCCTACTATATAAAATACCCACATTGGAATTAGTCGCTGTGTTTGAACCTGGAATTTCTTACGCTATCTCAAGCTTCAAATGAATGAAAAATACCCTTATATTTAAAGATGAGAGATGTTAGAATTTTTAATCAATGATTTCTGACATATGATATTTTGTAAATTTGATCAATCTATATCTATATTCCCATATGAAAAAACAGTTGAACATCGCCTAATCGTGGCATCTGCGCTAAAAGAGCTAACCAATATGGCAGCCATGTTGGATTTTGTGTTGATAAGCACATTTTATTTAAAAAATTGGTGATGGAAATATATTCTAGATTCCATGGCCCTGAAAAAAAAGTTTCAACAACATGATGATTATGGCATGTACGTGATTTTCTGAGGGAGGGGGGGACGCTTCACATAATGGTCGCCATCTTGGATTTGTGGAGATAAGAAAAGGGATGATATCATTTCTGATCCTGTTTATGAGCTTTTTGTGTAGAGGCACCAAAATATTTTTTTTTAACTGCAAAAGTGAGGAATTGTGGTATATTCCTGTGTTTTTTTTGAAAAATGACGTTATATGGTGTTACATAACATTAAACTACCGGCATGTGGGATTTATGTTGATAAATTCAATAAAATAAGATATTGGTGATCTAAATAAGTGCTAGACTCCATGGGTTTAGACAAAAAATACATTTTAGGCTCAACAACGAGATAGTTACCTCATATTTTCGTTTTTTTAAGAGATCGCTCAACATACTCAGTATATCAATATGGCGGCCATCTTGGATTTTTGGTATTGAGAAAAGTACTGATATCATTTCAGATCATCTGGATGAACTCTTTGTGTCCTCAAACATTAGTAGAGACACCTAAATATTTTTATCGAACTGCAAAAGTGAGGAATTATGGCATACCCCTGTTTTTTTCGAAAATGGCGTTACATGGTGACGGCCATCTTGAATTAAAAAAAATGCACAAAGGGGATTTTTGGGGCATCTTCGGAATTCGTCTGGGGAGATGTCCATGTATCGTTCCTGAAAAAATCAGCTTTCTGCAATTTTATTCCAGGTTCAACCCTAATGCTCTTGCACTACAGGGCTAATCTTGGGCACAGACATCCCAGTAACATTTATACAACATTTATATAATGTTGGGCCGGAGTTGTATAAATGTTATAAAAATGTTTTGTGTTTGCTGGGATGGTATGTAGAAACTGGTAGAGCGTTCATATGCGTTTATCAACCTGATTTTATGTATTCTCAATACCTTCATCCTGAGGTAGCTCTGGAGGCGTTGCCATGGTGAATCCCAGCTGCTTCCCTGCCGGTTTAGCCGCCTGCAGTCCCAGCTTCTCACGAAATCCTGATCTGGGACCGTCAGCTATCACAGTCAGGGGAGCATTTAGACTCTGAATAAAATAAAATACTCACAGTGAATGGAGCATAAGGACTGTGAACAAAATGAAATAATCACATCAAGCATAAAGATTATGAAGAGACTCTCAATATCATATTTTGTTTCTTCCTTTAAAATTGTATTACATGTCATGGTACAGTGTGCTACATATCGCTGTTCAAAATATCAAGCACATTATTTTATTACCAGCGAATACGTCTAATCAAATCACATGCAATCATCTGCAGGCCTACTATACTAATAGTTAGAACAAATGTGAAAATCTAATAGTTAGTGAGTACACAGGCACAACAAATATGTTATTTAAATTTATTGTTGGGCCACCGTCTGTGATGTTCACTCAACATTTTCTCTCACCCTAGGTCCCTCCTGATTCTGCTCGCTTTGGTGAAAATGAACCCCAACCACAGATCCCTTCTCTTTTATCAGATCTGACACTCTGCCCTCGATGTAATGTATGCTACAAAACAAAATTAACTTATATCACACAATTGAATAATTTAAATAGGTTTGTATCTCAATTTGTTATTTCTCAGCAATGCCATGGTTACCGACAATTCGCACCTATTATTTTGTTTATATATATAGTTTTCATCTTTTCGTTGTAACTCATAACATATCCAGATTATAAACGCAAAAGGATCATTTTTATTCATGTAAAGATTTTCAATTTCCAGTTTCAAATAAATGAAAATGATTAATTAGTCAGTCAGTCATATATAGATAACACTCAGGGCCCGTATTCTCGTACAAGTTACGATATATCGTAGGCTTTTGATTGGTCGAGATGGCCACCTCGACCAATCAGAAGCCTACGATATATCGTAACTTGTACGAGAATACGGCTCCAGGTATACACGAAAACTGATAGATCCAGGTGTTTGCCACGTATATAAATTTATATCATCAGACATTATTTAGCTTTTGGTGTAGTGCTAACCAAGACATTTATCATGATATCAAATTGAAAAAACAACATTTGGTTTCTAAGGTTTATATACAATATTCCGGCGCTTTATGAGTTAAAGCACCCACTTTGTCTCCCTGCGTGCCACGTCCCGTAAAGTCAGAACAAACTGCCCGTAATCCACGATCCTGGCCGTAAACGTCTCAGAGGTCATGACCTCCATGTTAGCCAAGGTCACTAGGTCAGGGGTGATTGTCTTCACCCTCCTACAGAAGACAGCACCGGAATCATCCAAACAGTCTGTGGGAATTTAACACAAAAATACAATATTTGTTATTGTACTTTAAAATCTATACTGCTATAGTTCACCCCTGTGCTGCTGAATCGTTAATGGTATATAATCTATATTTAGGCATGTTAAAAAATAAACAGGATACTTTTATTTCCCTGCGTATATGACATAACAGTCATATGATATAGCCTATTTATTATTATTTTTCTTTTTAGGCATGCTGAAATATTTCGATACCATCCTGTACGTTGCTGATACAGTTTGGAAACAATCTCACATGGTATTTCTTGCATACACAATATTTGTTCAAAGGAAATATAGGCTGTTCAGTGATAGTGGCGGCCATTGTAAAAATGCCCCTCTTGGCATAATTTAACAATCTACTAATAGTCTAGGACACAATTATCTGTAGCACATGTTTTTCTTCGATGTCTCCGTCAATTCTAAACCGGCTCCCTTGCAATTTTGCACCGGCCGTTTCCAAGTCATGTCCTAACATCAGTAAAAAAAATCTCGCAATTATAATTAATATTTCAAAAGTTTGCCATGTAATACAATTCCAGAATTAGTTAAATGGGTTTATAGAGGGACGTCCTATTTTCAATTTACTACATATCAAATGGTCTAACTTTTGAAATACTGCATATTACTTTACGAAATTTATTACCGATGATAGGACATGACTTGGAAATGTCCTGTTTCAACCACCAACCCTTAAAGTGATGAATCAGAAAGAGCTGAGTCAGACATTTATGATGATTTTAAATTGAAAAAAACAACTTTGGTCTCCATGGTTTATACAAATTAATTCAGCGATTTAAGGGTTGTGCTTTCAACGATAACCACATGTATCATTATTATACCAATATATTGTTTTCTGATTATTTGTTAAATCTATTTTCTAGCGTTAATTACCGGTAATCAAAGTTAGTTATTGTTTACTCTTTTTTGTAAATGGAAAGAGAAAAAATCTATTGTATCTGTAACTTTGCTGAAGGGTGGCCCTCCTGCTAGCGGTCATTTGCTGACCTTAAGGAGGGTCTCCCTGACCACATGTAAAAATTGTATTCAAATATAATTATGTCAAGGTTGAAATAAAACATAATTATGTGAAGGTTAAAATCAAACATAATTATGTAAAGGTTGAAATAAATCATTATTTAAGGTTAAAATAAAACATAATTATGTAAAGGTTAAAATAAAACATAATTATGTAAAGAGTAAAATAAACATAATTATGTAAAGGTTAAGATAAAACATAATTATGTAAAGGTTAAGATAAAACATAATTATGTAAAGGTTAAAATAAAACATAATTATGTAAAGGTTAAACTTAAACATTTTTTTATTCTGATTCTGGTTAAGGTGCATACCTTTCAGACCTGGGCGGGGGCCCTAGGGTAGTGGTTATCACCGCTGCCTTTCACGCCAGAGTTCGGGGTTCGGTTCCCGGTCTCGGCGGTTTGAAAGAAACAAAGCTGTTTCTTCCCCATGCACGTGTGAAAGTTAGTATTGTGGGGAGCCTCTGTGACCGAGAGGTAGCGTGCTCGGCCTCAGACCGCCAGGGTTCGAATTTCGAATACTGTGTCTGGAGGACTGTGTCATCTCAATCATCCCACCATCCTCAGGAGGTTCTCCTGACCCAGTTTAGCCTATATGTGCACAAAGGTGGCCTAAAGCCCGATTCATGTCATTTTACCTTTCAGACCTAGCTCCTCCAGCGCCTCTACCCCTCCAATCTGGATGAATTCTCCACACAGAGTCTCCCTCTTCTTCTGCTGTCTCTCCAGCAGAGTCACCTGGTGACCGTCTCGTGCCAACCCTATGGCCAGTGCCGTGCCCGCCACACCAGCTCCTACTATGACTACATCTGTGTGAACTGACCTCATGTCTGTATGACCCGACCTCATATCTGTGTGAACTGACCTCATATCTGTATCACCCGACCTCATATCCATATCACTTCCGTATACCTTGTCGTTATGACCTGGTGTTGTCATCTGGAAAAAAAATGAGTGTGGTCCATATCTCTCACTGTATGAGTCAAACCACAGAGTATATCTGACAATCTGTATAATAGATATTTATACCATAAATATAAAATAATAAATAATTACATAACATACATTTACAGATTATTGTTGTCAAATATTTTTTTTTAATTTTTAAATAACTAATAGTAAACAGTTACATGGCACAGACACTGTGGTATTTTTAATAACCTCTATACTTTATAATACTATAAATGACACATTCTTGCCAACATACATGTATAATTATGATAGGTCATTCTCTCATTGGTCATCTACCACTAACCAGAGAACTGGAGGACACCGCAAGTGACCTGCGCGAAATTATTGTCGATACACGGGTTTCAACCTTAACTCGAAGAGATCACCATTAACTTGATCGCCTAATCACATTACAATGGGTTGATACACAGGCGCGTAGCCAGCCGTACGCCAGTACGCACGTGCGTACACATTGTAAGGGAGAGTAAAAAAAATATGACCCATCAAAAAAAGAAGCAACAAGTTAGCAGACTAGCCTAGTCTACATGTACATGCGCACTTAGCAGTCTATTCTTTATGTGGTGTTGCATAAAACGCCGGAAAAGTAGTCTGATACAAATAGGCCTAAATGTTTCTCTTTTCAATGACAGTCACAAATTCACGACATGCCGCTAAACTTGCCGTGGACGAGCCCACACCGTAAAGATGTGGGACCGTGAATTACTACATTCATTTTACCCGGGGAAATCAATTTTTTTCAACCAGGCAGTCAATGAGATCGATATCCACCCCAAGGTGGAAAAATGCTAATAACATTTTACTGTTTTTTTTTACAAATGAACTGAGCGTACGATGTATACAAAATAACCTTTTATTGACCTGATTAATCGAGACAAGTCTTAGATATGAGCGTCCAAAGAAATGTCCCACTTTTTTACCCTTGAGTGGGCATTATAATCTGTGGCAGTTCTGTTTCAGCAACGTTATGGGGCTAATTCTAAACGATCTATTTTTGTACCTGCACTGCACTGTGTTAAACAAATGAAAGGCTGCACAATGACATGTATACATGCATAAATAGCATGCTACACTGACTAGCTTCTCAGACGTGAAGACACTAGTGACAAGAGTGAAATCCCATGCAGGCATTCAACCAATGTTATACTAATGTTGGTTCATTGTCTACGACACTGGCCCAACATTAAAACAATTTTGTTTCAACATCTCATGTTTGCTCAGGGCTGATTTATGCCTATCACAGCGAATCATGTAACCAGGTAATAATGATCAAATAACGTTTTCGTATAGTGTATATATAGTGTATATATAGTGTATAGTTTCGTTTTCGTGTAAGGTTATCTGTTTTGTATACTGTCTGGCAGCTGGCATAGTAATAAAAATCATGGATATAGATCTGTATGCCTAAAAATAATAGTTATTTCATCTTTTATCTTCGGATAATCGTACTTGACCGAAAATAATCAGTAAATTTCAATATGTAATCAATGAGTAAAATGATTTAAATTATATTATAACTTGATATAATTCTATTTTTAATTTTGTTGCTGTATTCAATTTTAAAAATTTTACAAAAAATATTAAAAAAACTAAAAATTTATAAATCAATATCTTTACCGCAAATACCATCAGATGCCACCATTTGCTATCTTTTTTTCAAATTTTCCTCGGGGGAGGCCCCCCGGACCCCCCGCCGTGTCCGCTGGGCTGCGCGCAGCGGGTATGGGGGTTGCCCCCATAAAATAGCAGCCATGAATTAGGGGAAATCCACCCCCTCCAGGTTTCGGAAAAGCTCTGTAAATCCGTACCCCTAGCGTTGTGCGTACACATGTACATAACCCTGGCTACGCCCCGGATTATATAAGTATTTCCATGAGAAACCCACGTAGGATCATCAGGGGTCGAACCCGGGACGCAGGTCTGACTGGCGTGACGGCCAGGCGTTCTACTAATGCGCCACGCCCCCCCCCCCCTCCCATCTCCGTGTCCAGTAAACACAAAATATGTGTATAACATTTATACAATGTTGGTTCATATTGTGCACCAACTCCAGGTTATGGTCTCACCACCCCAAATGCCAGTTACATTAAAACGCATGTATAATGCCATCATTCTAAGGGCCGAAATCACCACTTTCGTCCCTAACTACCCCCCTATATGACACACCATAATAAAGCCTAAACTGTCCCTTTTCCAAAACAGGTCCGAAAATGGTATGCTAACCTCCTGCGTTTTGAGCTACGCTCCCTTACTGGTAAGATGCTCCGTTTTGCCCAGATCTCCCGAAATATTCTTACGCCAATTCCCAGAATAGACACAATCCTTCTCACCCTCTGTATCCATCCGAAAAACTCACAACACATTATACCTGATGTCACGCATGAAGAAAACAATGTGGGCTTGCAAATTATCCACACAATTGCAACATTCCTGTATTTTTTTTAATTCACCAGAAGCAGAAACAAACGTGTAATGCAGTAATTTATGACAGTCAGTAGCCACCCCCTTTGATTTTGGCTCATTTAGGGTGGTGAGACCTGATAGGCAGTCCTGTACCCAGAAAGCACCGCGTAGGTGTGACGAATGGCAGAGAGAGAATCCTCTGTTTATGTTTACAGTTATTCACTAGGGGGCGCTTAGGTCTCACCCCACTGAGAACCCTAACCTTTAAAGCCGTTATCAAAAAAGGTGGAGGTGCAGGTTTATAGTCTGATATCAAGTCTGAAGACCTAACCGCCAACTTTACAATTTACTCCCTGGTCACTGGACCTGTTTATTCGTGTGCAATTTCATCTCCACGGGGAGCATAGTAGTCCTGCAGCAATTTAGACTGATTGAATTTACGGTACACATTACGATCTCGGTTCTACCAAGTAGGCCTACTCATTTACACCTGAGTCAAGTGAAGAATGTGAGGGTGAATAATTCAACACTAAAAAGTATTTAGCCCACATTCTGTGACAATTGACAGTAAAATATTATATATTTAAATTAACTTGATTAGAATGATGGGAAACTCAAAAAGTAGCTCACTGTGATTGATAATACTTAAAGGGACATGCCCAGGTATAAAATCATCAAACAATCAGTGATTTTATTTTGGCTTCTTAATATGACCATATGATGTAAACAGTCCATAGACTATAGCTGCAAAAGTGTTTTAATTTTTGTGCTGCTCATTTATCAGTTAGGCTAGATATAGAGACGAAATTCTCGTATTTCTTATTTTTGACATGGTTGTCAATAATTAGAAATCAGGAATTTTGTCTCTATATCTAGCCTAACTGGTGAATGCGCAGCACAAAAGTAAAAAACTTTTGCAGTTTTAGTCTATGGACATCATATGGTCATATTAAGAAGCCAAAATAAAATCATCGATTTTTGATGATTTTAGACCTGGGCATGTCCCTAAGTCCCTTTAAATTAACTTAATGAAAAACTCAAAAAGTATCTCACTGTGATTGATAATATTTAAACCCTTCAAATCTTGCCCACGACCTCGGGCCGCTGTTGGTGAAATGCTGGGTCAGCGTCGTAGTCGATGTCACAACATTGCACTAGTATTGGTTCAATGTCTCGCGTTGCTCGGTGCCCTTTTTAATCGTGATTTGATATTTTTCATTCATTCTTTGCTGGACATAGAGCCCTATGCATTCATACATATCATAATATTATGTTATAGGCGTATTATAAACATTTTATATGAAACTAGGGCTAAACAATCGTATTTACCACTTACCTTCAACGTTCGCTGACTTCCAATATCATCAATGACATATTGCTTCAGTATACGTTTATACTCTGTTGATAATAAAGTTGTTATGCTACTGCGCACATATATATCCTGAATTCTCGTTGATGAACCTAATGAAAAGTAGGCCTAGTATATAAACAAGCATACACGGACTAAATCAGCGAGTATCACAGTATACACACCAAACACGGGCGTTCACCCAATGATTTTTCAATGTTGGGCTAGTGTCTCAGACGGTGGCCCAACATTGAAACAACATTGGGTCAACTTCTGGTAATATACTGTAGTAGACACTGGGGACATGAAGAACAATGCTGTTGTAATTTTGGTCCGACATCTACGACGCTGGCCCATAATTAAAACAATATTGTGGTAATCTTGGTGTTTAATGCGATACATTGACCCGATGTGGTTCCAATGCTGTGCCACAGTCTACGGCGTTGACCCAGCTTTAAAACAACATCGGGTTCAGCGTCTTCCATCCATGTCAACGTCTTCCATCCGTGTCGCGACTATTATTGCCATATAATCGATGTGGAATGGTCTAGTATATAATTTGGGGCTCGGATTATTGCAAATAAAAATATCGCCGTTGTGCTGAAGAGGTTAATATAAAGGTATGTGCGTAATATTAATTGACCTGGATATGTCCTTTCACCTTTGCTGTATGTCAGACCCCTATTATACTATATTATGCTCTGTTATTAGAATAACAATTTTGTTTACATCAATATAAAATCGTCACATGACTATAGATTACAATATAATCATAACGAAATAATTATCTTTTCTACTTCAAAGAAACAACACGTTTCTCCCAGTAATGCACAGAGCTTACGTGACCGAGAGGTAGTGTGTTTGTGTTCAAAATGCTCTTTATCGAATTTCGAATTCTGAATCCGAAGCAGTATCTTAAAAGTGGCTTGATGCCTCATTCATTCATTCATTCATTCATTCATTCATTCATTCATTCATTCATTCATTCATTTATTCATTCATTCATGCATTCATTCATCCATTCATTTATCCATTTATTTATTCATTCATTCGTTCATTTCTCTATTCATTCATTCATTCATTCATTCATTCATTCATTCATTCATTTATTCATTCATCCATTCGTGAATTCATTCGATCATTTAATTATCCATGCCTCCATTAATCTATTTATTCATTCATTCATTTCGTCATCCATTCATTCTTAAATTATTTATTTCATTCTTCCATTCTTTTTTTCATTCATGCATTCACTCATTCATCCATTCATGCATGAATTTACTCGTTCATTTATTCACAAACAAAATATTTAAATCATTAGCATCACCCTAGGAAATGATATTTGGGGGTAGTTTTAAGTTAGAGGAGTAGATATATAATGTGTACATTACGTTTTTGTGTGGATCTCTTGAGTCGATGGTTTCGACGTTATTAGTTCATTAATATCTGTCTAAAAACTGTGGTATCAACGCATTGCCTGGCTATTTTATGGTCTTTTTTCTGGCCAAAAATATAAAACCGAAGATGATTCTATTACGTATATTGTCAATCCAAGATTTAGAAACATATTATTTATGTGATGTGCACGTTTTGGCCAGCACAATATATAAGGTGGATTCTACTAACAGAGCGGAACATGTATGCGTGTATGCATCATTGTCATGGCTATGTAGACGACCTTGATGGATCAAATTTAAGTTTTGCTCAAACCTAGTATAGGGCTTGGCCCAAGGGTGCCACCCGTGGCCAATGGGCATTTAAATTACCTTAATTGATGTATTCTCTACTGTAAGAGCATGATGAAAGTGGATATCACAAAGGCTACAAACCAATAGGCTTAGAGCGCATATACGGTGAGCGACAGGTTATCTAGTGCCTGACAGGGATCAACGATCATAAAATATTTTTGTCAGTAATCTAAACATTTTTACAAAATGCCTCTCACATTTGTTTCCCTCGACTTCTGAATGTGAAAAAATGGCTTTAAATAAATTATTACACTGTGTCATTTTTCTGTAATGTTTTGTTCCCCATAACTTTGTGAAATATTGATAATAGATGTTATCGCCGCTCTGAATTGCTTTCCTAGGTGTGAGAAACCTATATGTAGACACCAAAAACACATTTCTACGTTATTTGGAAGCAAAGTTAGGCACATTACGTTGCAGTGGCGGCCATTTTGGATGTTACCCTCTAGCGGCCACTGTTTAATAATAATGGTAGCTATAGGACCTTCGAAAACATCATAACTGAATTCCTGACCCCAAAAATGTTATTTTAGACACCGAAATGATGTTTTTGTGTTCATTGTGAGCCAAGCCGTGATGTACAGTTGTGATATTTTCACACATTTTGGCGGCCATTTTGTTTTTGAATTTTGCGTAGGAAAAAGACAAAATAGAGCTTGGTATGGGGCAGATTTGGAATCAGCGTACCCAAATTCTACTAAAAAATGCCTTAACAAATTTCAAAAATAGGCCCTGACTAACATGGGACGTTGAAACAATGGTGATTCATTGATCGATCGGCCACTGATTGTTTTAGAGCGATGCTTAAGTCGTCCAGGTCAATATGAACGCCGTACCAACGATTTCTTGCAATCTTCTCAAGGCTGAGGTAACTTTCGTGTCCCATTCGTAGCAAGGTCTTGTGTATGTCGATGAACTGTGCGACTTCCTCACGAAACTCCCTCGTCGTAGGTTTTATGAACAATTCGCCTAATGTAAAGTATACGCACGAAGCTCCCAGATTATTTAACATACTAGTAGTTCCTTTCGTGTCTTACAACCTTATTAAGAAGTTTGTCGTTTACTTCGCAAGGGCAAATGCAGAGACACTTGAGAATGTTATGTGCTTTTCTTCGTACGGTGGCTGTAGAGCACCTACGTTTTTCGCATGGATTGCGCACGAATGTTTACGAACGCCAAAAACATGTATGAACTGTGAATTCGTACGACATTCGCATACACGTGTAGGAACTCTGTAAGAACAACTTGAGCAGTCATGAAGGTTTCAATTGAATGTTCAAACGTCGTAACTTTTTAAATTGTAATGAAATGTCATATTTAATTAAATTTACTCAAATTATTTTGATTAGAATATCAAATTAACCCTTACAGTGCGGATATCGTTTAGACGTCAGAATATGACGTCTGCAGACGTCAGATTCTGACGTCTAATGACGATCTGCGCACTGTAATAGTAAAAATATTTCTAATAGCTGTAGGCCCAGTTATGTATATTCAAATGAAACAGAAAGAGCAGACTAGGACATTTATGTTGACTTCAAATTGAAAGTACTCTTTGTTCTTCATGATTTATACGAAAGTATTTCAGCGCTTTAGGGTTAAATGGGATGGCGTATATTTACGTCACTATATTCACGTCACAAGGGGTTATCTTTGCATTTAGGCATCGGATGGCACAGTTTTGTCTCAATCAAATGATTTATCCAAATAGGCTTTAGTGTGAGCCTCTAGACACCATTCGACAATGCATGCAGGCTAATTTCTTATCTCGCACTCGGAACTCTGCTATGTAATATAAGTACGACTGCTGATGCGATGCAATTGATCTTGAAGGTCAAATGCAAACGACGGTTGAAACATCTGGTACTGAGCTTCAAATATTTTTGTTGTCTTCGGATTGCATTTATTTGTATTTAACAACGCTGAACTATTTTGTATAAACCATGATGACCAAAGGGTTTCTTTCAATTTGAAATCATCAAAAATGAGTTAGTTAACTCTTTCCACTTCATTTGAATACCGATAATAGGTTGACGCAATACGCACTACGGAATACAATTGTTTTCAATTACCAAGCTAGGTTTCACATATTATCGCCCGTTCTTTTTTAGAAATAAATAAATCGGGACGTGTGCTTGTGCGAATGTTTCAGTCTGGCTTGCCATTGCACACTCGTTTGCTACCATTATTTTTAATAATTCGCGGGTTATCATCAGACTAAAAACCAATAGCTTGGACAAAAATAGCATTGGAGATGTGTTAGATAATCACATGGTTCTCATAGTTCACATGTTAGAAAGGCAGCGAAGATGGCACAAAATAAGTCACATGCATCGGATTTTGGGCGGATTTATATTTTTTTCAGAAGTGTTAATTTATGAAATCAGGAAGTATTCAAGTCACACTAATCGGGCCAAAAATCGCCATTACTCAATACTGACCATCTTAATGCTCACCCCATCAACGCTGAATTATTTTATAAAACATGGAGACTAAAGGGGTTTTTTCAATTTGAAATCATCACAATGTCTTACTTAGTTTCCGGTTCATTTGAATAACTATGTTATGGTTCTACGGCCATTAGAATTATTTTTATTCTTTCAGTGCGGTGATCGTCTTTATACGGCAGAATATGACTTCTACAGACGTCAGATTCAGACGTTTAAAGTAGACCCCTGCGCTGAAAGGGTTAATATTAAAAAAACGCAAGTATGGTTTTGTATGAAACCCTTAAAGCGCTGAATCATTTTTAAAAAAACATCGCAACCAAAGAGTTTTTCCAATTTGAAATCATCATAAATGTCTTAGTTAGCTCTTTCTGATTCATTTGAATACCTGTGTTAGGGGTCTACGACCACTATAAATATTTTCATTCTTACAGTGCGGGAATTGACTTTAGACGTCAGAATCTGACGTCTACAGACAGATTTTGACGTCTATAGTCTATCCCCGCGCTGTAAGGATTAAGTGTGTAGTTTGAGGAGCACAATAACATTAACATTGAGGAGATTGGATCACAGACCAGGCATAAGGCTGTGGTAATCTTCCAGCAGACACTGTACGGCCAACGAAAAAAGAAAATACGAATCTGCGGTCATTTTGAATATAAAAATGAAATGAATGGGGTTTTGTACACGTATAGGCCAAATTGGGCCAAGAGAACGTCCTGAGGATGGTGAGTGAATGAGATGACACTGCCCTCCAGACACGGGATTCGAAATTTGAGCTCTGGAGGTCTGAGGCCTAGCACGCTACCTCTCGGTCACGGAGGCTCCGCACAATATTAAATCTTTACGGGTGAGAGGGGAAGAAACGTTGTGTTTCTTTGAAACCTGAAAGCCATAGTGGGGCTCGAACCCGCGACCTCCGACTTTCCAAGCAGGCAGCTTTAACCACTGCATATAGAGAAGAGAGAAGAGAGACACGTAGATAAATGATCTCTGGATTCGCTACTGCAATATAGGTATATTGATTCGTCTTAGCATTTCAAAAACTACCACACAATAATATGATATTTATTATTAACAACAACAACAACAACAACAACCGGGTTTTCATACAGTTGATCTTATTAACATGTTACAAGTGGAATCTCGGCTCATAGCAATTTAAATTTAAATAAAAAAATTTAAATAAAAAATACGTTTCAAATATCAAACGAGCCGATGTAGAGACCATACACTTGTTGTGAGGTATATACACAACGTCATGGAGAAATAATAGATTTTGATTAATTTTAACTGTAGACATCGTATTTGGCAAAACGTCAGGTGCATAATATCCGAGCTAGAGATGACATAACCTTGTTTTGTTGCATTTCTTATAGACGTTTGTATTGTTACACTGAGCACTGTGCTGCCTGTTCCGACCAGACACAGACGGCACGCGTGTATCAAAACGCGGACAGCTCTCCCAGCAAACACGAAGACTCGACCCAATGTTGTTTCAATGTTGGTCCAGCGCCGTTGGCGGTGGGCCAATATTGAAACAGCATTGGGTCAAATGCTCGCGTTTGATGGGCTCCACACAGGTGTCTGTCTACACCCACCCCTCCGCCACCATAATATTCTCGCCAGCCGATCAGGGTACTTTTAGCAAGACAGCCGGCCAATCACAAGCTTACTACAATACTTGAAATTGAGAGCGGGGGACATATGACATCAATCATCTGCACATTTTAACATGCGAAGGAGCAGTGTCTAGGGTGAGCAGTGTATTGTATTGTGTGCTGAATTTAAATCTGATCAGTGCCAATATGAAAACAGCATAAATGGCTTAGTTAGCTGCTTCCGCTTATTTTGAATACCTATGTTATGAGTTGACCATTATACAAATGTTTTAATCTTACAATGCGGGGATCGACTTTAAACGTCAGACTTGACTTCTAAAGTCGGTCCCCGTGCTGAAAGGTTAATTATATACAATAGTACATGTATACTATATTACTAGTAACGAAAATGTTCAGGTAAAGAAAAATACATGCGATGCCTGCATAATGAATTGCGGATATATTTAATAGAAAACAATCGAAAAAAACAAATACATAATGCTAAAAGTGTGTTTGGATACAGATATTTATCTTTGTCAAATAACTCAATACTACATCTTATACAAATTCAATAATATTGTATTTTAATAGTAAAATGTTACCAAATATGCTTGTAGATAAAATTGTGCAAATTCGGGATATAAAGACAAAGAAAAATATAGTTATCACGACATAAAGAATATACTAGTCATTGTAATACTTGTTGAAATTCACAAAGTTATTACCTCCTTTATAAACAAGATACGTGAACACGGGCTTAAAAACCAATGCATAAAAACAAAAAGAAATGTTGTAAACTTCACGTCACTATTACACCAAGTTTCCACGTGTACACACGTCGTCCTTATACCAACATATTAATTATTTTAAGATCTAATTTAACCCTTATCCCGCTTAGTTAATTAATTTAAATTTTCAACCACTTGAAGCTGTGTCTCGCTACAGCGATCCACAACATAAAGTGGGTGCCATGTAGGGCCCCAACCATATTTGTTTAATTTTAGACCAAACATTTGCAAATATTGATGTTTAAACGTTCACTTCGTTTCTAATATGAGTGATTTGATCGGCAAGTAAAATAAATTAAAATCGACTATACCCGCCGTCAGATTAACTTGTATCGCATGTTTTTCGCCGATTTCTCAGTCAATTCTCAACCGATTTTGATGAAATTTTGCAAGGACTATTTTCGAGTCATGCGGCGACTATCGTGAAATTTTCATCAAAAAATATTATGTCTTTCAAAAGTTAGACCATTTGACATGTAGTAAATTTGAAATTACGACGTTCCTCTATAAACCCATTAAACTGGTTAATTTAAAGTTTGTTTTTAGCCCTGAATTGCATTACATGCCAGATGGTCTAACTTTTTAGCTATACAATATTTTTCGACGAAAATCGGTTGAGAATTGACTGAGAAATCGGCGAAAAACATACGATACAAGTTAATCTGACGGCGGGTATATAGTCGTGTTTAGCGGTTTACCCAGTATCCTGCAAATCTTGACAATAGTCGTTTTTAATCCGTTTTATTATCCGATTAACCACTGTTATTAACAGTGAAATGACTGTTTAAACATCAAGATTTGTAAATGTTTGGTCCCAAAATAAACAATTGGGTAATTTTCAACCACTTGAGGTTGTGGATCGCGGTAGCGAGACACAACCTCAAGTGGTTGAAAATTTGAATTAATTAATTTAGAAAGATATAGGTTAAAGGTTAAAATACGGATGACTTTTTATAAATAGATGGGAATAATCCGTGTTTTACTATAAAATATATATCAACTGATGACATATATCTTACGAATTAAATACATAAGGCATTGTCTCCCTTGGGATTAAACGCATGTAAATGTTACTTTACAAAGTGGCATTTACACATTTGAGCTCTAAGGAGACAATACGTTCACAATAAAACGCATTCTAAATGTTTATATTGGGTTATTAGTCATGGTGATTGAACGGACAAGAACTCGAATACAACGATTACATAAAAATACTGAAGTTTGGCTTTTATTTGTTATCCTTTTTTCTCATATTACATCACAACGTGACAAAAATGTATGATAACATATTATAGTATAGCACTTTTTTTTAAATCTTAGAAGTAGGCATAATATCTAACACATACTTATCCTATTTGTTTTGGCTTTCTATTTGCTTATTAGCCCAGTCATGCGCGTCAGAATATTTTTTTCTGTAAAATATCTACTCAGGTCACAGCGTACATAGGTTATGTAGACCAAATTACACAGTACCAAAGTACACAGATCACAATATGTACACTGTGTACAGCGTATTCAGGTCACAATGTGTAGAGATCTGTACTAATGACCCAGTAAACGCAAAATATTTATATAACATTTGTACAATGTTGGACCAACGTCGACGACGCTAGGCCGACGTTGTACAAATGTTATACAACTGTTTTGTGTTTGCTGGATAGTGAACTCTGATCACAATTAAATAACATAACATAAATATATAATGCTCCTAGTTTAAATAGATTAGTCAATACAATTATAATTTACGCCAGGAATACAACTCAAAGGAATATGGTTTGAACTTTCAGACAAACCTTATTCGTTAAACATGTGCTGTATTTTACCATACTCCAAGCGAAATTAGAAACGTTCGTATTACGCATACCATTTACGTTAATTTTCAAATGTATTTTTTTTGGAACATCGAGGTGACATGGGCTGATATTGGACTAAATCTTAGGGAAAACCACGGTACAGGATGTGATAATATGTCGAAGCACGTTAAGTAATTAGTATACTATTAATCAATAAATCACCATACATGTAGGCCTATGTCGATTATTTCTAGATTAAAATACTTGAAGGCAATAATTAAATACATAAGGCTAACATAAATATATAGTACATTGTATCATGAGTTATACAGGCGAGAGACACAGCCCAGCAAACGATGTTGTCCCAACATTGAAACAACATCAGGCCAATGCCTTTCGATTCCTGGAAATACACACATTATTGTAGCACATACTCGAAACACAGCGAAATCTTACAATATCTGCAAGTTACTTTTTGCCAGTATAGGATAAATTACTTCTCCCAGTTTGGAGAATGAATCTGCGAAAAAAGCCGCCCTTATCTAATCAAGAGCTGTCACTTTACCGCCATGTTATCAATAAATGTTTAGTCTTTATCACAGCTTTTGTTGTCCATGTCATATGTCATGACCTGCAGGTATATAGATCATGTCATGACCTTATTATCAGTAAGCACCACACGTCACGTCATGTCATGTCATGCCATCTCATTTCCTCAGAATCTCCGCTTTTATTTTGATGAATTGTACAGCTTCCTCGTGGATAGATTTTTTTGAAAATATATAGTACATGGTGCAAAAATATCACTTGGTTTAAATTGTGGGTCACAGTGAAAGTTAAAGAAATGGTGCGCCTTCGTAGGTCGTTAGAACATCATAGATCTAGTAGATGAAGCTGAAGTGTTATACCGACTTCATTATTACCCTGTTACGCCTTAGGCCCCATCAGAACATTATAAAGCCTTGCATGAGGGTGTAATAAATCCTTATGCATATCATTTTGACGGATTTTAAGAAATTATTACATATTAGAATGCATTAGAGCGCAATAATAGCATGGATCTGAGAAGATAAACTTGCTGTATATGCCAGTTATGTCACAGACGTAGTTATTATTTAAATATATGTGCAATGATCAAACATATCTCTGCAGATATAAGCTGGTGTGATTCTGAAGCTTCTTGTATGCTTAGCCGTTTGGCTGATTGTAATTTGTTTGCCAGTGAAGTCATATAAAATGTTTACAGGAAACTACTACACTTGCCAAATGAAGCAGATATTATAATCATTTTACTTTGCATTATAACTTCTCAGTAGATATCACCATTTGCCACCACATCAATTTTTGATGTGGTAACATGTACCACAGAAGGTAGAACTAAAAGTCCTACGAACGATGTCGAGTGAATCAGTAGTCATACAGAAGTCGTACAGCATGTGCAGTAAATGTTTAAGATGTCATTAAAAAAACATTTCCCGAGTGAATGTCTTAGTATATGAAGCTGGGATTTCCACATCATAAAATGAAGTATATATCATAAAGTTCATTTCAACATTGAATCAGTAGATGAAGCTGAAGTCATTGTGTTTATACTTGTATCCCTCCCTCTTCTGGAGCTCCAGACGTTTGGCAAACAGGATCTCGGACATCCATTCAGGGTGGATGGTGTAGGTCGCAGGCTTCGCCGGAATCGTGTTGGAGAAGAATGTGTCGAAGTTCTCCATGTGGCATTTAGGCGGCCTGGGGAGCACGGACGGGATCTTCACTGATACGGAGTATGCTTTTCTTTTGGCGAAACAGGGACGTCTGAAAACACACAAGAATAACAACATTAACCCTATACCCACTACGATATCGTATTCAAATTTCCACCCATTTAAAGCTACCGCGAGCCACAACGTCCAGTGTCTGAAAATTACTCTTATATTTGTACGCTTTTCTTTTGACGAAACAGAGACGCCTGAGAACTCAACAGACGAGAAAAAACAACATATTATACCCGCTATAGCCACTTGACGTTAACGCGAGCCACAACTTCAAAATTACTCATATTTGTTACATTTTAGCGCAAAAATTGTAAATATTGATGTTTAACCCTTACAGTGCGGGGATCGACTTTAGTCGTCAGAATCTGACGTCTACATTCTGACGACTAAAGTCGATTCCCGCACTGTAAGAGTAAAAATATTTCTAATGGCCGTAGACCCATAACATAGGTATTCAAATGAATCAGAAAAAATCTTTTGATCTCTATGGATTTTACAAAAAAGAATTCAGCTTTTTGAGGGTTAAGCACTCGTTTAACAACATCACCAGTGATTTGTCGGGTGAAAAAAAAAAAATTGAGAATGACTATAGTCGTGCTTAGCGGGGAACTATAGATAGTTGGTCCCCTTTGATATAAAAGGATGTATCTGCTACTCAGATACACCCTTTCAAGGGGACGATTTGGCATCGTGGAAAGCTGGAATTGCTAATGTACGAAAATAATTGTAAAGACGATTATATTTTTAAGTAGGTCTCAAATGAACCAAATTAAATTATTTGAAAAACTAAAGTAACTACAGCGAACGTCCATTTTTTGTTTAAGATAACGTGCTGATGTAGTTTTTATTGAGATCATGTGCCTTAACTTATCTTTGCTTTTTTTGTTTAGGATTAGTTCTATCATGGATATCTACTATCTCCATGGTTCTACCAATTGTCCTGCTAAAATGTTTGCTTCTGCTTTACATCATTTCATCCTGGAAATGCTGACAACTATTATTTGATTAACTACCTAGAAATATTTTGTCAATTTGATTGACATTTCATTTGGACTGAGACCATGTTTGAAAACGTACATATGTACGTTTTCAAACATGGCTCAGTCTAAAGGAAATCTCAATGACATTGTAAAATATATTAGGTTCCCAGCATCACAGGGGTTAACCCTAACAACGCTGAAATTGTTTTAACTAAAGTTTTTTATCAATTTAGAAATCATCACAAATGTCTCAGTTAGGTCTTTTCGCTGCATTTGAATACCTAAGTTATGGGTGTACGGCTATTAGACCTATAAACAGTTTTTTTTACACCAGATTCTGACGTCGAAAGTCGATCCCGCGCTTAAAGGGTCAAGCCCTACCATATATGCCCCACAAAATAATAAGTGAAATAACTAAACAAATTATAATGGCCGTAGTAACATAGAGGAGAAACAGCTAACTAAGACATTGATGATGATTTCAAATTGAAAAAACAACAACTTTGGTCTCCATGGTTTATACTTACTAGAGATCGGCCATTACAAATAGGGGGCCCTAGGGTAGTGGCTAGCACCGCTGCCTTTCACGCCAGAGTCCGGGGTTCGGTTCCCGGTCTCGGCGGTTTGAAAGAAACAAAATTGTTTCTTCCCCATCCACGTGTGAAAGTTAGTATTGTGGGGAGTCTCCGTGACCGAGAGGTAGCGTGCTCGGCCTCAGACCGCCAGGGCTCGAATTTCGAATCCTGTGTCTGGAGGACAGTGTCATCTCAATCATCTCACCATCCTCAGGAGGTTCTCCTGGCCCAGTTTAGCCTATATGTGCACAAAGGTGGCCTAAAGCCCGATTCATTTCATTTTTACAAATAGTTTCAGCGCGGGGATCGTGTTTTGACGTCAGATTCTGACGTCAAAAATCGATCCCCGCGTTGAAAAGGTTAATGAGTACTCACTTGAGATCCAGAGGGTCTCCGGGCACCTCCATCCTCCAGCCGTGTTTCCTCAGCTGATCGTCATAATCTAGCGGCTCCGGGCTGGGGGTGAGGTCTGGCCTGAGATCCCCCTGTACCCCGGGTGTGCTGTACGACCCCGGGGTAGCTGTGGGCGGTATGGGAGCCACGGGTCGCTCGCCTTCACGAGACGGTCCCGCCGACTTCACGTCACGTCTCGGGGGAGCGTGACGTGGGCGAGAGTATGCCGCACTGCGCACGCGCTCTGGTCTGCTTCCTGTAGACATCTGGCTGGGTAGCCGTGGGGTCTGCGTCAAGCTGTGGCTTGGTGGCCGTGGGGTCACGCTGTGTGGTGCTGGACTCTGGGGTGCGGGGCTGTGGACCGGGGGTCCGGGGCTGGAACGTGTCACCCAGGCCTGCCCACCCCCACTCTGCACGTTCTGCGCAGACTCCGCCCTCAAGGACCGACATGACGTCACAGATACACATCTCTCACCAGGTGACGCCTTGTATATATCAGACATTGATGACGTCACACGTCTCTCCCCCGTCGCTGGCGTCATGCGTGTTGGCGTTTTACGTTGTGATAGCTGCATTTTGACAGATGTTGGTGGGATTGGAGTTCCCGATCCTGGCTTATCATTGTATCGACTGTTATAATGTTTGTATAGACATTCATTCCCTACAATGGATACAAATGGTTGAATGAATAAATGGATGAATAAAGGAATAAATGACTAAATGAATGAATGAATGAATAAATTAATGAATGAATGAATGAATGAATGAAAGAATGAATTCATAATTGAATGAACGGAGCGATGGATGGTAATGGATCAAGTAAGCAAGCGAGCAAACATGCGGACGAAAAAGCAAACAAACATGCAATAATGCAATCAAACAGTCAATAAAACAGTGAATTAACCAGTCAACCAACAATCTATATAATGAGCAATCAATCTAATAAATTATTCACCAAACAATAAGTTATTGATTTAAAAATTAATCACTTAATCAAGCTTAAACTTCTAATGGGAAATACAAAATTGTCCATATTCATTAATATTTTTTTTTACTGAAATTTCAAATAATTAGATGATACCATAGAGAAATGAGTGATTAACTTTCAACTTTCGTAGTCAGGTTCCCAAGCATCATTCTTCAGCATTATATTTACCGACAAAATCACCAATTTTGGTACACAGCTTCTCCAGGGGCAACTGATGAAATTTAGTCGTTTAGTTTAAACTATTTTGACTCTTTTTTTCCAGAAAATTGGAAATCCAAAATTTCCATAAAAGCATTATCGGTAACTGCACATTATTTTCTCAATATATCTTAACATAAACCTAAGAAACCATTGTGAGTCACTTAGTTTTCTGCTTTTAGTTATATTAAGAAAATATAACATTAAGCCACTGTTTATTAATGTGAGCTTCAAGGTGGCTGTCGATCAATCACGTGATTTCAGCATGTTCAATCACAAGTAAGTGGAAATGGTTTTGTCATAACTTTTTGTAATAATAAAGAAAATAAAAAAAGAAAAGGAAGAGAAAACGAGTGATAACGTTATTGAAATTGTGTTTGTAAAAAAAATAAAGACGATGTTTTGAGAAACCCTTAAATCCAGTGAAGTTTGAAGATACCTTCGAATTGGAAAATAAGCTAGAATACCATCAGCATTGAATTGAACACTTCTTCTAACACTGATACAGATTATCGCACCCCCGAACTCAATCCTCGGCTTTAAAAGTCATTTCAATTGAAAGTAAACTGGATTTAATTTGCACCATTAAGCGCAGTTGAGCATTACAGTTTAAATTTCAAAGGCTATGCAGCTGATGTAATATTTAAAAAGATAGATAGGTACAGGTTTAAACCAAGCACAGTGTATGTTGTCCCCAAACTAAACACAGATAGCACGTGCGTCTCAAACTGCCGATGGCTCACCACTCAGGTGTCTGTCTTCACCCACCCCTCCCCCTCTATCCAATGTTGGGTGCTCTTTAAAAATGCGCTGTATAAATTTAACCCTTTCAAGCCTGAGTTTACCATTGTCATCTTCATCCACTACAAGCCGCGAATTGCTGTCGCAATTCACGACTTGTGGTGGATGAAAATGACTTGAAGTGGGTGACAAATGAAAAAATATACTGTTATTTCTAAAACAGTTCCATGAAAATGTTTGTTCTGAAACCACCAGCTTTCAGGAAATTAAGCCTTCTTTAGAGATGCGAAATTATGCTTTAATGCATCATGAGGGCTTAAAGGGTTAAACGAGGCTGTCGGCACGGATTGCCAGACGAGATAGCACTGCTTGGACAGACGTCACGCTTTGCGCCGTAGGGAGTGTAGTACAGGTCATACTCATATCACTTCAAATTTGCCAAGAAAAAACAAGCTTGATTACAAAACGTGTAAGTGTAAAATAAATACAAAAAGCTAAAATGAACAGCGAAACAGCAAGTCACAGGTGTGATAAAGGCATTCAACAAGGTGACTTGTTTTAGTTTGATGCAAAAAGCAATACATCAACAAGATTATTGAACAACAAACAATGTCATAAGATGAATTCATATGGATAGACCTTAAATGCATAAAAAAAATCAGACCTCAAATTAAAGGAAACTATGTAAGGTCACAATGTAATTTTAGCCATTTTCTATGAAAAAATAGAAAAGTATCACATTTTCTAAAAGGCATGATAAATATGTCATTAAACCCGAGATGCAGATGCAGTTGCTCCAGGAAAATACGCTGGATAAATAATTTGAAAGAATATTTTTGATGGTTCTCTCCTTCAGGTGGTGTCAAGAGAAATATATCATATGTTTTTTTCCAAATTGATCTTTTCAACGATTATGCTGCTAAAGAATTTCTGACTTAAAGAAACAAGAGGAGCACCAAGTTTGCACTACTGCAGGAGACAAGGGGCATGGCGCAATGGCTAGAGCGCCTGACTGCCTCGCCAATCATGCATGCGTCCCGGGTTCGACCCCGCTGTTCCTGTATAGGGTTTAAAGAGCATTGTTTCTCCATTGTCAATGTGACTGGGCGATCACGTTAATGGCGGGTTAATCGGCGAGTTAATGTTGAGACCAGTGTATCGACGTTAATTTTGCGCAGGGCCCCGCGCTGCGCGCTCCTCACATACTACTGCAGGATTGTTTTTTATTATCTGCGCTGCAAAGAAGAGAGCTATATTTACTCACAGCAGTTCCACAATTTAGGCATAGTCATAGCTTTATTAATATACCGTACTTCTAGAAGTAGAAGAGGCTCTTGCTAATTATACTAACGTCTGTGCTTTTTAGTCAAGATGGTGTTATAGCATGATTTAGCTCTATTCACTGTCAATAACATGTTAAGTTCAATTATCTTCAGTCTTCATTTTCATAGCACATCACTAAGCTATACCCAGTGCCAAAGTTTATTTTTTTACTAAACAAAACCGCCACCAATCATGTTTTACCTGATAATTATGGCACGTACTGTTTCTGTCGTTAAGCTGAAGACGAACAGTAGAAGACAACATTGATAAAACTATGACACTCATGAATTGAACTTCGATAAATTGCATTAAACGTATTACTGATGGTGGTGCCAATTTTTTTTTAGCATTAGATCATATAAATTATAAAAGCATGTTGAGCCCCGGTTCACATATGAGGCATGAATTTCCGTCCACCTGCTGGCAAAATTATGTATAAATGAGACTAACTGAGTCATTCATGAGTATTCACCAGTAAATCAAAACCATTTCCTTGTCACTGTTTCGTAAATATACAACAGTTTTTAAAACGTAAATGTCCCTGGAATTATGTTTATCTTTTTAAAAAAATAATGTTACATGCAGGTCAGAGATACAGTCCTGGCAGAATTATTTTCGTGTGAACTACAGTCATTCCTTACATTACTTTCAGCAAATTCTTGTTATTTCCTGGTTAAAGTGGCAGCCGTCTTTAATTTTGCGACATAAAAAATAATTTGTTAAATTTAATATGTTTAATATGTGATACTATTGAAATTAAAACTACATTTAAGTGTCATTTACCTGTTTATTTCCAACAAGAACGTAATTTTATTGACTGTTCTGGTTATTTCATGAGTGAAGTGGCAGCCATCTTGAATTTTGCAAGATTGGTGCAAAGGTATTGGGAAATTCACGTTTGCTCAACGGATGCATCTTTTTATTATGTCCTAGTGAGACACTTTGCCAAATTTGGTGCTTTTGTCCGCCCGGTAATTATGATTTAACTGAGAAACCTGATCATCAAACGCTATGTTATGTAATTTTATTTTTAGCCACTTTGAACTAATGTTTCGCTACCGCGACCCACAACTTCAAGTGCGTAAAAAAGACTCATATTTGTTTAATCTGAGACCAAACATTAGCAAATCTTGCTGCTTAAACACACATTTATTTCTGAATAACTGTGAATTAATCTGCTAATAAAACGGATTAAAAACGACTAAAGCGTGAAAGGGTTAGGTAGAGATGTCTGTATATTTTATTAACCCTTTAACCGCCAAGTTATTCAATTTGAATTTGTTAATAAAAAATAAAAACCCAAATATATGCGCCACCGGCTGATAAAGGGTTAATTGCTTGTTCTCCTTACTGTATGAATCTGCTGCATCCTGACTGGATATGTACATGTCCTTGGCGGACGGATACAACCCGTAAACAGTCTCCTTTATCTTCATGATTCAAGATCTACAACACAGGATACACACTTAAAAACTGATGAGAAAAACAATCAAATAATCAGTGATTTAAGATCAGTGAGATAGCAGATGCAAAGCAAAAAGGCAGCATCTACTTACTTGTAAAGCAAAGATAAAGGTGCAGGTTTTTTATAGTCTGATATCAAGTCTGAAGACCTATCATCGGACTTTACATTTCACCCCCTGGTCACTGGACCTGTTCATTCGTGTGCCATTTCAACTCCCCGGGGAGCATACAGCCGTTTCGGCGCATTGAACTTATCGTACACATTGCCATCTCTGTCCTACCAGGTACTCATTTTCACCTGAGTCAAGTGAAGCATTTGAGGGTGAAGTGTCTTGCTGAAGGACACAACATCTTAACAATGTCCCAAGAGTGAGAGGGGAGAAACATGATATTTCTCTGAAAATCCTGCATTAAGCGGGATTCGAAACCGCACGGCAGGCAGCGACATCGACAGAGCGCCTCGCTATAACCATTGCGCCACGTCCCTCCCTAAATACACACTTAAACCAAGCAGATACCGCGACTCACAACTTCAAATGAGTGAAAATACTCATATTTGTTTAAATGAAGACAAAAATGATGTGCCAATACACAAAATAGCATGCAAACAGATCTACAAGAACAAACCTTCAGCAAACAAAAAACACACAGAATGGACACGCCCGAAAAAATGGTGTATGCATAGGGGTTTAGCAATATTTGCGCCTTGTACTCCCCTTAATACAATCTTCTGGGCAAATTAACAGATCTGTAGATTCTGTTTGCAAATATCACATCCAGCTTATAAATGAACGTGACGGACAAGACGAGTGTTTTCAACGATCAGATTATAATGGCCCAGATACTTCAGCCCATTTCTCATGGTACTCCATGGTTACAGCTGACACAGGCGTGATGTATACCGACCTCACGCCAGGAACCTGCAGTAGCCATGGTAACGCCATTATCCAGCTCATGGATCTATCACGGAGAGTAATATACACTTAAGACTGCGCTTTCTTTAATTCTTTCAGTGCGAGGACCGTCTTTATACGTCAGAATCTGAATATATTTATACGTCAGCACTGAAAGAATTAAAATATTTACAATGGTCGTAGACCAACGACATAGGTATTCAAATGAATCAGAAAGAACTAACTAAGACATTTATGACGATTTTGAATTGAAAAAACCCTTTGATCTCCATGGTTTCTAGAACTAATTCAGCGCTGTAAGGGTAAACTGCACTCATCTTATCTTATCGAATCGAGTTTAGTCGTCATAATCTGACGTCTACAGACGTCAGATTATGTCGACTAAAGTCGATCCCCGCGCTGTAAATGTTCACTGAGGAAGTACATTGCATCATAGTGAGGAGAGGGACGTGGCGTAGCGCTGCCCGCCGAACGGTTTCGAATCCCAAATGAAATATCATGCTCGTCCCCTCTCAATATTGGGACATTGTTTTCGATGTTGTGTCCGTGAACAAGGCACTTCACCCTCACATGATTCCCTTGACTCAGGTGTAAATGAGTACCTCGTAGAACAGAGATGTCAATGTGTACGATAAGTTTACTGCGCTGCAGGACTGTATTCTCTACACGTAGTTGAAACGGCGCACAAATGAACAGGTCCAGTGAGCAGGGGTAAATTATAAAGTCGGCTGATAAATCTTAAAGCTCGATATCAGACTCTAAACCTGCACCTTT
>OZ024903.1:105331567-105640740 GCA_964017125.1 Flabesymbios commensalis
CCAAAAGGCAGTATCTGCTTACTTTACAAGCAAAGCCAAAAGGCAGTATCTGCTTACTTTAAAAGCGAAGCCAGAGGGCTTATTATGCAAGCAGAGCCAAAAGGCAGTATCTGTATCTGCTTACTATACAAGCTAAGTCAAAATGCAGTATCTGCTTACTTTACAAGCGTAATCAGATACTGCATTTTGGCTTTGCACGACATCACTCCTGTCAACAACCACACGACACAACACTAGACGATGAAACAACTCTGCTTCAAGGTTGTGCCAGCATGTAAGATAGTGGCCCAGCATTGATCCTGCTGCCCTTGTAAACCGTCTATTCCATACCCAGCAAACACGAGACTGAATGCTGGCTTAACGTTGGGCCAACGTCTGCAACGCTGGCCCAACTTTAAGGCAGAAATGATTCAACGTCTCTGTTTGCTGCGAACTGATTACAGGATTATTGACCTATGCTGGCACAATGTTGGGCCAGCGTTAAAGAGGTTGGGCCGACGTTGAATCAAAGCTAAGTGTCCGTTCTATTCACACTGACATAACAATCCATGTATAACACGAGGCGTTGACCCATTATTTGGCTGATGCCGGACCAGCGTCGTAGACGATGTGCCAACATCAGCCCAACATTGGGCCAGCACCTGTTGGACCGACGTTGAATGTCCAAGTTCTTCATACTGATCCATGCAATTGGCCTACGTGTAGATTAATACACATGATATCGAAGTCATCGAGATCGCTCCATATGAAGTAGGTATTGATCGATATACACGATATAAGGAACCTTATATACCCGATTATATACCCGATTTCTCAGTCAATTCTCAAACGATTTACATGAAATTTTGCAAGGACGTTTTTCAAGTCAGCTGTCACGCGGCGACTACCGTGAGATTTTTATCAGAAAATATTGTATAGCTAAAAAGTTAGACCATCTGGCATGTAATACAATTCAGGGCTAAAAACAAACTTTAATTTAACCAGTTTAATGGGTTTATAGAGGGACGTCGTAATTACAAATTTACTACATGTCAAATGGTCTACTTTTTGAACAACATAGTATTTTTTGATGAAAATTTCACGCTAGTCGCCACGTGACCCGAAAACAGTCCTTTCAAAATTTAATCAAAATCGGTTGAGAATTGACTGAGAAATCGGCGAAAATATGCTATACAAGTTAATCTGACGGCGGGTATAGAGTGATCCTGTAGAGAATGTACAAGACTATATATCATCTTATTAGATTTAACCCTTTCAGTGCGGTGACTGACTTTATACGTCAGAATCTGACGTCTATAGACGTCAGATTCTGACGTATATTGTCGATCCCCGCACTGAGAGAACTATATATATCTATAATGGCCGTAGATCCACAACAAAGGTAGTCAAATGAAGCGATAAGACAGTTATGATGATTTTAAATTAAAAAACCCCACTTGGTCTACATGGTTTATACAAAAATATTTCAGTTCTGTGAGGGTTAAATAATGGTGAAGGGGGCTTTATATCACCATGACACGCAGACCACATGTAGTAGGTATAGATTTATAGTCCTATATCATATGATATGAGGAATTCTATATTGTGGAGTATGTACCCAACAACCACAAAAAGCCAAGTTTTATATACCATATTGGTTCTTTAAACTAGCTAATTTAAAAAATAAATAAGCAATAAAGTTTTTGCTAGAATCAAATGTTTTGATTCAAATTGTAATTTTTATTTACTTTGAAGACACAACTTCAAGTGGTTACACATTTAAATTATTTACCTTAACCCTTTCAAGCCTGAAATTACCATTGTCATCTTCATGTACTAGAAGCCGAGAAAATTCTCCACTTGTAGTGTATGAAGATGATTTGAAGTGAGTGAAAAAGTAAAGAAAATCACCATGTATTAGTAAACCAGTTGCATGGAAATTTTCATTCTAAAAACCCTAGTTGTAGTAAAATTAAGTGTGTCTTCAGGGATGTAAAATGATGCTTTAATGCATCGTGAGGGCTTAAAGGGTTAAGGGTTTAAAGTTAGGTTAATGGTTTTATTTAAATATCCAAGTGTAACATATCAATTATTTTGATAATTTAGCGTGTTAAGCAATATGTTTACTCTCAATCAGATTGAAGAGGGATTTCGGTCATAAATCATGTCAAACTTGACTGAAGGAATGTGAATTTAACGACAATTTTATGTGTTTTACCATTTGACACCGGAATTTTTTTTTTGGATATGGAATTTAATCATCATATTAACCGGCCACCCCCCTCATTTGGAAAATTATTATTTTCTTAGTCTTTGTGCAGGTTTACTGATCAAACAATTAGCAATATCTATAAAACTATGCAATGTAATAATGTTTTACGTGACCCCCATTCCATTTCATCCTCCCTGCATTTGGAATTAAACGGTAGATTGATATACTAGTATTCTCCTCTGGAAATAAAAGGGTGTATCTGTCACTTTAATGCAGATACACCCTTTCATACCGAAGGGTCCAGCGGGGGGGGGGGTATAAATGCAACTAATCCGATAGACTCCTTACATGAAGTGGATATATATCGATAATCATGATATATAGGCAAGCACCAGTTCTTAGTATCGCTACTGGTGATATGGACACAGATATAGTTATCAGGGGCAGATCCAGCTTTTCAGTGAGGGGGTTTAAAATTTGACAAAAAAAAATATTTTACCCCTCTCCCCCCCTTGGATCCGCCACTGATTATTATGCCACACATAGTTTACTGATGTATGGTAATTGCTGTATTACTCCATCTACATGTACATATTGCTGCTCAATTTAATTTGAGTCATAACCAAGGTTTTTATACTAAAGCTTAGCGTAATTTATCTTAGCTTCCCGCGCAATACCTTGACCCAATGTTGTATTTTCGCTGGACAACTGTGCACGATGTCGGGAAAACATTGTGTCAAATTATCGAGAATGTTGAATTGGATTCACATTATTGTGGGATAATAATTTCCAAAAACAACATTTACTCCAAGCTAATTTTATTACCCTCCATGGTGTGGTTCCCACTATGAGACCACTGTTAGCATCAGCCCATATCACACTCTGTGCAGCGGTTTTCACTATATATGAGAGCAGGGTTACTGGTATCAACCGAAACTACTTGTGGTTGATACCTGCATCCATTATCAGACTATATTTCCTCATTGTGCGAGAAGATACTAACTTCATTTTTTTTGTGCGAAATGAAAACAGACAGCATCAGTCCAAAAAATAACGTGAGATTCTTTAGGGAAACACCTTAATTCAATTGTAGAGTGCTATTTTTTCCCTGATTGGACTGAAAGTAACAATCGTACAAAATATCGCACAGAATAATTTAGGAAAGTATTGTACATATATATCGTTCAAAAAAAGACAGTGTTTAGCCCTTTGACCGTCAAATTATTCTATTTGAATTTTCACTCACTTTAAGTTATGTCTCGCTGACGCGATCCACAACTTCAAGTGAGTGAAAATTATTCAGATTGACAAAATGGAGGTCAACTGTTTTCAAATATTGCTGATTGATGTCACATTTTATCTTTAACATGTTTAAAATGTGGTACATAATGTGCTAATAAAAAATGAAAACCAGAATCTATGCGACACCGGCGGTTAAAGGGTTAAGTTAATCCTTAAAGCGCGGAGGTTGACTTCAGATGTCAGAATCTGTAGACGTCAGATTCTGACGTGCAGAGTCGATGGCAAAAAAAAATATTTGTAATGGCCTTAGATTTATAATAAAGTATTCAAATGAAGCGGAAAGTGCTCACTAAGACATATAATATATGATGATTTCAAATTGAAAACACCCCTTTGGTCTCTTGGTTTATATAAAAATCTTACGGCTGTAAGGGTTATTAGGCGAACGCCTTATTCATTGGACGAGTGCTGTGTTTTTTAATACCGCCGCAGGCGAATGGGCGCTGTTCGCATTTCATACAACCTGATCCTCATGGATCGATGTGTACATGTTAATAATCAGCTATCATACCCCTCTGAAGTGCTGATAGATCGATGTACATTATGTAAGCTATTCAGATACCCATAAAGTGGGTACGGATCAATATACACACACACGATATAGGCAATTATACTAACCCACTAGGTCCCAGTGAGTACAGAATAAAACACATGATATAGTTAATTAACTGATGTAGGCTTTAGTATTTTTTATTTTTTTTTAGTATTTTGTGCGATTACTTTTTCAAACTGAAATATGTCTTTAATGTGTGTTCTTGACCCACATTTCGAATTAAATTCCACACTTCAAAACTTGAGTTTCCATCAGTTGAAATTGTGGATCGCAAAAGCATGACACAACTACATCTGTTTGGAGAAATTGTTTGATAATTGAGAACTCTAAAGGTTGGTGGGTTCCAGTTTCATGTCTCATAGATTAACCCTTTTAGCATAGGGCTGTTTTTAGA
Organism: Flabesymbios commensalis; assembly: GCA_964017125.1. NCBI lineage: Eukaryota > Metazoa > Annelida > Polychaeta > Terebellida > Flabelligeridae > Flabesymbios > Flabesymbios commensalis. The sequence continues at coordinate 105,336,008 of OZ024903.1, forward strand.
CGTCAGAATCTGACGTCCAAAAACGGTAAATATATTAATCTGATGTCCCAAAAATATCGTATTATTAATCTGATGGCACAAAAATATCGGTAATGTTAGAAGTTAACGAAAAAACAAACCTAAGCTAATTCTGTATAGCAGTCTTATTAAATGATCTACTTGACGATTATTTCACTAAACAATAAAAACAGAAATAAACCTTTGGGTGTAGAGAAGGTTAACCTTTATCATCCTAAGTTAATTTATTCAAACATTAAACCACTTGAAGTGTCTCGCTACCACGATCCACAACCTCACATTAAAATGTATTTAATTTGAGGCTAAACATTTACAAATCTTGATGTATGAACTCTCATTTCATTCCCAATAACAGAAATTTAATCGGCTAATAAGACGCATAAAAAACGAACATAGTCGTGCTTAGTAACTAAAAGGTTAATCCATGTGAAGCACGTACAGATCGATAATACCAATGAAGCGATATACAGCGTGGATTAACCCTTTTAACACCGATCACAACAATAATCATTTTAATTGATAAATTTTTTTTTAATTAATTGATTAGTCATTTTATTCCATTTATTAACGCATTAATTTACACCTTTTGGACACAATGTTTGAAGGACACGCTGACAATCCTGCTAAACATCTAATATGCCAATAAAAAGAAATAAAAGTGTTAATATATGATAGTCCATTCTACACTGGCATTATCCGTTAACCTACCATTTTAATTCATATTGTCACACGTGACTCGCTAAAGGACATTTAATTAGGCCTATTTGATTATCTAAGTAAAACTATTTCTTTAATTTTCTTTTTGTTTTGTTCAGTTTGAAATATAAAGTATATGTAGGTGTCTAACAGAACTGACGTCTGTGGACGTCAGATTCAGACGTCTTTTAAAGTCGATCCCCGCACTGAAAGAGTAAAATATTTATATTGGCCATAGACCCAGAACAAAGGTGTTAAAATGAATCAGAAACAGCTGACTAATACATTTATGATGATTTCAAATAGAAAAAAACACCCTTCGGTCTCCATCGCTTATACAAAAATATTTTAATATAAAAGACTTCACTCTAGTCACTCTCACAAATAAATATGGCGGAGTGCTTAAGTGACTGAGTGAGTTATGTCCGTCATTCACCTTATACACGTCTGTGATTGCCTGATAAGCTGATATCTAAACTCCACAACACTCTATATCATATATCAACTATAAATAGGTTAAATCACCCCGTGTGTATATTAATCTGTTCTGCCACACAAATGCAAACAGCTGTAAATGAATAAAGAGTTACTGCGGTATGTTTTATTTCGTCCCATTATGAAATTCTAAAACGTATACTGTGTATGTGACAATGCTATCCAGCTGAACTTTATGTAACTGAATGTAATTGCTATGAACTATCACATTTAAATTTATTGTCCATGTAACAGTGTTTTTTGTCTCGCAATTTACCAGTGTTTACTGTTTCAAGCCACTAAACAGTTCCACAGATACAATTTTTCTTTTCTAAAACTGGTTACATATGTGCGAATAAAAACTACCGAAATATCACTAGAGGTTAATGACCTATCCTAGTCGCCCACTTTCCTATGCATTTGTTTACGACTGCCCATACAAACTAAACCACGTGTATGTAATAAGCTATAAAAATGTTAAATGAGGCACCCCACTTGTAATGATAAAAAATAACATAATAGCCACACATATTTGTAATACAAACAAACAAACAAACAAACAAACAAACAAACAAACAAACAAACAAACAAACAAACAAACAAACAAACAAACAAACAAACAAACAAACAAACAAACAAACAAACAAACTAACACACACACAAACAAACAAACAAACAAACAAACTAAACAACAGATACATAAATAAACAAACAAATAAAAAACAAACAAACAAAGTAAGCAAACAAAGTAAGCAAACAAAGTAAGCAAACAAAGTAAGCAAACAAAGTAAGCAAACAAAGTGAGCAAACAAAGTAACAAACAAAGTAAGCAAACAAAGTAAGCAAACAAAGTAAGCAAACAAAGTAAGCAAACAAAGTAAGCAAACAAAGTAAGCAAACAAAGTAAGCAAACAAAGTAAGCAAACAAAGTAAGCAAACAAAGTAAGCAAACAAAGTAAGCAAACAAAGTAAGCAAACAAAGTAAGCAAACAAAGTAAGCAAACAAAGTAAGCAAACAAAGTAAGCAAACAAAGTAAGCAAACAAAGTAAGCAAACAAAGTAAGCAAACAAAGTAAGCAAACAAACAAACAAACAAACAAAGTAAGCAAACAAACAAACAAACAAACAAACAAACAAACAAACAAACAAACAAACAAACAAACAAACAAACAAACAAACAAACAAACAAACAAACAAACAAACAAACAAACAAACAAACAAACAAACAAACAAACAAACAAACAAACAAAACAAACAAAACAAACATACATAAAGTTTAATAAGTTAATTGAATCGCATACATGGCTTAAGAACATTGGGTTCTTGTGGACACTGTGTAATCACATGTAGCCGAATCAACCAGTGTATCCAAGGGTACAAATCAACAACACTATCTCGTCACCCACTTAACTCGGCAATAACTATTGATTCATGGGATAGAGAGTAACATCCGGTCCCGTGGCTCCGTCGCGCATGCGTGGTTCTCCTATAGAATGGCCGGCGTAAAGCTAATATTCTGATTGTAAAGGGATCATTTGTAAAGAATTCACGTCCTGCCATGACTAAGCGTTGTGTTCTCAGAATGGAAGCGGCTTTTGACAATGCGACCTCAGTAACCTCAACACTGCAATGTTTTAATGTTGGGACAGCATCGCAGATTGTTAATCCACATTGACTCTTTCAGTGCGGAGATCGGCTTTAGACTTTAGTCGATCACCGCACTGAAAGAGTAAGAATGTTTATAATGGCCGTAGACCCACAACATAGGTATTCAAATGAATCAGACAAAGCTAACTAAATAAGATATGTTTTGATGGTTTCAAAATGAAAAAAATCATTTTGGTCCCCGTGTTTAAAAAAATATTATATTTCAGCGCGCTAAGGGTTAAACTGCTGCAGGTTCAATGCTTCGTGTTCCCACAATTGGAGGGTTTTTGCACAATACAACCCCAGTGACACCGAGAGACCTTAGTATCCTCCTCAAGTAAAACGAGTTTTCGTTCTTATTTACAGGACAATTATGTAAGCTATGAACCTTTTACTTGCTAGTGACGTCAGGAAAAAGATACTTGTACACTGGTCATGAAACCAGTCACCATGAGCAAGCGCAGGGTTGCACAACATTTCAAAAAACAAAAATTCTTGGCTTTTCGTGACCCAAATCGGGCACAAATTTGTGGTGTTGAGGTCTATCCAACGAAATCTATGTTTAAACATCAAGATTTGCAAATGTTTGGTCTCAATTTAAACAAACATCAGTAAGTTTCACTCACTTGAAGTTGTGGCTCGCGGCACAAGCGGGTAAAAAATAAAATGATTTAGTTAGGCGGTTTAAAGGTTAAAAAACGCCTTTCTTTGAATTTGCTTTTGCTTATTTGTAATTCATATATCTTTGTTATGGGCACACTTCTCTCATAATAATGGCGGCCGATAATATCTGCCTGGCAAGGCGGAGCTCGCGGAACTGTCCGTCGGAAAAGAAAAAATAGCCATCAATGGCAGGACCCCTCAGCCGTAGGCTCTGTCCATCAATAGCAAGAAATAATGAGAAAAAATGACCCCCACTACCACCATGTCAATTTTTTTTAAATGGCTGCGGCAGCGATGTTTTTTTTAATAGATTTATCCCAAAAGTTCATCAGATCATCAGAAATACCTAGAGAACAACCATACCAAATTTGAATGCAATCCAAGCAACGGTTCATAAGTTATCGTGCCCAAAAGCTTTTTAGGCGGCCATCTTTTTCTTAATGGCTGCGGCAGCCATTTTGTTTTTAATGGATTAATCCCAAAAGTTAATCAGATCATCAGAAATACCTAGAGAACAACCATACCAAATTTGAATGCAATCCAAGCAACTGTTCATAAGTTATCTTGCCCACAAGCTTTTCAGGCGGCCATTTTTTTAAATGGCTGCAGCAGCCATTTTGTTTTTAATGGATTCATCCCAAAAGGTAATCAGATCATCAGAAATACCTAGAGAACAACCATACCAAATTTGAATGCAATCCAAGCAACGGTTCATAAGTTATCGTGCCCAAAAGCTTTTTAGAGGGCCGTCTTTTTCTTAATGGCTGCGGCAGCCATTTTGTTTTTAATGGATTCATCCCAAAAGTTAATCAGATCATCAGAAATACCTAGAGAACAATCATACGAAAGGAATCCAGCCAACGGTTCATAAGTTATGGTGCCAAAAAAACTATATGGGATGAATTGCCCAGGCACATCAGTTAACTTTCTGGTAACAGCTGAATTTCTGACCGCAAGACTCTGGTGATCACTTTACCCCACAGCCACAGCCTTAATGGCACAAAACCGGCATTAATCGCGAGTCATTCATTCGCACCATTTGCATAAACCCAAGCAATGGTCCATATCTCACTATAACTCAGCAACACAAATAGCGGGTAATGGAGTCACTAACTATACATTTGTATAAATATTTGTATAAACCCAAATCGGGGTCGCTATTTAATCCATTTATCGATTTCAACAAGACAAATAGGCTATCCATATTGAGCTCACTAACGATGTGTTTGTAGGTATATCATGCATTCATTATGAGTACTTTATCTATTATTTTGGTGTGGACCAGAAGATATAATGTGGGAGGCTATTAGTATTAACATCGGAGCAAATATTTTTTCGCTGATCAAACAAACACAATTTTCGATGAGGGAAGGAGAACAATTAGTTATCAGGCGGTAAAATATTGAAAAAACGACATGATTTTTGGACATTATTGTTTTAAAAAACATATTTTTTCCTGCGATTTCCCGAACAATTTATCCCCGTGATATATACGACCAGTAAGTAACGTTACCCACCTTATGCCACATTTTATAAATCGTTAGCGTGCATACTGGATAATGTCTAAATCAGGCGCTAAGTGTTTAATTCGGAAGATATTATTCATTCGATAAGATTGTTAGGCATAGCTCACCAGATACGATCCGATGTTCCAATGTTGGTTCACTGTTGGCCACCGTCTACGACGCTGGCTAACAGTGAACCAGCATAGGGCCAACGTCACGAATCTGCTGAGAGGTCTTGCTTTACAGTTAGATCATGTGACAATCGTGTTTTTGAAATACGATAGGAATCGATAATACTAGATACTTGATTACAACAACGGGCGGTGTGATCAAACGTTTACAGCCATTTATTAGCTAGTGGTCCATATATCCGTAAACACAAAAATGAATCACAAAATTGAAATAATTCACATTTCATACTACGTTTAACACTTCCAGTGCGGGGATCGACTTTAGACGTCAGATTCTGACGTCTAAAGTCGACCCCAGCACTGTAAGAGTACAATTTTTATAATGGCCGTAGACCCTGACCATAGGTATTCAAATAAATCAGAAAGAGCTATCTAAGACATTTATGATGATATCAAATTGAATAAAAAACCATTCGTCTTCATGGTTTTTTAAAAAATATTTTCGCGCTTTAAAGGTAAATTTGTTTGCAAAATTTCGAATACAACAAGTACAAAAGGCATCTGTACCAAGCATAGTTATTTGATATGTGATCAGCTCAGTTCTGACGACGTCGCAGCTAGAAGAATTGGCATGAACCCTCAACCCTTTAACCGCCGGTGTCGCATATATTCGGGTTTTTATTTTTTATCAGCACATTAAGTACCACCTTTTAAACATGCTAAATATAAAATATGACATCAATCAGCAAGATTTCAAAACAGTTGACCTCCATTTTGTCAAATCTGAATAATTTTCACTCACTTGAAGTTGTGGATCGCGTCAGCGAGACACAATTTCAATTGGGTGAAAATTCAGACTGAATAATTTGGCGGTTAAAGGGTTAAAGCGCTAAAATATTTTTTGTGTAAACCATAAAGAATAAAGGTTTTTTAAATTTGAAATCATAATAAATGTCTCAGTTCTCTTTCCGCTTCATTTGAATACCTATGTTATGGGTCTACGGCCCTTATGAATAATGATTTCAGTGCGGGGACAGACTTTATAATCTGACGTCTGTAGACTCCAGATTCTGACGTCTAAAGTCGTTCCCGGCTCTGAAAATGTCAGAAGAGCTATTTGCACTAATAAACACAAAGCATAACAACAGCATGAGTATGAAGAGTATTAATACTATAGTCGCCATACACAATAACTGGGTGTACTGTGAAGTGCATTTTTTGTATCCTTAATATGAGAAATAATTAAGGATACAAAATATATAACATGTTATAATTTTTACAGGTTTGACTAAATCCCATAATCTATGGAAACATTGCATTCTGATTGTATTTTCAAAACATTCATGTCACGCAAGAGTCCAACCGATTTTTTTTCCCCGGTACTTATATTCAGTGCTTCTGATAGTTGAACAGTCACAGTTCTGTGCATTTCTGCAGACAGCTACCCAGCAAACACGTGGTGTTTACCCAATGCTTGTTTAATTTTAGACCGACGTCGTAGATGGTGAGCCAACATTAGGACATCATTGGTTGAATGTAACGTATTCGCTGGGAGAGATTTGACTAATCTAGTCATGGAAATATCGGGTCTAGGAACGTTTATACTTATTATTACTTTTAATAAAATGTACGGATTTAAATATAGACTTTGGAGAGTTTAAAATCAACAAACACAAAAATGGTCACACAACGTCAGTATTTCTCAGCATGTCATATTTTATCAATTCTAACATTCAGAAAGTAATGCTAATAATATAGATTATAAGAGCATAGCACCCAATCAACATCAATATATAAAATGTTGCTCCATTGACTGTGGTATTATAATACACAAACCAGTCAGTGTATATGACATGTATTTGTTGTTTTGTTTAAAATTAGAAAAAGCATATCTTGAACCAAATAGTGCATAAAAAGATATTCTGATGTAGTTGCTAAAGCAGATTCTTCAATATTGTCTATAATTGTCAGTAGGCCACAAAAATGGTCACTTATCGTCAGTATTTTTCAACATTTCTAATGTCATGTCGTCAATTATAACATTCAGGAAGTACTGATAATAATATAGATTATATGGGGATAGCGCAACATCAACATATACAATTGTTGCTCTAAGACTACGGTATTATAATACACGAAGCGCATTCGGTGCATATGTATTTGTTTTTAAGACCACGTTATTAACTACACAAAGCAGAGGCAGTGCATAAGACATGTGCTTGTTATTTGTTCGATATGAGAAAAAATATTTATATTTTTAACCAAATAATGCTTGAAAAGATAGTCTGATGTATTTGCCAAATCTGATTCTTCAATATTGTTCAATAATGTCAAAAATGTAAGGGGCCGTTCAACAATTACGTAACGCTTTTCCTTAGAGGGGGAGGGGGTTAAGATATGCGTTACGGAGTGCAGTCACAGTAACATTAAAAAGCGTTACGTCCGAAAAAGCGTTACGTAATTGTTGAACGGCCCCTAATTCAGGGTCTTCCGAATCTATTTTCTTGTAGTTGTATAAATGTCTTTTGATATATTTAGTACTTATAAAAACACTCACCTTGTGTGGCACAGTGGCCACACGTCCCTGTATTCACTGTATCCAATCACACACTCTGATATCCTGTATTACGTAGAGTTTCACTGGCACCCTGTCACCACTCCGGCTAATACTCCAATCTCTACAGTTTCTATGGCTGTAGTTAAGTGTGGGCACTCTCAGACCAGTTCCAGACGTACCGTGTATTAGTGACACCCTTTGGCGGACGTCAGTTTACACGTCACCATGCCTACGCCGCCATATTGTTCCTGTGTCACATGGAGCGCCTTGTCCTCTGTTTGCTCTCTGTAGATAAATACTCTTTACTGTAAAGGAACATTTTCGCGCGCTGGTTATTTTAACGATAGCACGTAAATCATTCAAGCGCATTTATCATCATGGGTGTATCTAAATCACTACCTACCCCCCCCCCCCCCCCCCGAGAAACACGACGTTGCATAGTTGTTGATTCATCGTCGCAAGGAAGTCGTGTGCCCAGTGGATAATATAAAAATTACACCTACATAAGTGTGCCTTATAAAAAACATATACCGGCAGACACGTGACTTTGAACCTATGTAGGGTTAACATTGGGCTAACCCACCGTCTGCGACGCTGGGCCAATTTTAAGCCAGCATTGCTTCAAAGTTTCGTGTTTGCAGGAGCGGACTTGGCAGTACAACTGAATTGTTTTTTTGTTTATCATTCATTTAAAGCTGCAATCACCAACGTAATTTACAGCTTCAAATACGAAGAAAGTCTAGCTATACAAAATAGACTTCTCCTCATAAATATTTTCACTAAGAATAGGCTACAGCACTTGATACACTAATTCAGTTTACATTAGAAGGAACCTTGAAATTCCCTTGATAACGTAAACGGATATCATGCAGCGGTTAAATTCCTGGGTTTACATTGACATGATCCATGTCTCAATGCCTGACCGTAATACAGGGATTGGGTGACTTGTGATCGACGAGTGGCCAGTGCCAAGCAAATACTAAGGCGGGGAGGGGGGGGGGGTGGTATTTACAAAACTGACCTCACACACAGTGGACAACGAGGTTTAGCGTTTGCAATAATAGTAAAATTTATTTCTTTATGCAAGCCTACCTATAATTATTGAAAAAAATATTCAGATAATCATGATAATTGGCTTGATTACGCCCTTATTCAACGTGGCCCTACAAAATATCGTAGTTATAAAAATAAAATATAAAGAATATAGGTAGACCTAATAGAGGTCAATTTTTATCTTATTAAAATAATATAGCTTGTTAGCATAATTGTATAAAATCGGCCTATCACGATAGCTTATATTTCACCTAGATATTTAAATTCAAATGCAGAATTATCAGAGTATGTATAAAGTTATCCCAATTAGGAAGGTTGTATCATCAAGTTCGTTATATTCCTGCACCACAAGTGTCACACCAGATCAGGTAAGCAGAGTAGAGGGGGGGGGGGGGCAGGACGGACTTAGAATGCCAATCTGGAGACGGATCACGCGGTATGGATCGATAATGATCGAGTAAAGGACACATTCGATCCACAGGGGCACTTCACAGCAGATACGAGACTTTGTATGTGTGCTGGCGTAATGTAAGTTCACCCCAGCAGACAAAAGACGTTAAATCAAGGTTGGTTTAACGTTGGTCCAGCGTCGTAGACGGTGGACCAACGCTAAACCAACATTGATTCAGTGCAATACACCAGACGTTCACCCATTGTTGGATCAACGTTGCGCCAGCGTCGTAGAGGGTGGACCAACGCTGATCCAGCGATGGGTCAGTGACTGGTGTTTTTTGGGTAAACACGAACATAGCAAAACTAGAATTCGATAATGCAGGTTTAACGTTGGGCCAGCGTCGCAGACGGTGGGCCGACATTAAACCACCATTGATTCAATATCTAATGCTTACTGCAAATACACTATTACTAGAGCGGGAAAGATATTTACACAATTATCATGTCTACGTGACGCTTAAAGCAGCTGGGTCATGCTTCACTGAACCAAGATATTTACCTTCGCAACTCCTGTGGACGTTGACCATGTGGCGCATGCGGGCTATAGCTTTGTGCGCCCACAATGTTAACTCAGCGAATCACGACGACCCATCTACTTAACTTGATTTTTAAATGTTATAATGTATTTTCGGAATAACGTCGTCCTCTTGGATATGAAAGGTAGTATCTGCCACTTTACAACGTGGCAGATACACCCTCTCATATCCAAGGGGACGACTTGTTTGTCTCAAAACTAACCTTTTTGAATATTTATAAGTAGCGTTAGCCTATAGATGACAAATGGGGGCCTACTATACTGTCAAATGTATATATAATACACGTCTAGCACTTGATCCCGCTTGTAAAAAAGAAACAGTTGGTAGTCTGCTATGTTATAAATAAAATGTATATTTCAAAACCACAATAATGTGATATTATATAATCCCTCCTAGAATCGTGTGAGTAAATTATTATTAGTGACGGATTATCTGGCTTGTAATAATATTTCACCTTCTCGACCCTCGTTTATATCGCTTTATTGTCTACGATCCTCTTATGTTGAGAGAGATTAAGAGATAACAACCCAACAACTCAGATAACCCTATGTGTACCAAAGCGTGTAAGTCAGTAGCGGATTTAGGGGGGGGGGTTACCATACTCCGTATAATATTCTATTTTTCTTTCGAAGCTGGAATTGCTAACGCAATTTCCAGCTTCAAATGATGAAAAATAGTTATACTTAAGAAAAAACATACATCTGCAATATTGAATTGTTGGATTAACGATCTACCAAAAACTGTTCAATAAAATTTAGCAATATTTCTATTTAACTAAAACATGGTAGAAACCGTATGGGCCTACTACATGTATATGCCTATATAGCCTACGGTTCCAACGCACAAGGGTTAAACCGGTGTCGTTAATTTGTGGGAGGGGGGGGGGGGAGCCCATGCTTCGTCCTCAACGTCAACAGAAACATTATTCTGAGTAAAAAATTGTAAGAAAATTGATTTTGAATGTGTCTTGTCATTTTGTATTGTATAATACGAGAGTTTATGTCAAGAGTTTCAGGGGAGAATTCCCTCTAACCCCTAAAGCGTTAAATTTAAGAATTTAAATTTCCAAATACTTGAATTAGTTGTGTCTCGCCACTGCGACCCACAGCTTCAAGTAGGTGAATATATTTGTTTAATTAAATATCGAAGAATTTAAAAATCTTTTTGTTTAAACGTTCATTTCGTTCCCAATAACAGTGATTTTATAAAATGAATTAAAAACGGTGTAAGGGTTAAGCCCGCTCCTGCGTCACCCTTCCCTGTCAAGAAATCACGCAACCGCCCTGTAATTAATATAATCCTTCGTGTCTTGGAATCGGTGTAAGATAAGAAATTGATTTTTCCAGGGATCTCACAGAACACTTTGTCCTGTGTGAACCTAAAGGTCACCTGAGCTACTTTAACCCTTACAGTGCGGGGACTGACATTAGTCGTCATAATCTGACGTATGTAGACGTCAGATTCTGACGACTAAAGTCGATCCCCGCACTGTAAGAGTAAACATATTTCTAATGGCCGTAACCCCATAACATAGGTATTCAAATGAATCAGAACAAGCTAACTAAGACATTTATGATGATTTCAAATTGAAAAAACCCTTTAGTCTCCATAATTTTACACAAATAAATCAGCGCTTCAAGGGTTAAAGCACTAAGTACGACTATAGTCGTTTTTAATATGATCAAGTCACTAACAATGCGAACGAAATATGTGTTTAAACATCAAGATTTGCAAATGTTGTGGGTCGTGGCAGCGAGACACAACGTCAAGTGGGTGAACAGACATATATTTTAGTGACATAAAGAAATGTCATTACTGACTCATTTGTCATAAAAATGATAGAATATATGTACATGTATATACAAGATGGTTAATTTGCAAAAATCACACGACATATTACATGGTATCACATACAGAATTAAAATCATGTTAAAAGGCATTTCCAATAGTAAAACACTGGATATAGCGATAAAATAACAGATAATTGATTACTACTTGAACAATGCCCATATGTGAACATAGGTCTATCATTTTGTTTCCCGCACCAAAACCATTTGAGTTAATCGTTAACCCTTTGGTTGCCCCACTAGTCCAGTGGCTTAGGACCAAATTTTCATCGGATCGTGACAGAAGTGATATAAGTACAAAATTTGGCATAGATGTTTTACGGACACTTGGGAAGAAATCTGGAAGGGGAGCCACGCTGAAAAATAAAAATTACCCGCTAGGGGGCGCTTTTTCCATTTATCGGCATTTCGACAAACTAACGATAAAGGGGCCAAGGTCATATTTTATCGAAAATAAGTTTTCCATACCAGGATGACAATAATGTAATTCTACATCTGTTGGAAGTAGTCGCGGTAACCACAATTACCAAATAAAGGTGCTGTGGAACTTTAAATATATTTTTTATATGATAAATGTATCAAAAATTGTAGTTTTCCGCATTTTACGCAAAATGCCCAAAATTACTTTTTTAATTCAGCCTTACAATTTTCTAATATTTTTTTCCATAAAACGAGGGACCTGTGGTTTTCAAACTCTTGAGGGTGTTCTATGAATACTTGGAAAAAAAAATCTGGAAGGGGAGCCACGCTGGAAATTAAAAAATTCCCGCTAGGGGGCGCTTTTTGCATTTATCGGCATTTCGACATAAAAGTGGCAAAAAAGTCATTTTTTGTTTGCTCTAACCCGGCAAACACAAAACATGTGTATAACACTTGTACAAAGTCGGCCAACATTGTACAAATGTTATACAAATGTTTTGTGTTTACTGGGAATGCGGCCGATGTCTTTATAGATAAACACTTGTCGTTATGAGATCACGTTTGTGAATAGTAATTTTACCAGACAGCTCTACTGGTAGAACACAAGAGGACAGTGTACTTAATAAAACAAAATAACGAGCCATCAAATTAGTGGTTCGTTATTTATCAATACGATATGGACAACAACCACCCAATGACCAACACGAACATTTTGATTTTTTTTAGAAGACACAGGAGAGAATGACAATAAAAATTAATATGGTTGACACACGTCACAGAGATTACACGCCAGCTAAGTGTTCTAAAACAACTGTTTAGAAAGCTAGCCAAGCAGGAAAGGATCTTTGGGCGGTGTTCATTTCATATTATTCCATTAGTGGCATTCGAGTAGAAACATGTAAACAAACAGATACAGGGGTTTGTGATATTTGGGATTGTTTTATGTTATAAGAGTTTGTGTGGACGTTTATCATGTTTAAAATGACAGGATTTAGAATTTTCCCTTGGGACATTGGTTGCCAAGTATTGCTTTTATCCGTATCCGGTAGCAGATATTTTTATCAATTTTATCGTGATCATCTTAGATTTGCCTTATGGATGATCTTAAAACATACACTTACCATTTCCACTCAGCGTATTAAACTTAATCGAAAAAAAGGTTAAATTAATGATAGCCACTGGTGTAAATATATTGGCTTGATAGTTTTGATTTTGTTGGCCATCTTGGATTTCACTGCTGATCTTCAAACGTAAATGTAACAATCCCAATGAAATGTGTAGGCAATAATACTGTAAACATGTGCCATTACATTGCAAGACCTATTTCAACAGTTAAAATTAAAGATGGTCGATTGTTAAAATAGATAATTACATAGGCAGTTGACCTTAGGCGTGACCTTTAGATGATCTTGAAACACAATTCCAATAAATTAAATGTATTCAACTTGGGCAAAAATGAGGTATTGCATTAGAATCAGAGATTGCTATTACATAACATGAAAATTAATGGCGACACTTGGTGAAAATGGAAGGTAATGGTAGTTATTGGCATCCATCTTGTTTTTAGATGACATTGTAACTCGAAGTTAACATGATGGAGCATTTTAATAAAAGCAGTGTAGGCCTACTCAATTTAGTCCAAATTTAGGTATTGCATTATATTTCAGGCTTAGGATACTATTTCATAACATGGAAATTAATAGTAATCGTAGAGTGAAAGTATATCATTTTTGTGATGGTTATTGACAACCATTTTGACTTTGACCTCTTGATGACCATGACCTTGACAAACCATTTCATTAAAATCTATGCATATGACGTATTTCATCAGATTCTAGAATTACTATTTCATAACACGGACATTTATGGTGGTAGTTGGAGAAAATACATCATTTTTAAGGTCATTTTTGGCAGCCATCTTGTTTTTGACCTCCAGATGACATTGAAACATAAAATAAACCATTCCAATGAAATCGGCGTGTTCAAATTAGATTGGTGTAGATGATATGCAACTATGCTGTAACTAGGTAACGATAATTCCTAAGTGGATGACACATGTGAAGGTGAATGTTTATTAGATTCATCGAATAGCAAATGCTGTACACCACCATAATGAGGTCGACCCGTCTATTTATGCAAAAAATAGACATATCAAACAGTGAATTATTGGATTAACTAAGAATGTACCAAAACTTATTTTATGAAATTTAGTAAAATGTTATTGATCTAAAGCATGGTTGAAACCATATACGAGCCTAGCAGGACAAGGGTTAACAAGTGTCACGTACATTATTAGTATATATATATTATGAGCGTTTCGTTCGATTGACTTATATATTATTGAACTCCAGACACCGTGCGACGAGCTTATCAACATTTTTTAGACATGCGTTTTTTATAAAAGTAGGACATTTTCATTCAAATTGTGTTGAGAATTGTGTGACAATCTAGAAATTAATATTCACTTGGGTTGTATTGATTGATAATCCAGTACCGTTTTCACATTTGACAAACCACGAATACAAAATAGCATTCAGGTACTAGGAATCAAACAAAGCTAGGGATAGACTAATTTGACCCATAAATCTTGTGGAATGTTTCCTTCACACACAGTGTGAACGGCGTGATCCACGACTAAACCCTTTAACTCTTAACCCTTACAACGCGGGGATCGATTTAGTCGTCAGAATCTGACGTCTGTAGACGTCAGATTCTGACGACTAAAGTCGATCTCCGCACTGTAGGCATAAGAGTAAGATATTTATATGACCGTAGACACATAACATAGGTATTCATATGAATCGGAAAGAGCTGACTAAGACAGTTATGATGATTTCAAATCGAAAAAAGTATTTTGATCTTCAAGGTTTTCATAAAAAGAATCAGCGCTTAAAGGGTTATTGCGCTGAAATATTTTTAGATAAACCAAGAAACCAAAGGGTTTTTTCAATTTAAAATCATCATAAATGTCTAAGTTATCTATTTCCGCTTCATTTTAATGCCTATGTTATAGGCCTCCAGTCATTATACATTTGTTTTAGTCTTTCAGTGTTTGGATCGTGTGTGCATTAAAGCATTACTTTGCATATCTGGAGATTAACAAAAAAAAAATTCTGGAACTGTTTAAATAATAGCAATATGTTTTTTTATTTGCCACCCACTTTTAGGCATATTCATCCACTACAAGTGTAGGCTACTGGAGCGTTTAAGTCAGTGGCGGATTTAGTAAGGGGGGGGGGGGCAAACACCGCCCCACTAGTCTTTTGTCAGCGGGATAAATTAATTATTATGATTAAAAATTTGCAAGAAAATCGATTTTGTATGTGTCTTGTCATATTTTTTATTGTATAATGGCTGAATAAACATCACAGGGGAGTGGGGTGGTGGACATGTCCCTTAACCCCCCCCCCCCCCCTCATAATTCACCCTCCCCTTTCAAGAAATCACACAACCGCCTTGTAAGTAACAAAATCCTTCGTGTCTAAGAATCAGTAGGCTATACGATTAAATTTAAATATGCACTTTTGTCTTGTGTGAATCAAAAAGGTGTTACTTAACAAGTATCAGATTACTAGTCTATACATTATGAGCTTTCGGTTCCCCCAGGATGAAGTAGAAAATACATGATAAATACACGAATGACTGTAAGAATGGGGCTTTATTCCACTTTCTGCGCATATAGCTCCGGTCAGCCGTATCTATTTTTGCAGATACTAAGGAATACAACTATTGTCTATTAATAAAAATATCTTGATTGTGCCCCGCAGCAAAAGCAGCTCTTATGGTGACCGGGCTTTCTCGTGTGCTGCTCACGGTCACGGGAAATTGGGATGTGTTTATGCGGTGACAGTCACTGCCATGTCTATACTCCTACTGAGGGAAGGAAAGTCCTCGTCATTTTAAAATGAGAAATTCTTGTAGCAAGTTATTGATGAATTTTCAAACGGAAATCTCATAATTTAAGTGCATTAATACACATTATACGAGCTCGATTCCGACAGAAGCACTATTTCCAACAAAATGCGAATTGTAGTGAATATTACACTGCAGTATTCAGCTTACTATTATATTAAGAAGTTACTGCCTTTTGGGTTTACACGATCGAATAGTGGATCTGAATTGCCCCTATTGTGCGTGCGTGAACAAATACGCCTAGTATGTTGAGATTGCTGCTTCCACGATTTCCGTGAGTTACCGACCTTGTATAGAAAACCAATGAGAATGCTGACCCTAGCCCATTCAGCTGTGCTCACGGTTATGGAATGATCTGCCTGACACAATGCGTAAAATACCTACAGAATACACTGAAAAATATTTAAAGACGTTGCTTTTTAAAGGGACCCCGTGGGATGAGACATTTTCATTTTTGTCAATTTTGAAAATTTAATTTATATGAAGCTATATAGCCTACTGATCTTAACTAAAAATACAAAAAAGGAAAAAAAAACAATTTTAAAGCACCATAAAAGAGTGAATTAGTTATATTTCCAGGTCGTATATTTCCATGTAAACAAAACAAGTCCGCAATATACAGCACTTAACACCACATATCCCCACGCCTTGGAAGGTGAGATCAAAGCAGTCGCCGCTTATTGGTGTTTTATAGTCAGGACATGGGGGGGGGGGGGGGGAAGATACACATGTTGCCCAGTACTGTAGAAACATTCAACCGTCATTTAGCAAGTGTTTAGGTATACAAAAAATTTGTTAAAAAGTTACTTCTAGTTCAGGGGCATATGTTGATATTTAGGGTAATATTTGCAAACTTTGTTAATTTATGTTGGGCACTTTTTTGGTGACCGCAGGGGTATACTGATATAGTATACTGATATTGCAAATTTTTAAATATTTTTTTGTATTTTTTGAGGTAATTACGAAATTCTCATGTTTCTGAGCTTACACAAACTTTCATACGGGAAAATAATTAGATAATGGCATAATTTTAAATTAATTGAACAAAATTGACATACACCCCTCGGTAAACATATTGATGTCATCCATTTCAGTCCAATAGTGCAGTGTACAAGGGGTATTGGAATACTAGTTTTCACCTTTCTTCCACACTGACATTAATCGGTATGCGACGCCAACAGATGAGACTTGGTAGTGTGTCACTCCTCGAAATCCCCGCCCCAACTGCCTTGGGTGGGGGATAATTAAAAGAAGACTATAGGCGTGCTCGACGATTGAAGGGTTAAGTGTAACAGGTGTTTAATATCACACCATATCGATTTACACTTCATTTACTGAAAGTTTCACACTTGTTTATGTAAAAGATAATGGCAATTGTCGATCTGAATCGATCGCTGTTGATATTTCAGTGACATAGGCCTAGTATTCGTATGGCGACTCAAACATGTTAGTGATCGTAAGCAAAAGGTTTCCAACCAGTTTTTTTTACGCAGTCGGACAAATTTTATAAAAGACATTACTTCACTTGGGCTGTGGGAATTCATTTATTATACTTCAATCAATATAGTTAGCTTACAAATATGTCCAAGTAATCACTTCATTTCGAAGAAATTGCGTACTCTGTGTCAAGCTTTTTGAAGGGTTCTATAAAATCACTTCAGAAAGTGATCTATCATATAACACACTATGAATGCGTGAAAGCCTGACAATTAAAGCAGTAGGCTATCTATAGTTAGTACCAATCTAATCATACATTGGTTTTGAGGAGAATCTGTCGCACTTTGCCACTCTCACCTGCCACAAACGAATGATTATGTTGTCGACATCTTCTTTAGTTTTAGTAACAATGCATCCGTATATGAAGGTATATGATCTCAATTTCTTGGTCTGTACTCGCTATAGACATGGTAGCATCAATGCGTCGGCCGTTTCACCCAAGATCTTGCTGGCTGATCAGCCAGTTAAACTATACTTCGGTTTGATGGGAAAAATGGCTAGAAGGATTTGTGGCTTGATTGTAATTCATGAATCATGACTGTCCATCCACAATAATACGTCTTGGCTGCTGCTCATTATTTTTTCATTTGTCGATAAGTTTGTACTTTCCATTATATGGCAGCGTTGCACCACTACCATCTGCTTGAAATTCTAGCAATTAAAATGTGAAGAAGGATTGTCGTCTCACAACCAAGACAAATTACACAGATAGCTGCATAAGTCGATTATTTCTCTACAGAAGCCCAATGGCCAGATAGATAATTCTGTGGATCTTTCGTGATAGGGTGCAACATAGTCATCGAGGATGCATTTTAAAGCTAGACGTTGTACCCTTCTAAATTTATTATGTCTTTAACATGAGACGGACTCCATACAGGACTACAGTATATATAAATACTTCTTACACGAGCCAATATAATTTACGTTTAACATCAAGTGGACAGCTTTTGATGAAACCGTATTTACATTCTCACATCAAGATAAATTAGGAGTGATGACTATTCCAAGATCATTAAATTGAATTAGCCTGGATAATATATTATTATCAATAGAGTAGTAGTCGAAATGTAATTTTTACTTTATGACATATCGACAAGATTTGCATTTTTATACAATGAAATTCATTCTCCAAATGTACTCCAAAGTAACAGTGCATCAATATCTTTCTCTAAAGAAAGGACATATAGGCCTATTTCGATATATATTGACATCATCAGCATTTAATTTCATAATGATGTACAAACATCACAGATATTATTTACGTATAACGAAAATAATAATGGTTTTATAATATAACCTTCTGGTACACCTGATGGTACAGGTAAAGGTGATACCTTACCTTCTATTACAACAGACTGATACCGATCTTGTAGATAATTTTCAGTCAACTTCAATAAGTTACTACAAAAGCCAAACGTTTTAAGTTTGCCAACGATGCTTCACAGAATCAAAGGCTTTAGCAAAGTCAAGAAATATAATATCAATTAATCATATGTATCAATTAACTGTGTGGTAGTGGAACGATGTATTACAAACCGTCTTGAGCAGAATTAACCACGGACTGACAACTGGATAAAGATATTAAATACAAGTTGTTCCTTGACTTCACTCACATTGTCGAGGACTTACATTGGGCTGAAATTATCAACCTTGCATTTTTGGCCTTTTTATGAATTGGTACAAAACTAGAATACTTCCACGCTGTAGGTAATGTACAAGTTGACATACTGAGGTTCAAAAGGGTGGTTAGCGAGGGGGCTAATTCATCAGCACACTCTCTTAACACCTTTGGATAGGCCTATGTCATCAGGACCAGAGCCTTTGTTAACGTCTAACCCTTTCAGGACATTGAGTAAATCAGGTTAAAAAAAAATACATTGTCTAGCATGTTATCTTACTTTACTAAAATGGCAGGTAGAGCAATGTCTTTTTTTAGAGTGGAAACAAACAGAGTGGGAGTAATCCATTTTTGCGGCAGGTATCTGGGGAGAATGATGTTCAGAAACGCTTAGCAAAATTCTTAGGGAGAAGGCTGGCTAGTTCAGATATAGAACTGTTACTTTTTATCTCTGAGCATAAGTTTGAATTTCAAAAGTTATACCATTTGACATGTAATGAACTTGAGGGCTTAGAACATACTCTACACTACACGCACTTGTTGAATTCCGACGCTGTCTTAATAACATTGTACCATATATTCCCTCTAATTCCCTCTAGTTGTCGCTTGTTAAATCATCACTCTCAAGTGAAGATACTGCCATCCTACGTTGCCCTAATAATACTAGACATTTTACAATTTGAGTGACATTTAAAATCCACACCTTTTTCATAATAAAACAAAGGTATAGATGATTACTTTACATTTTTCACATTTTATTCTTTCGATTATTAATTATTAGCATTATGATATTTGATTATTCATTAATTTCAACTGTTATTTTCAATATTCTAGTGTGATATTTTTTTCTATTTTTCGTATTACACATAGCACCGCTAGTGATGAGATAATGATGGTTGACACCTCAGGCTTTTATACTAGCCATTCAAGTTATATTTACGGGTATGTTTGTGCAGCTGCAGTTTAACGACTAGCTACACGTGCGAATATAAGACCTCAATTAGAACTGACAAATTAAGCACACAGACAATGTAAGCTGAACAATAAACTACTGGGAAAAATGCTGGCCATGTCTAAACATACGAGCCTCGTAATCTCCTGGTTGGTGATGATGGTACTTTCAACAGAAGCTCGAGATTTATGTAAGTATATTACAAGGATATCATAAGGTACACTACGTTATGTCAACGTTGATTCAATGTCACTGACGTTGAATCAACATCGTGTGATACAGATTATACTGTACGTTTAGGCCTATAGTCCTAGGGCTGATCCTGAAAACTTAGATTTTGTTGCATCCCTAGAAGAACATAGGTTTTATGGAATATTTTGTTTCTTTGGTTCACCAGCTTTCGTTTTAAAAACATTACCCCTTTCAAAATGTGTCCGAAAGACCCTTTGAGGAACATTTCCTGCAGTCGGTCATAGTGCTCTGGTGAAAATGAGTACATTGCCATATGTAGGCTACACTTGTAGCTGACAAAAACCATTTCAGCTATTGCAAATTTTACCTGGTACGTATTTAACAGTATACTTAAATATAAAAAAAATACTGAAGTGTAACAATTGGTGTTTACCGAGGCATAAATTAAAATTTAGACATTTTTTATGAAAAAAATGAGAAATAATAAAAAAAATACAAGGCGTTTTTTTTTCTTTCGCACACATTCTTAGAGGGGGAATGTTTTGAATCTAGTTAAATACATTCCAAATAACGATGAAAAAGTGAGAAACCTATGTTTTTTTAGGGGTTGCAGCAAAATCGGGATTTAGCTAGACTAGTTCTCAGAATCAGCCCCAGGACTATACTAATATGTTGCCGGTAAGATAGGCATGTAAAAGAAAATCGAATTGTCATGTATTGTTATTGTATATTAATTATAGCCTCATATATAAGCCTACATTTGTACTTAATCACATTGTATCGCATAGCATTACACTGCGTGGCATTACATTATTGTTTTGAACTGCATATACTGTAGATCTGGTAATATTCACGAGAAGGATAAATTCGCGAATTCAAGAATCACGCGAAAATTATTAATATAATAACGCTACTGAAGAAGAATTCGCGAATTCTAAACTTCGTGAGAAAGTCCAAAATTGCGAAATTCGCGAAAATTCAAACACGCGAAAATTACCAGATCTACAGTAGGCCTAATGCGTCGTTTTACATAAACCTTGTTTTACCTCGATTTGCATTGGATTTCATTGCATACAACTGCTTTGAATTGTGTTGGTTTCTATTTGATTGCATGGTATTACTTTGCCCTGACCTGTATAGCATCGCATCGCATTGCATTGTATTGTATTGATTACATTACACTGCATTGTATTTGTGAAAGATGTAAGCTTTCTTTTAATTTTATAATGATAATTTGTGTAATTTTGCATATAGTTTTCATCCATTTAGAGTTGTGCATTGCGATAGCGATGACAGCTTTAAGTGGATGAAAATTGTATAGACTTAAGTAGTGGTATTTTATACCTTGACGCCACCTGGTAAATGGTTTGATATTACATTCTGATTCACCATTCTTATTTTAACCTGTAGCGCCACACGGTGATTATTTGAGAACTAATGTTTTTAGGAAAGAGAGGAATTTAGAGGTAAATACGCGCGTTTATGTTTTGGTTGGTATTAGAGACTACCATTAGACTGTTAGTCTATGGTTTTGATCAAGCACGTTGCATGGATCTTGTTTTGACTCGCAGTCATGTGAAAGTTTCACGTTAAAACTGTTTTTTTTTGCATCTGAAATTGAATTGAATTGTATTTGAATATGTTGTGAGAAGATTAAAGCTACAATGAACGTTTCGTGAAAGCTTGTTTTCGACTTATAATATAAGACTGGTTGGACTTTATTCATATTCTGCCGTTTTTGACCGTCCATTTTGGTGCACTGGCGGCGCCCGCTGTAAGTCTGAAATGTACTGAATCTCGGTGAATTTGGTCCTACAATGCAAGATTAAGTACAGTGAAACTTTCCTAGACTATTGTGAGTCTTGACTATATTATAGTAGTCTATATAAATTTGACAATTATCATTCAGAATCGCTTCTGGAATGTCCAACGTGAGAGAATTCGACAGCGCCTCACTGCCCTCAGTCGGATTCAACTAGAAAAACAGATATTAGAAGAAGAAATCCGCCAGACTCAGACTGCGCTGGAATTATCTAGATTCAACGTGAGTAGATCCAGCAGCAAGGAAATAGAGGAATTGATTGTACCTAACGTTGAAAATAAAGGCAGTAAAGTTAATAGTGTGTCTACTGGTACTAACGTTAGGCCTACTAGTGCTACTGCTAGTGCTAGGCCTACGGCTACGCAGGCTGGATCTAAGCTTACGACTATGTCATCACCGTCAGTGGGACAAGTGTCAAGTTCGCGCCTGAATTCTGTGAACGTGGGCCTGGAGACGAAACCTAAAGAAGTCCAGCGTAGCAAGCTTCAGCCTTGACAGGGTCCGGGGTGTCAGAGCCCCCAGGCCCTGGTAGGCCAAAATCGTGTGATTGACCCTGTTGACCTACCTGCTGGACGAGCTGCACCGCCTTACTGCCCTCAGCGTGCAGGCATGACAGGCACAGCCCTGGCCAGTATAACCACAGTGTAGGCCTACCTTATAATCATATAGTGTAGTGGTTAAGCTCCCATAATGAAACCATTGTGCATTTTATGATTAAAGCATGAAATTTCTACCACTTGTAGAACATATCCTAAGGGTCATTTTTAGATGTGGAGGTAAACTGGATTTGACCTCTGATGACCTCTAGAGGTCATTGACCTCGAAAGGTCAAAATAGCCAATTGCGAAGCCAAAAAGTGGTGAAAATTGTGTATTACACTATCTAGAAGATGTTTTTTTGTATTCCAGAAGTGTGCCAAATACTCTAAGAGACTAATGTTAATCATAAACATAACACCAAGGTCATGTCAAGGTTATTTTAGGGTCATTCGGAGGTCAAAATGGCAACAAATAGCAAAAATATCCACTTTTAATCAATTAAAACAATACTAGTGGTGCAGTCATCTATTACAAAGGATTGGTTTTGACACAGTATTGGTCAGATATCTTTTCCATATGCATTTTAGGAGATTGAGGGCAGTATCTAATTTGGGGGGGGGGGGGGGAAATACACCCTTAGTATTCCCCTGACTACACCCCTTCCTCAATATTTAATTGGACGAGCAAAATTACAGTGTGCAGCAACTGTTAATTATCAGTTTGGGATCCCATGGCAAACTATTGATACATAAATGGGCTATGAAGTCTGACATGGGTTGGGATTATGTTTTACTGGGGTACCGTCGAAAAAAACGTTAAGGTCATCTCAAGGTCAAACTGTAAAAAATCATAGAAAAAAATGTATTTTTACTTTCATACCGGAAACCAGAATTAATTTCTAGGCTGCATCATTTTTTCAGAAAGTTCGGCAAAATACATAGTGTAGTGTTTAAGCTCCCATAATGAAACAATTGTGCATTTCATGATTAAAGCATGAAACTTCTAACATTCTTAGCACATATCCTGATCTTTATTTTAAATTATGAGGTAAGCTAGATTTGACCCCTAGTGACCTCTAGGTGTCATTGACATCTATATGAAAAGACACACCCTTGAAATGATCTAAACTTGACCTTGGAAGCCCAATCACAGGAAGCCGAAGGACGCCATCTTTGTATGTCAACTGTAGCCGTCTTGTACATCGATTGGTTTATACAAGAGTGAGAGGAAACGTTAATCAGAACTTTAAAATATACAGCGATATGATGTTATTCCCAGTGTTATAGTCCAATACTAGTATGTTTTCGTGGTATCGTGACTAGGGCTATACCACACATTTAAACCAATATGTATCTATTTCGCGACCGTTCCGAATTTGTTACCAACGCTTACAAATACTCGGCAAGTGTTGCGAATTTTGAGCGAATTTCAAATATTTGTATTCATAAGCACATTCGCTAGCATATTCGCCTATGTGTGAGAGGAGGAGGGAGGGGGGGGGGGGTATTTTTCACACTTGAGCAATATATTCATCTCAGTTTGTGTGTGGAGATATATATTTACTTCACTTCCTTATATATTTTTCAGTCTACAAATTTGGATCCCAAACTAAGCCTAGCCTTCATCTGGAGGTAAACGATCCAAGCAAAGCGAGGCTTCACAAATGTAAAGGTCATTTATTGATGCCAGATAAATGAGGCTCGATTTTTTTAGGATTATTAAATGATGTTGCTCATAAGCTGAAATAATTATTTATTTCAAATTTAAACATTCATTTACAACATTATTTCTTTCACGAAAATTTAGTTTGGGAATAAAAATTTAAAAAATACACCCCCCCCCCTCCCTTGTAATTGAAGGTGCCTCCCTTATGTAGATGCAAGTGAACAAGTAGATTATTACTGTTGATTGTCGTATGATGTACCATTAAGTAATTATCACGGCGTGTAATGCTCTGAGAGAGGGATTTTGAAGATGAGAAGAATTGGCAAAAGCATAATAATTTCGGCGATTTCTTAGCAGCCATTTATTATTATTATTATTATTTTCAAGGATGAGAGTTCTACATACGTCCAGATATCAATACAGGTGTGGGTAATTCAAATATAAATATATCAGCTGAAACAAAATATTTTTATGACAATAAGATTTTTTTTATGATAAGGAGTTTTTTTTCAATCCCTTATAACATCTACTAATCCGTTATAACGGTCTACTAATCCGTTATAACGGTCTACTATTCCGTTATAACGGTCTAGTATTTCATTATAACTGTCTACTATTCCGTTGTAACGGTCTAGTCTTTTGTTATAACGGTGTACTATTCCGTTATAACGATATAATATTTCGTTATAACAGTCTACTATCCCGTTATAATGGTAGTTCGTTATGACGGTCTAGTTTCACGTTATAAGTTAACGGTCTACTAATCCGTTATAAAGGTTTACTAATCCATTGAAGAGGTCTACTATTCCGTTATAACGGCCAAGTCTTCCGTTATAACGGTCTACTGTTCCGATAATCTCGTTATAACGGTCCACTATTTTGTTATAACGGTCTACTAATCCGTTATAACTGTCTACTATCCCGTTGTAACGGTCTATTATTTTGTTTTGAAGGCCTGGATCACGCTATAACGGCCTACAAATCCGTTATAACGGCTTCCTAATCCGTTATAACGGTCTACTATTCCGTTATAACGGTCTAGTATTTCGTTATAGCGGTATACTATTCCGTTATAACGGTCTACTATCCCGTTATAGCGGTCTATTATTTCGTTATGACGGTCAAGTCTTCCGTTATAAAAGTCTACTATTCCGTTATAACGGTATAGTATTCTGTTATAACGGTCTACTATCCCGTTATAACGGTCCAGTATTTCGTTATGACGGTCTAGTATCACGTTATAGCGGTCTACTGATTCATTATAACGGTCTACTATTCCGTTATAACGGTCTACTAATCTGTTATAGAGGTTTACTATTTCGTTATAACGGTCAAGTCTTCCGTTAAAACGGTCTACTATCCGTTATAACGGTCTAGTGTTTCGTCATAACGGTTTACTATCTCGTTATAGCGGTGTTGTATTTCGTTATGACGGTTAAGTCTTCAGTTATAACGATCTACTATTCCGTTATAACGGCCTACTAATCTGTTATAACGGTCTACTAATCCGTTAAAACGGTATCGTATTTCGTTATAACGGTCTTGTATTTCGGTATAGCAGTCTACTAATCCGTTATAGCAGTCTACCAATTCGTTATAACGGTGTAGTATTTTGTTATAACGGTCTACTAATCCGTTATAACCATGATAACTGATTAATAGACCGTTAGGCCTATAGCGGAATAGTAGACCGTTATAAATTATCAAGGATAAGAGCATCCGCCCAGATAACAGGACAGACATGGATTATTTAAAGAGAAAATCTATATCAGCCAAAACAAGGTTATCTACGGAAGTGGATTTTTTTCTAATCCGTTATAAAAGTCTAGTATTTCGTTATAACGGTCTACCAAATTTTATTATTGTCTACTATCCCGTTATAGCGGTCTATCATTTTGTGATTATGGTCTTGTAGGTCGTTATAACGGTCTAGTATTTAGTTATGACCTTGACAACGGTCTACTATTCCGTTATAACGGTTAATAGCAAAATAGTAGACCGATATAACGAAAAACTAAAAGGATAGCATACCGTTATAGCGGATTAGTAGACCGTTATAATGAATTAGTGGACAGCTATAACGGATTATTAGACCGTGGTAATGGATTAGTGGACCGATATACCAGTTTAGTAGACCGCTATAACAAAACTCTAGACCGTTATAGTGAAATAAAAGACCGTTATAGCGAAATAGTATTCCGTTGTAACGAAATACTAGTCAGTTATAATGGAACAATAGCCCGCTATAGTGCAATAATGAACCGTTATAGCGGAATAGTAGACTGTTATAACGGATTAGTAGACCGTTATAAAGAAATACTAGACCGTTATAACGAAATGCTAGATCGTTATAACGGGATAGTAGACAGTTATGACGGATTAGTAGACCGTTTTAATGGATGATTAGACCGTTATAACGAAATAATGTACCGTTATCACGAAATACTAGACCGTTATAACGGAATAGTAGACTGTTATAATGGATTAGTATGTCGGTATAACAAAGTACTAGACCGTTATAACGAAATAATAAACCATTATAACGGAACATTAGGTCGTTATAACGGATTACTAAACCGTTATATCGAAATATTATATCGTTATAACGAAATACTAGACCGTTATAACGGAATAGTATATGTGCGAAGTAGTTAATATCATATATCCTATTTGATGGCTATGAAAGGTTCAGTTTAGTAATGATGAAATTGTTGCCGACAAGTGGAGGAAAAGCGCAATGTCCTAATAGAAAATAATGCAGTCTATTCAGTATGAATTGAATACAGAACGATGGAATAATCGGTTATATATATCATGGTGACAGGGTCTTAATTTAACGAGAAAATTTGGCAGTCATGACATTGATATTTTGCAGAGCTTTCTGAAAAATTGATGTAATTAATTCTAGTATCCTGTATGTTTAAAAAATAATGTGCAGATCTAATTTGCCTAATTTCTTACAAAGTTTGAGTTTTTGCAGCCACAATAAATTATGAAGTTGATTTTTGGCGGCCATTTTAAATTTCAGAGAAATTTGAATAATTTCTGACTAAGGTTTTGAGTTTTTGCGCTTACCAAAAAAATTGCTTTTGAACTCTGGGAGATATTTTGGTAGCATGTTTAATAACTCACTTGCACATCCATAAGTTGTTGAGAATGTTATTTAAAATTTCAAAAAAATGACCGCTATTTTTCAGTTATTGCACCCACACAAACTAAGTATCACCTGATGCCTCACGCTTGATAGATCCCGGCGCGACTAATATCCTCCTTCCCGTGGGACGTGGGATAAAAACCGGCTCACCACTTCTATTACGATATTAGGGTCATGCTAAGAATATATATATATAATTCAGCGTTCTAATCGAAAGTTATAATCAGTATAAAAGGCCGTCATTTTCTCTAAATTTATGTGGTATTCTAACAACGTCCAGCTACCTGGGACATTAGACTACAGAGACTAGATAAAGATGATGGCATTAACGCCATACCCATGGCTCACAGGGCTTACACAATGCATCTTGCTATGCCTATAGATAATAATGTGGTCCCGAATAAGAAGACACTGCTTTGTTGACCAAACTTATTGAAGGAGACATGATTGCTACACGGAGGCTAGTTAATGTATAACCAATAGGCCTAAAACCAATTACATTAAGGGAAATTACGATAATAAAACTGAGCTGTCTTTAAATTATCAGATATGGCTTACCTGCATGTAGTTAGGTTGATGTAGATAGATGTGATTCTAGAAAAAATGTATCCATGTGCAACCACCAGACTGGAGCTCAGGCTCCTTCAAGTGAAGACATGTTTGAAAAAGAAATTGGAACAACTCTGAAGAAGACATGTGATCATGGTAACAGTTTTTGCCAGTTTGAACTTGAAATGACCTTGACAGGACCTTCAAATTGCTTTCGGATGGTACTCCAGTAAAACACAACACCACCCTATGTCAAACTTCATAAACCCAATTATTTATCAATATTTAGCTATGGGAGCCCAAACTAATCTTTAACAATGCTGCATAATTGTAATTTGGCCGCTCATCTAAATATTGAGGAAGGAGCGTAATAAATGGAAGATAGCCTCTTTCCCAAGGTTGATACTGCCCCTAATGTCCTCAAATGTGTGTGGAAAATACATAGGACGAAAAATATGTCAAAACCAGTCCTTTGTAATAAATGACTCCACAACCACAGTGTGGAAATTGATAAAAAAAAGTTGACAATTTAACTATTTTCCGTCAGTTTGACCTTTAAATGACCTTGGTGTGACCTTGACATGACCTTGGTGTAATGTTTATGATTCAGAACAGTCTCGTCGAGTAGTTGACACACGTTTGGGACACTGAAATAAATCATAGACATTTTAATATACAATTTTCACTACTTTTTGGCTTTGCCATTGAATATTTTGACCTTTCGAGGTCAATGACCTCTAGAGGTCATCAGAGGTCAAATCCAGTTTACCTCCACATCTAAAAATGACCCTTAGGATATGTTCTACAAGTGGTAGAAATTTCATGCTTTAATCATAAAATGCACAATAGGTTACCTTATCTACTAAACTAATAATGCAGCTCGCACTTTTTACCCGATCCCGGGTCAACCAGTTTATTATGATTACGCTGGTGACGCTGCCACGGGAGTAGGCCTAGGACGGCCTGTGTATTCGTCAACTCCCGCCGCACCAGGTTCAGAATACATCGCTCAACAGAGACAGCCTGTTCAACCACAATATTCTTCAGACCATTATGTGCCCATAACAGATCATCAAAATTGTGTGCCTGTGTCTGTGCCCACGCATGATCAGCAAATTTACGTCCCACAGCCACAATTTGCAGCCAATTCCAACCCTGCCAACAGCTCATCATCAGGTGATGATGCAGGTGCTCTGTTGGGCAGGTTGGCAGATTTATTATCAAATAAAAGGGAACGACTACCGCGATTAGAACCAGAGGTTTTCAATGGTGACCTACTCAAGTTTCCTGTCTGGTTCAAGTCGGTCGAGGCCTTAATAGAAAGTCATACAGATTCTCCATCTGACAGATTAGATTTTTTGAGCAAATACACCAGCGGCATAGCCAGAGAGTGCATACAAGGATTTCTAGCAGTTGACTCTTATTCAGAAGCTAAAGCATGTCTCGTCCGGCGCTTCGGAGACAAGTACAAAATCTCAGAAGCCTTTAAAAGGAAAATTCGTGATTGGCCGGTGATCAGACCCGGAGACGGAGAAGGACTACAAAAATCTGACTTTCTACAGCATTGTGACACAGCTATGGCCTCAATTAGCTATTTACGCTCCTTGGACAGTGCTGAGGAAAATAAAAACTTTCTCCGCAAGTTACCGAGATATATCACCAATCGTTGGAGCCGTAAAGTTGACCAATCGTTATTTGAAAGTGAGGAAGGAAATTATCCATCTTTTTCTGAATTTTCAAAATTTATAACTCACGAGGCACGCACTGCATGTGGCCCAGTCAACTTGTCTGGTGATATGGCAAAAAAGGATACAAAAAATCAAGGACATTATGCAGATAATAATAAAGTGAAAAAATTCGGATCATTTTCAACGAACACTAATAAAATCAAACAAAATTCGGATCATTTTGATAAAAGAACCAATACCAACAAAGCATTGTGTTGGTTTTGTGATGGCGAACATAAACTTGATAAGTGCAAAGATTTTTTGAAAAAATCTAAGGATGAGAAAAAGACATTTGTGAGTAAAAAGGGTCTCTGCTTCGGCTGCTTTGGTAGAGGACATTTATTTACGGACTGTAGAAGGAGGAATCCTACGTTGATGAATGATGACACGAGTGTAAAAGTGATTGATCAGAGTGTAGATGATAAGAACACTCATACAGTGACATCACATAAAATAAACATTAATAAAATGGATAATGGACATGTCTGTTGTAATTCATCACATTGATAAGCCAGAACAAAAGTTATTGACATATGCCGTGATGGATAATCAATCAAATGCTTGTTTTGTTACTGATGATCTGTTGAACAGACTAAATACGCATAAAGAGACAAGTGTAAATTTAGAACTAACAACAATGTTAGAAAAAAGAATAATTGGCAGTCATATCATTAACGGTCTAGTGGTGAAAGGACTGGACCAAGACATGGAAGTTAAGTTGCCTGCCACATACAGTCGCAATGATATACCAGCAAGCAAGTCATTAATACCAAGACCAGAAACTGTTTTAAAGTGGAATCATTTAAAGGATGTAGCTGAAGAACTACACCCAATAAATGAATCTGCCGACATTGGACTATTGATAGGCTTCAATTGTTCTGTAGCATTATTGCCACGTCAAATTGTGTCTGCTGGTGATACAGAACCATATGCTGTGAAAACAGTGATAGGCTGGGGTGTATGTGGAAATATGTCGGTCTAAATGTCACCTAAAAACTCAACAACTAATGACAATTTTACATTTAAAACTTGTGTCAGAGAAATGTTGCCTGTTCAAGTAAGACAGATGTTTGAAAGAGACTTTAATGAGAAAATGAACAGATATCGCTTAATGATAAACAATTCGTTAGCAAAGTTAGTGAAGTGCATAAAAGAGCTGATGGACATTTGAGATTCCCCTGCCATTTAAAAATGACAATGTAACACTTCCAAACAACAGATATCAAGCTGTAAAAAGACTTTGTGGGTTGAAGAAAAGAATTGACAGTGATAACAATTATAAAGCAGACTACATATCTTTCATGAATAATCTGATCGCCAAAGGCTATGCAGAGCGAGCTCCAGAGAAAAATGTCAAATCTGTAAACAGAATGTGGTATATACCACATCATGGCGTGTATCACCCTAAGAAACCTGGAAAGATTAGGATTGTCTTCGATTGTAGCGCGACTTGTGAGGGCAAGACACTAAACCAATATCTGTTATCAGGTCCCGACCTAATCAATAACCTCACAGGTGTTCTGCTGAGGTTTAGAAAGGACCTAGTAGCCTTTACATGTGATATCGAGGCCATGTTTCACCAGGTTGGTGTTAATGAGGAAGATCGCGACTTCTTACGTTTTTTGTGGTGGGAAAATGGTGATACCACTACTCTGCCTGTGGACTATAGAATGACTGTACATTTGTTTGGTGCAACATCGTCGCCTGGCTGTGCCAATTTTGCACTCAAACATGTTGCTGATACCAATAAAACATTTGGAATTGAAGCTAGTGAATTTGTGAAACACGATTTTTATGTCGACGGTGGACTTAAGTCTGTACCTACAGCAGACGAAGCTGTGAATTTGATCAATGCCAGCAGGTCATTATGTCAGAGTGGTGGATTTAATCTGCATAAATACATATCAAATGACAGAGATGTTTTGAATTCATTGCCTGGAGAAATTCGTGCTAAGAATGTTGAAAATATTAACCTTCATTGTGACAGTTTGCCCATAGAGCGCACACTTGGTGTTGAATGGTGTGTGGAGTCTGATACGTTTCGTTTCAGAATAACATTAAATGACAAACCATCTACCAGAAGAGGTATTCTTTCAACTGTCAGCTCGATATATGACCCTTTAGGTCTTGTTTCCCCATTTCTACTCACAGGAAAGAGAATACTTCAAGAATTATGTAAGGAAACCAGAGGATGGGATGATCCCATACCAGAGGATATTGAAGTCAGATGGCATAAATGGAAACATGAACTTTTAACGCTGTCAGACTGCAGAATACCGCGCTGCTACAAGAGTGATAATACAGAAATCAGGAAAGTAGAACTTCATCATTTCTCTGATGCGAGCTCATATGGTTATGGTCAATGCAGTTATGCCAAACTGATTGATGTTAATAATCATGTGACAGTGTCGCTTGCCATGAGCAAATCACGAGTCGCTCCTGTCAATACTGTAACAATACCCAGAATGGAATTGGCTGCTGCTGTGGTATCTGTGAATGTGAGCCAATTTTTAGATAAAGAGCTGAAGTACTCGGACATCACTCATGTATATTCGTGTGATAGTAATGTTGTATTAGGATATATCGCCAATGAATCTAGAAGGTTTCATGTTTATATTGCAAACAGAGTGCAGCAAATCCATGATTATACCACAATAGACCAGTGGAACTATGTGAATACATCTGAAAACCCAGCCGATATTGCATCCCGCGGTATCTCTGCCAAGTATTTAGTGAATTCTGACATTTGGTGGAGAGGTCCAGAATTCCTGTCTTCTTCTACACTTCATTTACATGGCGCAACAGACGCTTTTATCTCTAATGATGATCCTGAAGTGAAGAAAATAATTGTGCACGTGACTAAAACAGATATTGAATTTTCATGGGATTTATTAGCCAGGTTGGAAAGATTTTCCTCTTGGTTTAAAGTGAAAAGAGCTGTGGCAGTCTGTCTCAAATTTAAGAATCTTTTGCAGGCAGGCAAGGTGAAAAAACCCAAATCTATTGATAAATTTATTATTAGTGAAAATGTGAAACAAAATTATGTTTGTGTTAATGTTGAAGATATGATTAATGCTGAGAAAGTGATTCTCAGGGAGGTACAGCGGAGTGCATTTCCCAGAGAATTAGTTTCTTTACAGAAATTTACTGCCTGCTCTAATGATCGTAATGATATGAAACAGCGTAAACATGTTATTAAACAAAGCAGCTGACTATACAGGTTTGATGTTTATATAAGTACTGAACAGCTCATTCGTGTTGGTGACAGGGTGCGGCGTGCTAATGTTCCTTTGAATATTGCGCATCCTATATTGCTACCTAAAGATGGTCACATCACAAAGCTACTAGTCCGTGATCACCATGAGCGTACCTGTCATTCAGGAAAAGGAACAACTCTCAATGAAGTCAGAGCATCAGGATATTAGATTATACGTGGGAGGGCCGCAGTAACCTCCTATATCTGGAATTGTGTAACCTGTAAAAAACTGCGGGGTCGTGCGCTCATTCAGAAAATGGCGGACCTACCTTGTGATCGCCTTGAACCAGCACCCCCCTTTACTTATTCAGGTGTTGATTTCTTTGGACCCTTCTATGTGAAGGAAGGGCGCTCTGAGAAAAAACGATGGGGATGTTTATTTACTTGTCTGGTTACCCGTGCAATACACTTAGAGGTGGCTAATTCTCTAACTACGGACTCTTTCATTAATGCTTATCGACGTTTTGTGGGACGCCGAGGTCCAATTAGACAATTGAGGAGTGACAGGGGCACGAACTTTGTCGGTGCGAGAAACGAGTTACAAGCCTCTTTAGATAAAATGTGTGATGATAAAATAAAGCATCAGCTTTTGTTGGACAAGTGTGATTTTGTGAATTTCAAAATGAATGTGCCCTATGCCAGCCACATGGGTGGGGCATGGGAGCGCATGATTTGTACGGCAAGAACTGTTTTATGTGCTCTATTAGACCAGCATTGCAGACAACTTGATGACGAATTGTTATATACACTTATGGTTGAAGTTGAATCAATTGTAAATAGTCGCCCACTTACATATGTGGATATGTCTTCGAACTCCGATGAGCAACCCTTGACTCCTTCTCAACTTTTAACACTAAAATCCAAAGTTGTACTTCCTTTGCCTGGGAATTTTGTCAAGGAGGACTTATATTGTAGAAAACGCTGGCGGAGAATACAATTTTTAGCTAACGAATTTTGGTCACGCTGGCGCCGTGAATACTTACCCACACTACAAGAAAGACGTAAATGGACTCGGCCACAGGATAACCTCGTTGAGGGTGATATTGTATTATTATTAGATGATAATGTGCTTCGGTGTGAGTGGTCAAAGGGTGTAATTTTGGACAAATGTGTTAGTGATGATGGACATGTTCGCACTGTAACAGTAAAAACCGCCAAAGCCAATTTAGAGAGACCTGTGCATAAGTTACTACTCCTTTTGAGACCAGGTATCCCCAACTAGGGAGCATTAAGTTAGTGATAAATATGTATATTTTGACATGTGTGACTCTTGAGACCAGGTATCCCCACCTAGGGAGCCTTAGTATTAAACACTTTACTAGTCCATTTACTAGTCCAGGTTTAAAGTTGATTATGTTTCAGCTATGCATATTTTAGAAAGTTGAATAATATGTTTTTGTTTAGGATAATATAAGTACAATTTGAGGTGTCTGTATAAACCAACATTTGGTAATGATATGTGTGGATTCTATATCTTAATCCATGGGAGCCATGTGACAGATGTAAGCTTTCTTTTAATTTTATAATGATAATTTGTGTAGTTTTGCATATAGTTTTTATCCATTTAGAGTTGTGCATTGCGATAGCGATGACAGCTTTAAGTGGATGAAAATTGTAGAGACTTAAGTAGTGGTATTTTATACCTTGACGCCACCTGGTAAATGGTTTGATATTACATTCTGATTTACCATTCTTATTTTAACCTGTAGCGCCACACGGTGATTATTTGAGAACTTATGTTTTTAGGACAGAGAGGAATTTAGAGGTAAATACGCGCGTTTATGTTTTGGTTGGTATCAGAGACTACCATAAGACTGTTAGTCTATGGCTTTGATCAAGCACGTTGCACGGATCTTGTTTTGACTCGCAGTCATGTGAAAGTTTCACGTTAAAACTGTTTTTTTTTGCATCTGAAATTGAATTGAACTGTATTTGAATATGTTGTGAGAAGATTAAAGCTACAATGAATGTTTCGTGAAAGCTTGTTTTCGACTTATAATATAAGACTGGTTGGACTTTATTCATATTCTGCCGTTTTTGACCGTCCATTTTGGTGCACTGGTGGCGCCCGCTGTAAGTCTGAAATGTACTGAATCTCGGTGAATTTGGTCCTACAATGCAAGATTAAGTACAGTATTGTACATCATAATGATATTCATATCATTGCATTGCATTATATTGCATTGCATCGCATCGCATAGCGTATTGTGTTGTGTTGCATTGCATTGCATTGTATTGCGTTGCGTAGCGTTGCGTTGTATTGCATTGCATTGCATTGTATTGTATTGTATGATTTATTTTCAACTATTTCATTCTCATGCCTGCCTTCTTTTGGATATATCTTGATATACGTACTGTCTTCCAAAATTTTAATTGAATTAAGTGTCTTTGCAGCCCCAGCCATCAAACACTGTACCCAGCACTCTACAAACTACTTGACTGGAGTGACAACAATGTTTGCTGGATTTCCGTCATGGCCAACTTATCGAAATTATCAATCTGAATGTGTAAAACCTATTGGTTCAGTACATGTACCCTACACCATCTCTGTCAATTTGATGAGCGTCCACGGTCAGCATTTGGGCTTAATGTACAACATGCAGGATAAAGACAACTATGATTCATTCCACTTTAGGTGATTGCTACATTAAATAATTTTTTTTTTTAAATAATTTAACTTACTCTATAACATGGATATCACAAACACAATTTTTTTTAAAACTCAAAATCCCTTCGCTATTTCTAGGCCCATATCTAAACCTGCTAAACCAGCAGGTATAGTTGTTTGTCTGTTCGTTTGATCGAATGTCGTTCGTTCGTTTGTTCTTTCGTCTGATGAATCAGCGATTGTTCCTTCGTTCGTTTGTTCATTTGCTTAATCTTGGTTAAATCACACCACACGATCTAGTACACATGAAACTTCAGATTAGAAGGATATTCATTTTATTCACTAATACATACTATGTTTTATTATTTTTGATTCATATGTTATATAATCCAGTATCATTAATATCTGAAATTTAATTACCAACGACAAATTTCAAGATGCATTGTACTTTATGTTCCAGAAGAAATATAATAAGGTACTAAGAAAACTCTTTATATAGTTTTTCTTTGCTTGCAGGCTGCTTCACACCCCGATCTGCTTCCAAACTGGAGAATATGTTAAAGGTGGAATATACTCACATAAGCACAGCATTCCCTGTCCATCGTGAACTCCCAAGGCTGGATCCTGGTTCAATGTCACTGTAGAGGTCAGCAAGGGGTCAGCTGTTGTCAGATTGAATGGAGAAATCGTCAGCACTGAATCTCTCCATTTCCCGCTTGTAGCTCGAGGAGGTGTAGCCGGTCCTAACGGTTATAGTAACGTGGTGTCCTATCAGAAGTGTATCATAAGCTTCTAGCGTTGAAATATAGAAAGAAATGTGATTGTTGGTGCAAATGTACTTGAATAATCAGCTTATTTTATGGTATTCAGATTTCACTATTGCCTGGTAAATTATAGTTGTGTAACTGCGCAAGGCGATCTCGCCTTCGCGCATGTGTAAGTATTTATACTATAGACCAATTTAGGGTCTTTTTCTCGTCATTTCTGACCGGTTAAGGCTAACAGCAATAAAAGAACAGTGTGATTTAGAAGTCTTAACCCTCACAACGCTGAAACATTTTTTAAAATATAAACCATGGAGATCAACGGGTTATTTTCAATTGGAAATCATCATAGGGTTATTTTCAATTGGAAATCATCATAGCCTACATTTCTTACTTAGCTCTTTCTACTTCATTTGAATAGCTATGCTACGGGTCCACGACCATTATCTGTTATAAATAGTTTTCTCTTTCAGTGCAGAGAACGATAGTCTGGAGGCGAACTGCTATTTTTTTTAATTTCGCTATGTGGAAATATGTCGGTCTAAATGTCACCTAAAAACTCAACAACTAATGACAATTTTACATTTAAAACTTGTGTCAGAGAAATGTTGCCTGTTCAAGTAAGACAGATGTTTGAAAGAGACTTTAATGAGAAAATGAACAGATATCGCTTAATGATAAACAATTCGTTAGCAAAGTTAGTGAAGTGCATAAAAGAGCTGATGGACATTTGAGATTCCCCTGCCATTTAAAAATGACAATGTAACACTTCCAAACAACAGATATCAAGCTGTAAAAAGACTTTGTGGGTTGAAGAAAAGAATTGACAGTGATAACAATTATAAAGCAGACTACATATCTTTCATGAATAATCTGATCGCCAAAGGCTATGCAGAGCGAGCTCCAGAGAAAAATGTCAAATCTGTAAACAGAATGTGGTATATACCACATCATGGCGTGTATCACCCTAAGAAACCTGGAAAGATTAGGATTGTCTTCGATTGTAGCGCGACTTGTGAGGGCAAGACACTAAACCAATATCTGTTATCAGGTCCCGACCTAATCAATAACCTCACAGGTGTTCTGCTGAGGTTTAGAAAGGACCTAGTAGCCTTTACATGTGATATCGAGGCCATGTTTCACCAGGTTGGTGTTAATGAGGAAGATCGCGACTTCTTACGTTTTTTGTGGTGGGAAAATGGTGATACCACTACTCTGCCTGTGGACTATAGAATGACTGTACATTTGTTTGGTGCAACATCGTCGCCTGGCTGTGCCAATTTTGCACTCAAACATGTTGCTGATACCAATAAAACATTTGGAATTGAAGCTAGTGAATTTGTGAAACACGATTTTTATGTCGACGGTGGACTTAAGTCTGTACCTACAGCAGACGAAGCTGTGAATTTGATCAATGCCAGCAGGTCATTATGTCAGAGTGGTGGATTTAATCTGCATAAATACATATCAAATGACAGAGATGTTTTGAATTCATTGCCTGGAGAAATTCGTGCTAAGAATGTTGAAAATATTAACCTTCATTGTGACAGTTTGCCCATAGAGCGCACACTTGGTGTTGAATGGTGTGTGGAGTCTGATACGTTTCGTTTCAGAATAACATTAAATGACAAACCATCTACCAGAAGAGGTATTCTTTCAACTGTCAGCTCGATATATGACCCTTTAGGTCTTGTTTCCCCATTTCTACTCACAGGAAAGAGAATACTTCAAGAATTATGTAAGGAAACCAGAGGATGGGATGATCCCATACCAGAGGATATTGAAGTCAGATGGCATAAATGGAAACATGAACTTTTAACGCTGTCAGACTGCAGAATACCGCGCTGCTACAAGAGTGATAATACAGAAATCAGGAAAGTAGAACTTCATCATTTCTCTGATGCGAGCTCATATGGTTATGGTCAATGCAGTTATGCCAAACTGATTGATGTTAATAATCATGTGACAGTGTCGCTTGCCATGAGCAAATCACGAGTCGCTCCTGTCAATACTGTAACAATACCCAGAATGGAATTGGCTGCTGCTGTGGTATCTGTGAATGTGAGCCAATTTTTAGATAAAGAGCTGAAGTACTCGGACATCACTCATGTATATTCGTGTGATAGTAATGTTGTATTAGGATATATCGCCAATGAATCTAGAAGGTTTCATGTTTATATTGCAAACAGAGTGCAGCAAATCCATGATTATACCACAATAGACCAGTGGAACTATGTGAATACATCTGAAAACCCAGCCGATATTGCATCCCGCGGTATCTCTGCCAAGTATTTAGTGAATTCTGACATTTGGTGGAGAGGTCCAGAATTCCTGTCTTCTTCTACACTTCATTTACATGGCGCAACAGACGCTTTTATCTCTAATGATGATCCTGAAGTGAAGAAAATAATTGTGCACGTGACTAAAACAGATATTGAATTTTCATGGGATTTATTAGCCAGGTTGGAAAGATTTTCCTCTTGGTTTAAAGTGAAAAGAGCTGTGGCAGTCTGTCTCAAATTTAAGAATCTTTTGCAGGCAGGCAAGGTGAAAAAACCCAAATCTATTGATAAATTTATTATTAGTGAAAATGTGAAACAAAATTATGTTTGTGTTAATGTTGAAGATATGATTAATGCTGAGAAAGTGATTCTCAGGGAGGTACAGCGGAGTGCATTTCCCAGAGAATTAGTTTCTTTACAGAAATTTACTGCCTGCTCTAATGATCGTAATGATATGAAACAGCGTAAACATGTTATTAAACAAAGCAGCTGACTATACAGGTTTGATGTTTATATAAGTACTGAACAGCTCATTCGTGTTGGTGACAGGGTGCGGCGTGCTAATGTTCCTTTGAATATTGCGCATCCTATATTGCTACCTAAAGATGGTCACATCACAAAGCTACTAGTCCGTGATCACCATGAGCGTACCTGTCATTCAGGAAAAGGAACAACTCTCAATGAAGTCAGAGCATCAGGATATTAGATTATACGTGGGAGGGCCGCAGTAACCTCCTATATCTGGAATTGTGTAACCTGTAAAAAACTGCGGGGTCGTGCGCTCATTCAGAAAATGGCGGACCTACCTTGTGATCGCCTTGAACCAGCACCCCCCTTTACTTATTCAGGTGTTGATTTCTTTGGACCCTTCTATGTGAAGGAAGGGCGCTCTGAGAAAAAACGATGGGGATGTTTATTTACTTGTCTGGTTACCCGTGCAATACACTTAGAGGTGGCTAATTCTCTAACTACGGACTCTTTCATTAATGCTTATCGACGTTTTGTGGGACGCCGAGGTCCAATTAGACAATTGAGGAGTGACAGGGGCACGAACTTTGTCGGTGCGAGAAACGAGTTACAAGCCTCTTTAGATAAAATGTGTGATGATAAAATAAAGCATCAGCTTTTGTTGGACAAGTGTGATTTTGTGAATTTCAAAATGAATGTGCCCTATGCCAGCCACATGGGTGGGGCATGGGAGCGCATGATTTGTACGGCAAGAACTGTTTTATGTGCTCTATTAGACCAGCATTGCAGACAACTTGATGACGAATTGTTATATACACTTATGGTTGAAGTTGAATCAATTGTAAATAGTCGCCCACTTACATATGTGGATATGTCTTCGAACTCCGATGAGCAACCCTTGACTCCTTCTCAACTTTTAACACTAAAATCCAAAGTTGTACTTCCTTTGCCTGGGAATTTTGTCAAGGAGGACTTATATTGTAGAAAACGCTGGCGGAGAATACAATTTTTAGCTAACGAATTTTGGTCACGCTGGCGCCGTGAATACTTACCCACACTACAAGAAAGACGTAAATGGACTCGGCCACAGGATAACCTCGTTGAGGGTGATATTGTATTATTATTAGATGATAATGTGCTTCGGTGTGAGTGGTCAAAGGGTGTAATTTTGGACAAATGTGTTAGTGATGATGGACATGTTCGCACTGTAACAGTAAAAACCGCCAAAGCCAATTTAGAGAGACCTGTGCATAAGTTACTACTCCTTTTGAGACCAGGTATCCCCAACTAGGGAGCATTAAGTTAGTGATAAATATGTATATTTTGACATGTGTGACTCTTGAGACCAGGTATCCCCACCTAGGGAGCCTTAGTATTAAACACTTTACTAGTCCATTTACTAGTCCAGGTTTAAAGTTGATTATGTTTCAGCTATGCATATTTTAGAAAGTTGAATAATATGTTTTTGTTTAGGATAATATAAGTACAATTTGAGGTGTCTGTATAAACCAACATTTGGTAATGATATGTGTGGATTCTATATCTTAATCCATGGGAGCCATGTGACAGATGTAAGCTTTCTTTTAATTTTATAATGATAATTTGTGTAGTTTTGCATATAGTTTTTATCCATTTAGAGTTGTGCATTGCGATAGCGATGACAGCTTTAAGTGGATGAAAATTGTAGAGACTTAAGTAGTGGTATTTTATACCTTGACGCCACCTGGTAAATGGTTTGATATTACATTCTGATTTACCATTCTTATTTTAACCTGTAGCGCCACACGGTGATTATTTGAGAACTTATGTTTTTAGGACAGAGAGGAATTTAGAGGTAAATACGCGCGTTTATGTTTTGGTTGGTATCAGAGACTACCATAAGACTGTTAGTCTATGGCTTTGATCAAGCACGTTGCACGGATCTTGTTTTGACTCGCAGTCATGTGAAAGTTTCACGTTAAAACTGTTTTTTTTTGCATCTGAAATTGAATTGAACTGTATTTGAATATGTTGTGAGAAGATTAAAGCTACAATGAATGTTTCGTGAAAGCTTGTTTTCGACTTATAATATAAGACTGGTTGGACTTTATTCATATTCTGCCGTTTTTGACCGTCCATTTTGGTGCACTGGTGGCGCCCGCTGTAAGTCTGAAATGTACTGAATCTCGGTGAATTTGGTCCTACAATGCAAGATTAAGTACAGTATTGTACATCATAATGATATTCATATCATTGCATTGCATTATATTGCATTGCATCGCATCGCATAGCGTATTGTGTTGTGTTGCATTGCATTGCATTGTATTGCGTTGCGTAGCGTTGCGTTGTATTGCATTGCATTGCATTGTATTGTATTGTATGATTTATTTTCAACTATTTCATTCTCATGCCTGCCTTCTTTTGGATATATCTTGATATACGTACTGTCTTCCAAAATTTTAATTGAATTAAGTGTCTTTGCAGCCCCAGCCATCAAACACTGTACCCAGCACTCTACAAACTACTTGACTGGAGTGACAACAATGTTTGCTGGATTTCCGTCATGGCCAACTTATCGAAATTATCAATCTGAATGTGTAAAACCTATTGGTTCAGTACATGTACCCTACACCATCTCTGTCAATTTGATGAGCGTCCACGGTCAGCATTTGGGCTTAATGTACAACATGCAGGATAAAGACAACTATGATTCATTCCACTTTAGGTGATTGCTACATTAAATAATTTTTTTTTTTAAATAATTTAACTTACTCTATAACATGGATATCACAAACACAATTTTTTTTAAAACTCAAAATCCCTTCGCTATTTCTAGGCCCATATCTAAACCTGCTAAACCAGCAGGTATAGTTGTTTGTCTGTTCGTTTGATCGAATGTCGTTCGTTCGTTTGTTCTTTCGTCTGATGAATCAGCGATTGTTCCTTCGTTCGTTTGTTCATTTGCTTAATCTTGGTTAAATCACACCACACGATCTAGTACACATGAAACTTCAGATTAGAAGGATATTCATTTTATTCACTAATACATACTATGTTTTATTATTTTTGATTCATATGTTATATAATCCAGTATCATTAATATCTGAAATTTAATTACCAACGACAAATTTCAAGATGCATTGTACTTTATGTTCCAGAAGAAATATAATAAGGTACTAAGAAAACTCTTTATATAGTTTTTCTTTGCTTGCAGGCTGCTTCACACCCCGATCTGCTTCCAAACTGGAGAATATGTTAAAGGTGGAATATACTCACATAAGCACAGCATTCCCTGTCCATCGTGAACTCCCAAGGCTGGATCCTGGTTCAATGTCACTGTAGAGGTCAGCAAGGGGTCAGCTGTTGTCAGATTGAATGGAGAAATCGTCAGCACTGAATCTCTCCATTTCCCGCTTGTAGCTCGAGGAGGTGTAGCCGGTCCTAACGGTTATAGTAACGTGGTGTCCTATCAGAAGTGTATCATAAGCTTCTAGCGTTGAAATATAGAAAGAAATGTGATTGTTGGTGCAAATGTACTTGAATAATCAGCTTATTTTATGGTATTCAGATTTCACTATTGCCTGGTAAATTATAGTTGTGTAACTGCGCAAGGCGATCTCGCCTTCGCGCATGTGTAAGTATTTATACTATAGACCAATTTAGGGTCTTTTTCTCGTCATTTCTGACCGGTTAAGGCTAACAGCAATAAAAGAACAGTGTGATTTAGAAGTCTTAACCCTCACAACGCTGAAACATTTTTTAAAATATAAACCATGGAGATCAACGGGTTATTTTCAATTGGAAATCATCATAGGGTTATTTTCAATTGGAAATCATCATAGCCTACATTTCTTACTTAGCTCTTTCTACTTCATTTGAATAGCTATGCTACGGGTCCACGACCATTATCTGTTATAAATAGTTTTCTCTTTCAGTGCAGAGAACGATAGTCTGGAGGCGAACTGCTATTTTTTTTAATTTCGCTCTCCAA
Source organism: Flabesymbios commensalis (assembly GCA_964017125.1). NCBI lineage: Eukaryota > Metazoa > Annelida > Polychaeta > Terebellida > Flabelligeridae > Flabesymbios > Flabesymbios commensalis. The sequence goes on from OZ024903.1 coordinate 105,378,983, forward strand.
AAGAAGAGTATTTTGTCCACTTGGGAGCAACGAGATTACATGGATACTCTAAATAAAATCGATATACGACAGCAGTAATCAAAATCATTTCTGACGCTTTGCTATGACATCCCATGGTTAACTCGCTTCCGTTTGTAATTAAAGTGTACATATTAAAATCTATCGGGAACGCTCAGTCCGTGGAAAGGTCAGGGCTATTAAGCTCACCAGGTGATGCAGTAAAACGCGCCATCACCAGCGCAGTGTTAGCCAGGGCAGCTGTTTTTGGCAATAACAATATAACAATGGGAGTCATAAACTGGTGTAGAACGAAGAAGTTCGTAGACACAAGGAAATTGGGTAGCTACGCGAACTGTCTGGGGGACACAAACAACAGGAGACGAGCAAATAAAAGTTGGTTCAAGCACAGGGTTGCTGTTATGGGTATCAAACAGAACACAAACAGTTAACGTCATGAAAACATAATGATTCCCATCTAGAACTGGCAATGCTACCACGGTAACCCGCCTCCAGGTTACTGTAGAGATAAGTGGCAATGTTACTTTATACACTAAGGACAGATCCAGATTTTGTTGTTAAATAATTTTACTGTTTCCGAGTGATCTCAAGGTGTGATTAAGCACAGATGCAAATCTAGTAATATCATGTGTCAATTTTGCTTGATTGTTTCCAATTTCTGCAAAGTTTCTTTAACATTGTCAATCTCTTCAGACGTTGCTGTGCCAAATATAAAATGTGAAGCCTGTCCAATAAAATTAAATAATTCTCGTTTTACTCGTGGTGAGTTTACACGCTACCACTGTCTTGGTTGAATACAACGACCAATAATTGTTTCAAATTTACCATTCCAAGCATCCTTCGATTGTGCTAGAAGGTTGTGATTTAATAAACGTTCTAGAAGCATTTATAAACACGAAAAAGTTATCTGGCATACGGAGTTCATCCATCGTAACTAGTAAAGTCCAATATCATGTTATGACACACGCTCCATCATCCATGTCTAACTGCAATCCATCCGGAAGTGGTTTTATCCATATTGGAGTTCCTGTGCTGTAAACCACTCTTAACCCTTCAACCGCCGGTGCCGCATATATTCGGGTTTTCATTTTGTATTAGCACATTAAGTACCACCTTTTAAACATGTTAAAGATAAAATGTGACATCAATCAGCAAGATTTGAAAACAGCTGACCTCCATTTTGTCAAATCTGAATAATTTCCACTCACTTGAAGTTGTGAATCGCGTCAGCGAGACATAACTTCAAGTGAGTGAATATAGTAATAAATCTTTGCTTTACGTCACTTTTCGGCACAAAAGGTATTTTAAGTGACATTGTAATACGATAAAAACGTTGTAGTCAATTAATGAGATGAATGATTCACAGATGATGATGTGAGGGTGGGGGTGATAGGGCATGGTGGGTTATTGAGAGCGTTTTCCTTCGCTCGCACGATAAGGGGTTCTGGGCATGTCCAGGGGATATACCCCCAGGCATGCCTAGATGGCCGGAGACTTGAGTTTTCCCTGTGCAATTTAATGCCGAAACTCTGTGGCATTTTGCGCATCTCCGATATCCTCGGGTCAGATAGTCCCCAGAGTAATAATAGGAAGGATAACTCCCTCTGGGTAACTACATTCATCCCACGTGAGAGACCTAATGTCAAACACGCTATTGTTGGTTATTTAAGGCTACCACAGCCTACATCAGCGCCAGCACTGATGCGGGTGCGGCATTGGCTCCGCTGTTGAGTGGAGGAACCAGGGTATGCCACTGGCAATCCGCCCGAAGATTATGGCCAGATAGAGTGATTCTGTACAATGCCGTACACAGCATCCAACAGACAACATCCAACAGATCGCTAATGACCCTCCCCGGATGGGGGCGAAAAGTACTACTACTAGCAATCATCCCAGTACCTCTTCAAGTGAGTGAAAATTTAGATTGAATAATTTGGCGGTTAAAGGGTTAAGAAGGCAGACTGTAATGACAGGTGAAGAATCCCATTTCACTTCAACGGTAGCCATGTCAAATGGCTTGACAGTCCACTCTTGGTTACGAGTGGTGACTCCAGGGCTGTCCCTTCTTGATAAATTGAGAACAAGTGAGGGTGCTGCTGGGGTATACACGTCTGTCACTGCGGGAATGTCAGCGGCTGGTGGTGAAGGAGGGTCTGCTCTCACCATTGGCTTTGTAGGAGTAGGGGTGTCAGGGTGTCTTCCAGGTGTGTAAGAGAGTCTGTACTCTGTCACTTGTCGTATCATGTCCGTCATTGGAATTTTTTCATGGTAACCTATTTACCCGTCCATATAACGCCTGAAAAGGAGTGAACCTAGTGCTAGAGTGCACTGTGTTAGGCCACTAAAGCAGGTCCTAGCTGAGTTTCCCATGATGGTTTTTTTCTAAAAATCAATTTCCGAAGCATTAATTTAAATGTTCCACGGAATCTTTTAATTTTGCCATTAGATTGTGGGTGGTACACAATCGTTCTATGATGTTCTATCCCTAAAGATACAAAAAGTGCAGTAACATCTGCATTGCAAAATTCGGATCTATTATCTGATATTATGACTTCCGGAAATCCGTATTGTGGGAAGTATTGCTTAATGAGAATCTCAGCTATAGTTCCCCCACGTTTTTGAGCAATTGGGTAGGCGTCAACGCAACCAGTCAATGAGCGTGAATAGGTACATAAATATGAATTTTTTAGCTCATTTGTTTGGATTTATTATATTATAGGGATGATTCCATATGTGTATTTGTAGGGTTACCATTCAAACATAAATATGTAGGATATCTCATATTTTACTATCAAATATTGTGTTTAAGTGATATTTGCCAATGGTAAATTTAATTAATTAATTATTTATATTAGAATATGTTAAATTTTTACTAAATCATATAGAATCGCCTCAAAATGTGTGTTGTTAAAAGCACACATATTACTGATAAAACAAACTGCTTTGCAAAAGGAAAAAAATGCTATTCGTTCCAGAGAATGGAGAAATACGAAAGAAGAGAGTAAGAAGGACAAAAAAATATGGAAAATTAGCCAATGAAAAAACACCTGAAAAGCTCTTTACAGTACACAAAAACTTCAGACAATGGCGACGAGTTGATGTGACGTATAATGACAGTATTATAAAATAAGTCAAGCTAATAGACATTGTCTCAGACAAAGTAGAATTCATCACAGACGTTAAAGCGGCTCTGTCTGACCTTCGAGAGCATGCCAATAGAGTTACCACACAGTATGAACAAATACATAAAGTTCGCAGCGAAATGCAACCTGGTACTGTGTGTAGATGGACTATGCAGAGAATTGACAATGACTAAATCGGCGCTGTGCACTATGATAGAAACCAGGTGTTAATGCACCCAATGGTGATATTTTCTGGAGATATTGAAAACAAACTTAAACATATTAGTGTAAGATCCGTAAAACTGTTGAAAGAATACTTCCTTATTAATTACCCGTTGTTCATCTTGGGAACTGTTGTTAAAATCATCACCAAAACTTAACTGTTTCAATTCGGCAATTGTTGCTGATGGATGAATCAACACTGGCCTATTGTGATGATTAGAAACTTCTATATTGACATTTGTTATTGTAGAAGAATTGAAACTAAGAACAGCAGGAGTTATCTCTATAATATCAGTTAAAATGCTCTTAGCAGTACTACTCACAGAAGCCATAGATGTACCGATCTCTAGAACATCCCTGGATTCAGCTGGTATAATCATTACGTGGCCTAGGCCTACTTAATGTTGTGTGCATTGCACTTTTTAGTATTGCTAACTTATCTTTTACTTGTTTATTTGGTCTTTCCAGGCTCAGCATTTAAATCCATTTCAAATTTATGAATCTCTTCACATTGTAGTTTTTATACTTTTATGATGTCAGTACCCAACAAAATTGGAATTTGGATGTTAAAATCAGTATCAGGAACTACAAGTACTGGAAATAAATGGTCATGTATCATGTCTTTGGACAAATTTACTCGTACCATAACATAACCTGAATATTGCAATGGTTGGCCATCTGCACATTCAATGATAATTTCATTTAACGATCTTATGGGTAAATCTGCCAGATGCTCTTCATGAAACTGAACAGTTGAAACCATACAGCCAGTATCAATCAAGGCTTTAGCTTGTTTGTTTTCAATGAACCCCCCCCCCCCCCTTCAACGACAATTGTTTGTAGCCACACCCATAGCATTGGGATAACAAGATTTGACATAGTCAGGGAGCTCAACCCATATTTACCCCCGAATTGTTCAAATCATCCCAAAAGCACCAAATTTGGACCACGTATGGCCAATGACATATACTTTGGATTTTTTGCGGGAGCCAAGCTGAACTCCCGCCAGCCATATTTGACAAATCCAAGATGGCCGCCATTCAAATTAGGGTCATGTCATAACTTGTAAACTAATACTAATAGACGTGGAGACGCATGTATTACCACTTTTCTATGGTTTTCGAATATGTAGAATTGATTTATGCTGTTTTGAAGTTGATTTGGAAATTATTTAAAGCACACAAATATATGTAAAAGTTATTTTCGTCAATATATACATGATACTGGATTAAATGACGCAGATCAACAATACAATCGTCTGTGCCAGGTATTGATAATGACCTATCCATAAGATGTGGTACCAGAGCCAGTCTATGGAGTTCCTGTGTATCAGCCATATTGGATGAATTCAAAATGGCCGCTCTTCATAACAAGCCCACGTCATAACTTGTCAACTAATAACAGTAGAGACACACTTGATAGCATTTTTCTAGTTTTTAAAAACAATTTTAAATATTTATTAGTTGCTTAATATTCTAAAAAGCGCACTATAAGCAACAGAATTGTGTCAGACGTCGAAATTAGGAGCTTATTATTTCATTTGTTTGTAAGAGCCAGTTTTCAGCCAGGACAATTTTTTTTTTTGAAAGGTTTTATTGACCGTTTAACTTTGACATATTAGTCATTCTTTATTTTTTGTACGTTTTTTATTGGCAGATCAGTTACATGCTCGGTTGGCATTATTATACCACGAATTTGAACAGTTTGGGTCACTGCATATATGTGCACCAAGGAAAGCTTTCGGCCGCAGCGGAACTCGGACCCGGTACCCCCGGGCTCTGCAGAGTCAACCACCGCTACCAATGAGCTATCCTGGCGCCACAAATTTTTTTTTAAATCCAAGATAATAAGTTGTAAACTTATAAAGAATCAAGTAAAATAACATTGTGTATACATTTTTTGCCATACGGGATCTATTTATAATTACGATACATGTAATATTACAGTCACATAATTATATAGGCCTTCTATGTATACATATATTTCCAATATAAAACATTTTCTGTTCTGATTATATAATAACAAACACAACCTTCTGTAATACATGTAACCTGGATGGCTAATATTATTAATAAATTACATGAACAATATTGCTAGAATAATCTGATAATTGTTTCAGACATATTTACACTTTAACGCTTCTATTTAATAAAATATTTTTTAAAAAAAGCCTGTAATGTTATGTACTACATAAGACATTTTATATTACACAAGCAAAAGGAACCATCCGACTTAAATATGATATTTGTTTTATGTTCATAACAATAAAAGCTAGCCAATCTTTGATTAGCAGTTTCAATTTAACTACACAATGCATATCTATATTACTGAAGCTTGAACAATATAATTTATGTTTACATACAATAATTATGTAGCAATCAATTCAACAGTGAACCAGATCAACCGCTTATGTGTAACTTAGAATAATAACATTTACAATAATAATATTCTAGTATAATATTAGTGACTCACGGCGCAAGAACATAATTAAATTTTCATATTACTACCTTAGATTTTACGCAACACAGCTATAAAACTTCAAATGTTCCATCACAGCTAATACATCCATACTCATACATGACCTGCTCTTCAGGATTTACAGTTCCTCTTTGTACAGTGTACGAGTATTAAACAGGCTTTGATTGAGTAAACAATGACTGTCCAAAACGACAAACATATTTTGTTATGCCCATTCCATACCCACCCCATGTATCAAGTGAAATTATCTATTTGGTAATAGTTGATTGCTTGCTAATAAAACAGGCTTGCAGTACAGATCTCTTCAGATGATCAAAGAGCACAGCTAGTTTTTGCGGGATATTTTCAGATTAGCGACTAATGCACTATAGTCCTGGCACTCTTATTGTCACAGGTACGAATGTAGGAGGTTGTATTACAGCCTGTTAAGATATAAAATAACGGTGACGCTATTGACTAAAATCATGAATATGAGCCTAGCTGTTGTTCCGAATAAACTAAGGAATTTCCCTATAGTGTTTGCCAACATTACTCTGAAAGCTTAACTTTTTTTCAAATAAACTGAGAGCTGGAACAACAATGTCACTTGTGCTGATATATACATGTATCTGCCCTGTGTGGCTGTAGGGTTCTGACATCAAAATATATTGATCTGTTTGTCAGCACCATCTCTGAAACTTGATTAACGTAAATTGAACACGTTATATGATGGTCACTTAGGGTGGAATCAGCACGCCCAGACAAGAGTACATCCGCTTGAGATACGCAGAATCGTTACCATAATCAGTTAATACTTCTCTTAAATGTGCAAAAGCACGAACTTGCATCAGAAATGTATCCTCACCTAAGGTTTCTGAATATTATCATTGGAGCTCTTTGCATATGGGATAGAGTGGCAGATCCGAGCCAAGAGCTAGCATATGCGTCTGGTTCAGAAATTAAGAGCATTACTTTATAATGTCCACGGATAATGTCCACAGAGTACTAAAAAATAATGGGAGGATATCAATCTGATCACGATCGAAGTTTGACAGATCCACATACACTGTGAGTTAAAACCACCCCATGTGATTACACCGTCTGTATTTATTTGCCTTTTCCCAACACTGTTGCAACATTTGAAATCCATGCTTTGTCCTTTGCACTACTATGGGATGATCTAACTGCATCTTGTTCGCTTTTAGGCACCAAAACATCATGGCTGTTCATTGCAATAGGTGGAACAATTGCAAATAGCTGGGGCTTCAGCTCGTCATGTCGATCATTATGGTCAACAATATGGTCATTTTGCTCAATATAGTCCCCTAAAAATGGGCAGGGATACAAAAAAGTCACCACAAATGTGTAAACTGATAAGATACATGTCTTGCAACTAAATCCAATGCGTTTCGAACCTCTTGACAAAACTTATATATTTTATCTTGATATGCTAAACGTATAGATCTAGAATTCCAATTAATTATCTTTTTGTTTTAATTATATTCATAGATAGATAGGACATCAACAAATTAATTGTATATAATGTAACTGAGATATTTTAACATGAAATATAAGTATAAAACCTGTGATATGTACCACGTGATATACAAATATATAAAATAAAAAATACTTTGTTGATTACCATGAATAAAATACTACGATATGAAAAACGCTGGATTAAAATTATGTAACCTAAGTAAACGGCGATATTTTAAATTGTGACTAGGATGTCTTTTATGATGTTTTAAATTGGTAAAAAAGTATACAATTCTGACTTTTGCCATGCATAATGAATATATACAATACCTGATATGCGACATACTATATACGTGATATTGTTCTTGTTGAATTTTTAAAATAATATTGCTCGATTGATTAGCCCATGACAAATTTGTTTGGTTATACTGCACCATGCCAATTCAAAATAAAATGTATCTTGTCTTATCTTATCGAGGTCTATTGGAGTTTGACGGATTACATTTTAGGATTTATGCACCATTGTTCCACTTACTTTTAAAAAAATTACCAAGACTTAAATACATACACTAAAACAAGAAAAAGGAGTGAAAATTGCACATTTGAACACACGAAGCTTATTAAAGAATAGATGAAATAAGGCAGTTTGCAAAATATATGTGGTAAATAACACTATAATAATAATTGTAATTGTTTTTTTTCGGCTTGCAGCATTTAGAAATTGTCCAATATGGCTGATACACAGAAACTCCGAAGACCTACTCTGGTACAAAATGTTATGGATTGGTCATTTTAAATACCTGACACTGATCTGTTGCTGAAACAAAATGCTACAAAATCTATGTCATTTAAATCGCTAGCATATATTGAAAATGTCTTTTTTTTTTACTAAAATACCATTTATATATATATATGTGCCTTAAATTGTTTTCAAATCAACTTCAAAACATTAAAAATCAATTCTACATATTTGAAAATCATAGAAAAGTGGTATTACAATCGTTTCTACGTCTATTAGTTTACAAGTTATGACATGACCCTAATATGAATGGCGACTATCTTGGATTTGTCCAATATGGCGCCCACAGCGGCTCCCGCGAAAAATCGAACTTATGACCTTGGCTATAAGTGGTCCAAATATGGTGCTTTTGGGACGATTTGAACAATTATACGATTAAGCCCCCTGACTAACAGAAGAATCAGAAATCTGAGTATGCTTAGACCTAGCACTAGCTTGCCTAGTTGGTCTGACAGACATAGTCAGTCATTTTTAACACTTTACACACTGATCCATTTTCGTCACTTTTAAATTTATGTTCTACACCCCTGACATGGACTCTAAATTTATCAAACTCCGTGATGAGTTCTCGTTTATGTCGTGAAGCTTCTTTCAATTTTGGTTTTAAACCTCTCCAAAAACTTTGTCTTGACATGTTATTTAAATTTGCGCTAGCAATAACATTTTGAGTTTGAGCCTTCTCTAGAATATCTTCTAGACAACAACCCCATGCAGAAACAGTTTCATCATCTCTTTGTTTAGCTCATCGATAATTTTTCCTCACATTCCTCTACTTCCCCATAGAAATCAGTAAATTTGTTTATTATATCTTCAACATATTTATCTTGACCTAAGCGTTTTAGGGTATACACAGTGTCACCTCTTAGCAAAGCTCTACTAACCCGTTTTATAGTATCTTAGTTCTCTTCAGTAACAAAACATTTAACTTCATATAACCAGTAATAATATGTACTTCTCCTTTACCTGGCTTTGGATCAGAACAAATTGATGAAAGTTTTATTGGTCTGAAATTGTATGATTTGCAACACAGTTTCATTTGACTCTCTTTTTTCAACCATCCATTTTTTTAGATATGCATTTGGCATTTACTTTCTTATCGCCAAATAGTTTGATTAATGTTTCTTGGACAAAGCCATCTTGCTTATGTAAAATAGTAATACTTTATCAATGCTTTGTAACATATACCGTCCATTTTGACAGTACTACTTAATACCCTTTTACCACGTGAAACATGTTTCCTACGTTGACATCAAACCGCTAGGTCCTACATAATTCTACACATAGGTACATGCTTCGAAATAGGTCTTGCAAATAATATTCAAAGTAGTAGTAGTAAATTATTGCTTTACGTCACTTTTCGGCACAGATGGTCATTTAAGTGACAGTGTAATACGACAAAAACGTTGTAGTCAATTGATGAGATGAATAATGTACAGATGATGGTGTGGGTGTGATAGGGCATGGTGGGTTATTGAGAGCGTTTTCCTTCGCTCGCCCGATAAAGGGTTCTAGGCATGTCTAGGAGATTTACCGCCAGACATGCCCAGAGACTTTGGTTTCGCTATGCAATTTAATGCTGAAACTTGGTGGCGTTTCACACAGCTCCGCTACCCTCCCCTCGGATAGTCCTCAGAGTAACAATAGCTAAGGGTTAACTCTATTCATCCCACGCGAGAGACCTAATGTCAGTTATTTAAAGCTTCCACGGCCTACACCAGTTCCTGCACTGATGCGGGAGCTGAATTGGCACCGCTGCTGAGCAGAGGAACCAGGGTACACCACTGGCATTCCGCTCGAGGATTAAAGGCTGATAGGAGGAGGCTGCAGCGTCCATTGGATAATCGCTGTAGACTAGTGCTTCCATACTATGCCTTACAGCATGGAACAGATCCCTAACGACCCTCCCCAGGTGGGGGCAAAAAAGTAATACTACCATACTTGCCGTCAAATTAACCAAGATCGCATGATTTTCGGCAATTTCTCCGTGAATTCTGAACTTATTTCTTTCAAATTTTGCAAAGACCATTTTCTATTCAAAACATTTCGTAAAATTATATAGCGTATGTCAAAAGTTAGACCATTTAAAATGTAATAAATTGAAATTACGACGTCCCTCTTTAACCCCATTAAACTAATTTTAGAATTTTATTACATGGCAAATAGTCTAACTTTTGCAATATTAAATATAATTGTTTACACCTGTTAGGATTTTAATAGAAAATGGCCTCTGCAAAATTTAAAAGAAATTGGGTGAAAATTGACGGGGGAAATCGCTGAAAATCATGCGATCCTGGTTAATCATTTTTAATTTGACGGCGAGTATAACGACCATCCCAGTACCCTAAATAATGTTCAAGTGCTAGAAGAAAAACATTGATAACCCAGTTTACTGGAGGATGTCAGACAGATTTTTTGCTTTAGATGTCGCTCTTAGGATTGAAGCACCAGTTAGCAAGCGTATTGGCAGAAGAACCATTCACTCGTTTGATCTTAAATTATGCTTTAAAAATAAGCAGACAATTGCCATGTTTGAATTTATTTGTGTTGGGACAAAATATACATTGAAAACTTAGTAGGCAGTGATCTCTGCTTGAACCTGATTGTTATTGAATATATGCTGTGTCTTAAAAACAAGTGAACAATTTTTTGAGAAAGCAGGCGGAAAATGTACATGTTAAAACATGGTACTGAAACAATTTACACGTTTAGTTATGTTGAAAGATTTGTTAAGAAAATCAAAATAACAAGTTGAAAATATATGGGGGCCTACCTTGAAAAAACAAACACAATTTCTGTTTAAACTTGATTAATGTTGAATATGCCTTAAAAACAAGTTGTCAATTCTTAGAGAAATCAGGCGGATAATTTCAATGTTTAAACATTATCGGTAGTGATGTTGTTCAAATGAAAATTTGCATTTTTATACGTTATGATGTTCAAATGAAAAAAAGATGCACCATATTCATATTTTAATTGTAATAATACCGAAACCATGGATGCATTGAAAAAACGTTTGGAACAACAAGTGCAAACGAAGCTTATATGTTGCTGTAATTGTTTTGAAATAAACATTCCATCAATAAAGTGCTGCCTCACATATTTCTTATTTATTTGCGAATGTGTACTGTATTGTTAGTGAACATTTCGGAAGTAAGTGTACAATTAAACTGTTCAAATGGGATTTTTCCTTATTCCCAGGACATCCCAGGATATCAAACCACAATGTTTTATTAAAAATGATGTATACTGTTTACTTGTAAGCAGTTTGTGCATTTTAGCTTTGCAAGGCGGTACGTGATGGCCCAGCAAACAGTGGCGGATCCAGAGGTGGGTGCCCCCTCCGTTCAGGGTCACAAAAACGACCCTATTTGGGCCGAAATATGCGCTAGAATGCACCATTTTAAGGCTTAGGCGTGAATGTCAAAATTTTCCGGCGGAGAATACCCCCGGACTCCTCGAGAGCATATAATAAGAGACTAGCTGTGGCAGCTTTGGTGTGAATAAATTCTAAGAAAAATCGGCGTCCCCCGCCTGTCTATTCATGGATCCGCCACTGGCAAAGACAATACAATAAAACAATGCTGGGTCAATGCTGGTGCTCGCTGGGACAATGCCAACGTTACTCAAATTATTTTGTTTCCGTCCTTGACAGCATAACGTTGACGATTTTTTTCACAAAAATAACTTTTAATTAGTTTAATCCTAAAATATATTTAAAAAAACTCATAGCAGTTTGTAATTCAGGGGCGTAGCCAGGATTTCTCAGAGGGGGGTTCAAATTTGTGCTGTAACTCTCCAGCCTCGAAAGAGGCTGCCCGGCCCGAAGGGGCGGTCATTTAGGGGGCATGTCCCCCCAGGAAATTTTGAAATATTATGTGTCTATTGGTGCATTCTGAGGTTAATTGGCACTCAATTTATTAGTTAGCTACAACCGAAAAATGTAAAAAATATGATATTTTTATTGATTGGATGGTTGCCAATTTCCGAAATAAAACATGCCAATTTAAAAAAATCAAAAAACAAAAATATAGATCCAGGCTTCCAGCTATGGTATTTTATTGCCCTCATTAATTATTTCAACCTGATCAACTTTTCCAGAAATTAATCCAATTTTTTTTCATTTTTTTGCTCGCCCTCCCTCATTAGATTTTTTTTTTAAATCTAAAACGGATAAAAAAAATCAAAGTGGCATATGGCTAATCATACACCAAATTAACAGCCATTTCCATCAGTCTTGAGTGTTGCAAAATGCCTGATAACTTCATCATCGATGATACATGTCATGGTATCATGGGTATAGGCCTATGTATGCATACGAACAAGGGTACAGAGTCTTCCTTGTGCCATGGTATGGCACTTGGTATGACGCATATATATAACGAAACGTAGCACGATGTGCGCCTTGTTGCCATTATAACTATATATTATAAGTCCATTCAAATGGCACTTTGATCTGGGGGATCACGATTTACTTCGATGGGAATCGATTCTCTGGACATAGATATAACATGTAAAGTCTACAAAAGTGTGCGTGGGGGAACATAGGGCCTATTTTAAAATAATAATAAGGAAGTTGCATTTTTTTCTAAATCAATAAAATGTACTAAAATATAAAAAAAATGTATTAATTGGTATTATTTACTATCAACGGCAAGCAACTATTATGTAGAAAAACAGTTTATAGTTTACAGATCAGCGATATTTCTACAGAAGTAGGCTAACTAGACCTATATAGGAGGGTTTGTGGTGCAGCTTAAATAACTGCGGCGGTGGCGGTTTGTGTGAGATATAGTTAGCAGCCTGTCCCTGTGGGTCACTGTTATTGAGAAAAAAAGCGTTTGAATGGGGTTTCAAGCCACCTTTGTGCACATATAGGCTAAACTGGGCCATGAGAACCTACTGAGGATGGCGAGATGAATGAGATATGACACTGCCCTTCAGACACATGATTCGAAATTCGAGCCCTTGTGGTCTGAAGCCGAGCACGCTACCTCTAATTCACGGAGGTTCCTCACAATAATGAATCATCACGAGTGAGCAGAGAAGAAATATTCAGTTTTTCAATTTGAAGATCAAAGTGATGTTCAAACCCGCGATTCTCCTTTCAGGTTGGCCCACAATTAAGCATACATGCATGTACGCACGGGAAATTCCCATGAGCACAGTTGTGATAAACACAACAGGAATATTACTAGCTTGAACATAGTTACTCTCTTTGACATAACCATTTTTAACGTGACATTTTGAGCCGAATCTTAGGCCCCTAAATGACATCTCTTCATTTACAAATTATGTATTAAACTACATCCCTAGAGGCTCGTGGTTGCAAATATGGTTATAAACCTAAATATTGTGACTCTAACAATAATAAATTCGATATCATGGTGATAATAATGATTTTGTGAAGTTTTGGCAGTCATTTCAGATTTAAAAAAATGCCACTGGATACAATTTTACATACCCTAGAAATTACTACCTCGGACCCATATGAATCGAAATGAGTCATAAAAGAACTTTATACCCTCTTTCCACCGTGTCCCGTTGTGAAAATTCCTAATGACTAACTTCTGTTGTAGTTATATGCCCGTCAGCGAGCTACACCCCTGTAATTATAATAATGGTAGAAGTTAATTTGATTAATATTGACATATTAGTAAAGTTGCAATAAAGTTGGCATATTCCTCTGTATTGCCATTGCAAAAGTGACGGAAAAAAGGTCTAATAAATACGATTGCAAATAAATCTTTTTATTTACTATTCTGTGTTATTTGAGTAATATTCAATGTAATTATAAGAAAAATATATGTAATATTAATTACTTAGATTTCAAGTTAGCTCGGGAAGTCACTGGTATACATTACCATGAAACATGCCATAAACAGCGCCTACAATGACAGGCCACATGAAAAACTAGAGCCACCTGCTGTGACACTTAGAGAGATCGCTATGCGGCGCTAACATGGTTTGGTAGGAGGCGCACCTGTCAAGTCTCAATATTTACAAATCTGTGAAAATCTGTTGTCGAACGTATTTTGTTGCTGTTGATATTTCAGTGATATGTTAACATATTCAGAGAGCCCAAAGCGAGTTAGGTCCCAAACGTAAAAAGAATGCCATAAACGTAGCATGCCATCACAGACAGAAAGCCATTCCATCTTGTTCAATTTGTTCAGTGATTGTTCAAACATCTGCTCAACGTTACGGTTTGTCTATCCTATGATGTATGTGTTCTTTTGTGGAGATTTTGTTCTGAAAAGTGGTCGTGCTCGGACGTTGCATTGACCAATGAATTACTATATTTTACTGCGTTCCATTAATTGTTCAACTCAGCAATCTATTGTTCCAATTTAGGCAACATCCTGGTCCAATTTAAGGGAGTGTTCCTTAAATTGTACCTTTAAAGCGAAATATTTCTTGTTGCGTTATTAAACAAGACTTAATTTTCCAGCTTGAAATTGCGGAAAACTGGACATTTAAATATCCGGATGAAGTTAGTGCATGATATTAACAACAGATCACTAGTATTCATTCCTTGGTTTATACAATAAGCAGAATAACTGTCCTTGCTTTTATATAAGCTGCTATGTCATACGTTAAGGCTCATCTGCCAGAATTGAAAGTAGTTCATTTCGTAAGCCTGTTCAAACCTGATACAGACAGCGAACACGTCTCAATATGACAACAGCTCACCACACAGATGACTGTCTACACCCACCCCTCCCCCTCCTCGCCAGCCGCAGAACTTTTACAAAAAAAGCCGGCCAATCACAAGCGCATTACGATTGCTGAAATTGAGAGTGGGGGAATGTGGCGTCATCCCATCTGCAAAATATACCATGCAGAGTTGCAATGTTTATGGCTTGCAGTGTAAAAGTATCGCAATCGCACGATTTTTGCCATTGTTGCACACTTCTTTAGTATTTTTGATGTAAAAGCCACATGGCCATGGTTTGAAGCAGCGCACGGAAAAGGCCCCTGTAATGATGCAGGAGGCTCTATCATCTATGAAGAAAGCAGATAACATTGTTATGGACGAATTTTACAGGATGTAAATGATGTGCAAGGAACTATAATAATGACACCTCAATACAAACCACAATAATGCAAGTCAGCCTAAAATGGTTTGATTCTAGGAGGAAAACTCTGAAATGGTGGAGTATTCCAGCAGTCCAAAGCATAATGGAAACGCATAGCATATAGGCCTAATGTTCAGGTAATGGGGAACCCCTGGGACTACTATTAAAGCTAGTATCTCACGGACTTGCTGTGACAGCTTGTGAATGATGAATCGTGAAAACGCAAACATTTTCGCGTCAAATAGTCTGTAAACAGTCTGTAAACAGTCATCAAAATTACAAATATCTGGAGTGAAAATTTGTCAAATTGTTTCATAACATTTGTGAGAATGTCACAGGAATGTTTTCAGAACGTCGCAATAATATCGCCCCACCAAAGAGCTATGTCAAGACTGTCTAGCATCAGTCTCACACATTTGCTAGCAATTTGCAACTATCTTGAGACGATGTTGAGACTGTTTGGCAGAACCAATTTTTCTACATGAACTCCCACTGGAATGCATTGCCATAATTTCGGAGATTGATGCCCTAGGAAAGGTATAAACGAACATGGAATATGATGAAAAAATGCTGCTGCTGTAAAAGAAGAAGGCTACTACCTTGCAGTTAGGCCCTATTGCTGTGAACAAGATGAATTTAATCAAGAGAGAGAAGGCAAGATAAAACAAAAAAGTTGCTGGGTTCATCAATGGCTAAAAGACAGGCCTCGTTATGGCTGCTCTGAAAAAAATGATGGATTATCTTAATATGATGATACAAAGAGGTACAATAATCTTTTGAGGATGGATCATGACATGTTCGAAGAGATAGTGGATAGACTAACTGGTAAGATAAAGAAGCATTGGCACCAACACTATATGCAGCTTAGTGCTAGAAGGCTGTCAGGCAATATGATGAATATCACCAAGAAATTATTAAGTGCCCTGCGATCTCAGAAGTATGGAAACAGCTGGCCGACGGTTTTGCTGATAAATGTAATTTCCACAATTGTATAGGCGCTATTGATGGCAAGCATGTCAAGATCCAGGCAACTCCAGGCAGTGGTAGTTTATACTATAACTACAAAGGGACATTCTCAATATTGTTAATGTCTGTAGCTGACTCAAATTACAAGCTTATTTATATAGATGTTGGAGCTGATGGTAGCTGTGCTGACATTGGTTTGTTTAAAAGGGATTGGTCTGTACATGGCACACAGATAATATCCCACCTCCTGAGCCACTGCCCAATAGTCAGCATGATAATAGTATTTTATTTACCCAATAGGGTATGATATTTTTTTTTACTTTTCCAGGTGTTGATGATACGCTGCATGTATACCTATGTCTTCATATGGCTCCATAGATAGCATTCGTGCAGTAATGCTGCTCGTTTTTCTTTTAATACTAGGATGCCACAAAAAAACCCCAAGAAAGCAAGAAATATATAGACGTAGCTATTACAAGATGAGAGTCATAGTAGTAAATCATTGTTTTACGTCACTTTCGGCCCAAATGATCTTCTAAGTGACATTGTAATACGATAAAAACGTTGTAGTCAATTGATGAGATGAATGGTGTACAGATGATGATGTGAGGGTGGGGGTGATAGGGCATGGTTATTGGGAGCGTTTCCCTTCGCTTGCCCGATAAGGGGTTCTGGGCAGACATGTAGGAGACTTGAGTTCCGCTATGCAATTTATTGCTGAAACTTCGTAGCATTTACCACAGCTCCGCTATCCTCGGGTTGGATAGTCCCCAGAGTAACAATAGGAAGGGTAGGCCCTAACTCCATTCATCCCACGTGAGGGACCTAATGTCAAACACTCCATTTCCGAGTATTTAAGGCTACCATGCCCTACACCAGTGCCTACACTGATGTGAGAGCTGCATTGGCACCGCAGTTGAGCGGAGGAACCAGGGTATGCTACTGGCAATCTGCCCGAAGATTATGGCCAGATACAAGGAGGCTGCTGTTTCCCTTGAATGACTGCTGTAGACTAGTGCTTCCGTACCAATAAATCAGACAGAGATTGATCTGACTTCTCAACAGAAGAGAAAACGACAAAAAAATACAGCCTTACAATTTTACTCTTGAATAAGAGATGGATTTAGCGGAGTGAAATAAAGAACGTGGATGGCTATACAACAAGAGGCATCCTGAGTGTAAACTCCCAAAAGGAAGATCATGATCAAAGAGAAAACTTTGAACCTCTGGCAGTTATATGGCTCATTGCGCTTTCAAAATCAAGTAGGGGCCTAAGGTGACAGCTTCTTAAAATATTTTCAAATAACAGTAATGCATTTTTCACAAATACCAGTACTTTATTTGAAATTATTGTTGGCAGGCCGACCATTGATCGTAGTACCATCCAGTGGGTTAACAGAATTAGCTCGCAATGAACTCACCAGCTCACAATGGCTAGGGCTTCCCCCGAAAGCGTCGAAGCATCACTGACGCTTTATATTTTATCCCGACGCTACAGTAAGTGCTGTGACGCTTTAGGAAATCCCGTGACGTTTTTCACAATGCCTTGATGCTCCCGTAAAACATCGGCAAAGTGTTGCGATGGTCAGCGATACAGCATTACATACTGCATTGCCATACGGCAATGCGTGGCTTGTCTGTGCGCATGCCCAGTGATCATATGATGTCACGTGGTCAGTTGGGCGCCATTGTCTCCTCTTGTTCCTTTATATAGTTTTTAATTTCTAGCTTAACCTAATATCGCTCAGACATGGGTGCTGCCATTTTCGCCCAGATGAACCTAACTGATGACGTCAGTTGGGTCTTGACCTCTTCAGTTCCCGGAGGTAAAAAAGGCAATGATTCTGCGCAAATCTCACTTGCGCCACATTGCTTGTTGTCAACAATCCGAAGTCCTAGACTGAGTGTTAAAACAAAGTTGTATTTTTGCTGTTATTTTCGGGATGTCGACGACGTTATATGCTACTGCCACTGATGCTACGGATAGCCCTATGTCTTCTGATTCAGAAGAAGATATCATTTTACCGGCTGCTGGTATCAGTGGCCTTACACGCGATCTACTCCAGCCGGTAAGATCGGATTCTCTGTCAACATGGGACAGTCAGTTTAGTGCCAGTGGGTCTGACTCTGCAACTATGCGTGACACACAATCAGGCTCCATCTATGGTTGTGATAAGGGTATTGATGACGTCGGTGGTCCAGCTGAACTTTTAGGAGTGGTTGGTCTAGCTCTTCAGCGACGCAGCGGTAATGTCGATTGGTGCACTTGTGGTGCATGTGACGCAGAAACGCTGGCCAATGAAGCAGAGCACACATGCTGTCAGGAGTAATTATACTCGCCGTCAAAGTAAAAATAATCAACCAGGATCCCATGTTTTTCGGCGATTTCTCAGTTAATTTTGAACCGATTTTCTTTGAAATTTTGCAAATTCCATTTTTTAATAAAATCCTAACAGCGGTAAAAAAATCGCAAAATTATATTTAATATTTCAAAAGTTAGACCATTTGCCATGTAGTATAATTCTATAATTAGTTTAATTGGGTTATAGAGGGACGTCGTAATTTCAATTTACTACATGTCAAATGGTCTAGCTTTTGTGATTTTCAGAGCTGTTAAGATTTGAATAGAAAATGGCCTTTGCAAAATTTGAAGGAAATTGATTTTGAATTGACGCGAAATCGCCGAAAAATCATGCGATCCTGGTTGAATATTTTTAAATTGGCGGCGAGTATAGGCCTACTATCAGTGACTATTAGACCCACAATGCCACAGCAACTACACTGACAATTTTACGAAATTTGAGTTAGACCATTTGACATGTAGACTATTAAAAATATTGTACTTTGTACTCATCCATAGGAACATTTATTTTACGAACAAAAGGCTAATATGCTATTTATTTATTTCAGGATTAGGCCCTATAACAAAATAACAGTCTAACAAAGGGTGGAGATTTCGGTTGTACAGTTCTGCCATTACCTGTTTTGAGGACAATCCTGGTAGCTCTGAATAATATCCGTGGTGATGGCTGGCAAGTTCATCCTCAGCCGTGCAACAGAAGTCTGAAGTGGGCCGCATACAGGATGTTCACGTGGATGGTTCAAGGTTGGTTAGGTAGGAGCTATCGCCGGGTCATCCCAGCCTGTGTGATACATGTGATAAGGAAGACTTACCCAAATGGAACTGGTGAACCGTATGTTCCATTTGAAGGTGAAGATTAAGGTGTCTGCTGGTACTTTTTTCCGAGTGATTTCAAGGGTTCTTTATAGTGTTCACTACTGTATGCAGGTTGTACAACTTGTGCAAAACCAAACCATCCAAGAGTTTGGTGCACTGCACTGTATAACAGTGCTCCATTTATAAGGAGTGAGGTTGGGCTGGCGATTCTCTCACGCTCCTTAACCAAGTGCAAGGATAGCATTTGACAGCGCTTTTGCCGAAGCTAATTAGACAAAAAAATTGCCTGCATGTTTAAAACTGTGGAAGTTCACACAGCCTGCCTATAAATTGTGCACTACTCTGGCTATTGATTTTTCAATGTTTTTACCAATAGTTTATATTTTTACATTGTGAACTATAAATAACAGGATAACATAGTGATGCAAATTGTAATTTATTCTAAGAGATGTTTAAAACTGTGGAAGTCCACACAGCCTGCCTATAAATTGTGCACTACTCTGGCTATTGATTTTTCAATGTTTTTACGAATAGTTTATATTTTAACATTGTGAACTAGTTGTGAAGTGAAAAAAATGTTTTTACTATAAATAACAGGATAACATATTGATGCAAATTGTAATTTATTCTAAGAGATCAAGACAACACCAATTGGCACAATGAATTTTGCATACATTTTAAACTTAAGTGGCAGACAATGCTGGCAACTGTATTATTTACAACATAATATTCAACCAACATATTCTGCTGATAGTACACATGGTAGGCCTAGGCTACAGGCCAATTATAATTGACATTTTGTGTAATCTTATCTTGTTTATTCGATGTACTTTAATTGCTGTCACAATTTCACAAGTAAATTATTAGTGTACTAGCAATATCTATTAGTGGTAAAAATGCCTGGTTATCAAGTATATAGCCTACATGAAACACAAATTACTTACTGACAATACGTGTTGAACTATGCAAGACAAATGCAAATATTGTCTTAATATGTACAAATATTACAGGGGAAGGATGTTTTATTTATATGATAATGAAGATTGCATGACCATAAGTGAAACTTATGTTACAGGCTCAGCATGGTTTGATATTAAATGTAAATTTTCAAACATAATTTTGCTTAATACAAATTTCAAGTAAAATTTTGGTTAACACTTGCTAAGCTAATTTATTTCAATTTTCACCCACTCATATTTTCAAGTGGCTGAAAATTAGTCACATTTGCTTAATTTAAGCACAAATATCTGCCAATCTTAAGGTTAAGACACACATTTCCTTTACAATAACAATGATTTGGTCGAATAGTAAAACAGATTAAAAACTACTAGTCGTAAATTGCCATAAATTACAATTGTGGAAAGTTGAATATTTCTTCAAAATAGACATGTAGCTGTACAGCTATGTCTATTTTAGTCAAGTGGTGTTTGTCTAAGCATTTTCTGTACTGTATTTATAATAAATGCCCTGCCTCCAATAAACATGATAAACACCCACAACCTGGTTTAAAAAAAATCCACTATTAATTGTATGGTACACGATATCTATAGGCATGATAAACTACAACAAGTGCCACCACCCCTCCCCTGTAGCCTCAGGGAGTCTTCTAATTAAGGCCCAGGGCATTTATTAAAATAATAATACATACATGTATACAAATGTGAACTGGACAAGTCACTCAAAATTGTTCAATATTATACATATAAAGCAATCAGATAAGTTTATCAAAATACTGACGTTACATTTATGTTACATTATAATGATATATTTATGATATACAAATAACAACATTGCGGCTGTGTATGTACATGTATTGGTTGTCCATATAAGTACAGTGGTCTTTAATGGTGTTTATTACCCAATGAGGATAGGATATTTTCCTTATCAGCTCATACATGCATTGGAGATTTATACATCTAACAGTCATGCGGAAATCAGACCAGGCGTGCCTTGTGGCAGAGCCAAAATCTTTGAAAACCAGAGAATTGTCAATGATGAAAAAGCAAAATGTGAGAAGACAGGTGAGGCCGCTGCCTCGTCTGTCTCATGCTATCTACGACCCTGGTCATAAGCTTCTTAAACATCAGTTTGTGAAGTAACATATTACCATTATATATAAAAAATGAAGTGAAGTGATTTCAATTCATCAATATAATTAAAGTATATATCACAATGAACCGTCTAATAACTTTGCAGATTATTTTAGTCCACTAATTATCAGTTATTTTCAAAAATAAAAAATGAAAATGTGCACATTTCTGGGGCCAGGCGGATCTCCCACCTCATGACTTCACACACAAAACCGCCCATTGTTGAATCTGAATTACCATTGAAACTGCATCGGGTACATATTTCATGTTTCTTGTATTTGTACATGATCTGAACTAGATTTATATTCATTTAAATATGCCCGCATCGACAGGGTGAACAAGGGGAGAGTTAATGCTAGACGCTGGCAAGGAGCGGTCGCGGTGATGGCCATCAATTCTAGTGCTGCACCTGCATTCAGGCAGCGTTGGACCGGCGTTCCGTGTTGACTTTGGTCAGTTTGTTAAAATCATACCATACATCGTCAGCTACATGTACATGTATTATAACCAGTTGAGCATATCCCAGTGGTTTAAAAATGGGAGATGAGCACTCGAATATTTAAAAAGTCATCTAAAATAGTATGACATTGTGCAAAGTAGGTCTGGGGACTACATGAGGCCTTTAAGGCCAAATAAAGTGTTTTATAATATTGCGCGTCTGTGCTATAACAGAATACTTATTGTTCCTTAAATTTAGATGCTTAAAACTTTTTTTTATAGATATGCGTACAAGTAAGTATATTATTGTTACCTGTGGATATAAAATGATAAAATCAATTATTTCTCCAACATGATTTATAAACGTGTTAAGTGCATACTTGACCCCAACAGAGGCCCTGGTATGGAGAAACACTCAATACAGCTGCCGGATCAATAGTTTGTTATAATAGTGCAAAAAACTTAATTTGTAGTAGTAGCAGAATTGTGGTACAACATCACGTTTCGCTCTGCGTGGTCATTTGTGTGACTTTGCAATACCTTAAAAAGTGTAATCCGTAAACATGGTAGATGAAAAATGAATAATTGTACGGATGATGACGTGATAGGGCGGGGATGGGGTGGCTTGATAGAGCATTATTTCGCCCTAGTGCTAGACGAAAAGATTACAGTTGAAAATGTGGTGAAGTGATTTCAGAATTGTCAAATGGCAAATCACCGGGTGAAGTATATGAAATAGAATGCTGAAATTCATGAAGTGCTTGTCCCGTATTTGGTGATATATATACAATTTACTATAATTTTAGCTTGTGGTCAATATCCCGCACGGTGGCCTTCTGGGAGGATCTAATTTCTTTTGTCAGTTGTTATTTATTTACAGAACAAGCTGAGCATAAAAGGGTATCCCACATTATTGACAACGTGTTTCTATCACAGTCAATAGTACAAAAATATCGAAAAAAATGTCAAGATGATAGATATCATGTTTTGTTCATTGACTTTTCGAAGGCATTCAACACCATACCACAAGCTTCAACATGGTGATCTACGGAATATACCAGTCATTATTGAATCAGGTGAATGAGAAGCCGACCAGCTGATACAATTCGTACACAGATGCCTACTGTTTTAATTTTGGGCCAGCGTCGTAGACGCTGAACCAACATTAAACCAACATCAGCTCAATGCCCCGTGTTTGCTGGATAGGTCTGTAACTCTCCTGATCTGATCTAAACAGCATAATTCTTTACATCTTAGCCCTTCGCTTGTAATAATCATCTGCCTACACTGTGACTAAAAGTTTTATCAAGAAGAGAAAAATAGGTCAAAACGGTTCATCTAGTTCAAACACTCATGCCGAGCTCAGTCAGTGACATAAACCAAGTTTTGAAAAAATAACTCTAGTGTAGATGCAGAATAATAAAACGAAACTGTACCTCAGTGATAAAAAATGAACATTAAAATGTGTTGACAGATGCTATTAACGCTGAACTTGATAAATTTTAAACATTTAAAAAAATAATTAGGCAACTCTTCCATAGAATAAGAACACCCTCCAAAAGTGACAAAATGAAACGACATATAAGCACAGTGAAAGACACAAAAATCAGGATCTCGAAATAAAAAAGACACCAATGAATGCTGAAATGATGTATGTGTTGGCAGTGATTATTATAATATATATCAGACATCCCGATTTGCATGTATATTGATATAGTGACTTAGTTTAGGTTCTACATATATAAACGTTTTGCTTATTTAATGTACAAAAAGTGTAACTTCACTTACCTGCCCTCCGTACAGCCGTGAAAATGAACATACAGACGACAAGCTTGAAAACGTTATTATAACTCAACACATGATAAGATATTATAACACAAATTATATAAAATATACTTAGTGTCACATATCATAATAAACTTATTAAAGTTGCATTGAAATTTCAGAGGCCAACAAGTTCCACACCTATACCGGGAGATGTGAGTCACCGTACAGATACTACACTGTAAATGTGAAAGCCTAGTTAAATCTTCAGGGCCACTCGACACAAAGCAATTACTCATTCTATTTTAATTAACAGTTTATTGACCAGAGTACTTGATCAGTACGTTTTAGTTGATGCATCATGACTAATCATAAAACAACTAATCTAACCCTTTGAGTACTAAGCACGGAGATCGACTTTAGAAATCAGAATCTGACGTCTGTAGACGTCAGATTCTGACGTCTAAAGTCGATCCCCGCTCTGAAAGAGTAAAAATATTTATAATGGTCGTAGACCCATAACATAGGTATTCAAATGAATCGGAAAGAGCTAACTAGGACATTTATGATGTTTCAAATTGAAAAAAACCCTTTTGATTCTAATCGCTTTCGAATACTGAGCAATCAAATCACAGTTATTGGGATGAAATGAGTGTTAAAACATCAGAATTTGCAAATGTTTAGTCTCAAATTAAAAAAATATATGAGTAATTTTCACCCACTTGAAGTTGTGGATCGCGGTAGCGAGACGGAACTTCAAGTGAGAGAAAATTAAAATAGATAACTTAGCTGGACACTGATTAACATGCAGCACGTTTTGGTTGTAAATACTTTGTAGTGGTATGAATTTGATCAGACGGAATTTGTGATTGACAACAGCATGGTTGCCTTTGGATTTGCTTATCCCCACTCAATGTATTAACAAGAGCACACTCGATAATAGCCCGCCGCCGAATTATGATAAAGAAAGTAAAGACGAATGTCATCACGTAAATAACAACCCAAGATATAAATGGTATGTTAAATAAGATAGATACATGCTTAAGATAGATAATACTTGCCTAGACTACAAGCAGATCTATAAGATGCGTCTGACAAAAATGTTTTCTATTGGTGTCATAAAGATCAAAGTCGATATATGAGGAGGGGGGTATTACAATAAAAACGTTGTAGTCAATTGATGAGATGAATGATGTACAATTGATGATGTGAGGGTGGGGGTGATAGGGCATGGTGAGTTATTGAGAGCGTTTTCTTTCGCTCGCCCGATATGGGGTTCTGGGCATGTCTAGGGGATCTACCCCCAGACATACCCAGATGACCGAAGACTTGGGTTTCGCTGTGCAATTTAATGCTGAAACTCCGTGGCATTAATAATAGAAAATAAAGTATTGTAAGGCTAAAAATGACATTATGCTAATTTCACATGGTATGACAGGGTCAAATTATTGACGTAAAATGAGAAAAATCGCAATAAATCGGCAATTTTTTTTTTTTTTTTCGGCCATTATTGAACTTCTCCAAGAATTACTTATTAGTAATATGCATAACCAATTTGAAGAGGATATGTGAAAAACTTTTCAAGTTTTCGCGCCCACAAGGTCAAATTATTGACGTAAAATGTGAAAAATCGCAATAAATCGGCCATTTTTTTTTTTTTTCGGCCATTATTGAACTTGTCCGAGAACTGGTCATTAGTAACATGCATAACAAATTTGAAAAGGATATGTGAAAAACTTTTCAAGTTATCGCGCCCACAAGGTCAAATTATTGACGTAAAATGTGAAAAATCGCAATAAATCGGCCATTTTTTTTTTTCGGCCATTATTGAACTTGTCCGAGAACTGGTCATTAGTAACATGCATAACAAATTTGAAAAGGATATGTGAAAAACTTTTCAAGTTATCGCGCCCACAAGGTCAAATTATTGACGTAAAATGTGAAAAATCGCAATAAATCGGCCATTTTTTTTTTTCGGCCATTATTGAACTTGTCCGAGAACTGGTCATTAGTAACATGCATAACAAATTTGGGAAGGAAACATGAAAAACTTTTCAAGTTATCGCGCCCACAAGGTCAAATTATGGACGTAAAAGGTGAAAAATCGCAATAAGTCGGCCATTTTGAATTTTTTTTCAGCCATTATTGAACTTGTCCGAGAAGTGGTCATTAGTAACATGCAAAACAAATTTGGGAAGGAAACATGAAAAACTTTTCAAGTTATCGCGCCCACAAGTAAATGTTAACGCCTACGCTGACGCTGACGACGCCGAACTTCAATTGCAATAGCCCACCTTTTTTAATTAAAATTGAAAGGCGGGCTAAAAAGGAAACAGGTTGGCATGAATATATAAAATCTGTAAATAGCCACGAAAAGAGTCCATCCGCATATTTATTCCATACCAGCGTAAATGCCATTTATATGTTATTAAGACCTCAAGTTACTTTTGATTCTTAATATGATAGACACAGAAAATAAATGTACAAAAAGAATAGTTCTACTTCGCCTAGTATCCTTTATTTTAATTTTTACTAATGTGTGCAAGTACGCAATAAGTTGGGCAAACGTGCAAATGCACGAATACGCAAGTGCGCAAGTACATGTGCAAGCGCAAGTACTTGCATGCACAAGTGCGCAAATAGTCTACTTGAGGAAGTAGATTTTTTTTAAATGCTACATTACCAACTTAAAATAACAGTTGTAATTCCAGCGACCACGAAATGTCGATCCAATGTTGTTTTAATATTGGGCCAGCGTCGCAGACAGTGATAAAACATTCCGCCAACAGAGAAA
The DNA here is from genome assembly GCA_964017125.1 of Flabesymbios commensalis. Lineage (NCBI taxonomy): Eukaryota > Metazoa > Annelida > Polychaeta > Terebellida > Flabelligeridae > Flabesymbios > Flabesymbios commensalis. Next base: position 105,405,383 of record OZ024903.1, read on the forward strand.
CAAGTCAATGTGTTTACTGGGCCTTCTGAAAGTGCCTCCATTTGACAAAAAAATATAGGAAAAAATATAAAAGTACAAAAGCTCAGTGAGGACTTCTGATCTCTGGAATTTAAAGTTTGAATAACCCGACAAAATTCAAAATGGCTGCCAAAAACTCATAAAACCAAGACCAAACATTATTGTTACTTGAAAAGTAACAATTTTTCTCTAGTTCAGAATGTTTTGTTTGTTTTCGATAGTTCAATTTTTTTTTTTTGCTTAATTATCTAATTTGAAGCAGTAAATGTAGCAGGTGATGTTTGAACGTGAAGTGGGAGAGGGGGTGGGGGTTAAGTATTGCCATACCCGGTGTAGTTAAGAAACTGCACATAAATGAAATGGAAATAATTACTAAGATATGATAATTGTGGGACCATGCTTGACAATTGGATATTCAGGAGTTATGTTTTAATATTTAAGCAGCCTTCACCGAGGCGGGCTGCTTACTGTATTCCACACGGTCTGCCGCCGCCGTGATTTTTTTTTCAAGATAGCTACTAATCTATCAACTTCTGCTACCCCATACTTCACATAGCCATCACATACCACTGGGGAATTGTTTTGTTGACATTTTGATCCCCATATCATCAACCCTTTAATTACTATGCCCACTAACGAAGAAATGCTCGTTAGAGCGTTTCAGGAAAAAGTTATGTCAGCCAATGACCTGATTAACTTTGGGATTAAACAATTTCAAAAATGGCCTGAATTATGTTATATTTACTTAACCTAATAAATGCAAAATGACTATACCATGAATATAAAACAAAATGTAATGTCTCACACAAGGATAACCCATGACAAATTTCACACTAAAAAATCCAAAATGGCTGCCAGTCAGCCATTTTTTTTATATAATTTTTTCACTATCCCGGAAATCTTACATGATAGAAGATTTATGAATTTCTGCTCCCTCCTACTTCACATAGTCATCATATAGGCCCCTACCACAATTTTAAAATAGTGGTCGAGCGATAGAGGAGGGCTGCTTTTGTCTTCGTCTCCGAACAACTCTTTCTAGTTGATAATGTATTCTAAAATACAAATAAATAATGTATTTACTGGATATGAAATAGGCCTAGTCCCTCTTGTATACAAGTACCTGCTTAGGACAGATCATTCCTAATATAATCGTGACTTGTGAACTAGATAGTTGTAACTTCATATATGTTATTGTTCTTCTCCCGTTGTGATGTAATGATCTGATATTATCAGCAATGGATGATAAAATAAACCCGATCCAAATCAATGCAGATCAACCCAGATCAGATACTGCAGGTAAAACAAGAGACAATGTCCACAAATGTCATTTTGACTGTGATACGACATGATTTGCGTGCATTTTCTCCGAAAACGGATAATTCTCTAACAATAAAAAATAATAATAAAAAAGGCGAAATAGAATGCTGAAATTGATATCATCTGGTGATATATGCGTCTGGCAAACATACAGAACTGTTAGTCTGGGTAAGCTACTTCTGGATCAGGGGATGTGACAGGTAGACTGGGAGCTGAGCAACCGCTTACTCCTTGCCACGCTAGCTTACATTGGGATTTAGATCACTAAGGAATACGAAGGCCTTTGCAATAATAAAGAAGTGATAAATACATTTTAAGTTACTAGAAAAACTTGCATTTTGGATCATATTTATGTTGTTACGCAGTCACTTGGTGCATGGATCAATACTCACGACCACTCAGGCAATAACAGGTGATAACGAGTTGATCAAAACTAACCCTATAAGTGTACAAGGCAACATCAATCAGTCCACCCATCAGGCATCAATCAGTCCACCCATCAGGTCTGTTTATTTTAAATCTATAGGCTGTCAAGAACATGAGAACAAGACTGTGTCTGATAGTGGCTCGACAAATACACTGGTCAGATGTAAAGGTAGAGTAAGTACTGAAAAACACGAGCTGGATGTGACAACGGTTTCTGAGGGAGTCTAAACAAAAAATTCTGAACTTGTAGAACAATCAATAGAATATGATGTCGGTGCAATGACAACATCTGTCAAGTACATAAGGGACGCACCATTTGATTTCTGGGGGGGGGGGGCTAGATTATTACTTTCAGTTATGTTTTTTTTTCTGAAAAATTAGCACACAATTTATTTTTTTAGCACCGACCTTGAAACAAACATTTTTTTTGTCCCTGGAAAAAAAATAAAACATTTTTTTTGTGACAGTTCATATTTAATTAAGTATGTTGACAAATGTTATGCACTGACCATGATGAAGGTCAGTCTCTGACATACATACAGTAGGCCTAACTGCGGCTGTATTAAAGGGGACACACAGGCCTGACCTGCTTCTTCAGCCCTGAGAATTGTTGGTGATATACAAGGATCTAGTAGTCATGGTGATTTTTTTTTAATGTGCAACATGCCGTTTATACTAGTGTTTGAAATTTAATACTGTCCTGAAACCTAGTACCGGATACCAGTGTAAGTGGTAGGCCTACTCATACTCATGACCTTAAATACGATATACTTTCTGTGAAGCTTTGATAGCCAAATAGGTCTACTTAATAAATATTTATTTTGACTCACCTTTCATTCTAGAAGCAGCATAATCCGTACGCATCATTTGGCGATCTGTTGTTTTTAAACTAGGACGCAAGCAACTATGACTTGAATACTAAGTGTGTAGAGCGGGTTCGGGTATTTCCGAACGGGGGGGGGTATTTCCGAACATTGCTAATATATTTCATCCCGTTGCTGGCTAGACATGAATAAATTGTGTCAGGCAGAGCTGCCTGTTGTGCGTGACTGTTCTGTCACGCACCGTTATTATGGACCAATTTCATATCCATTAATTTTGCTATTTTAAAAAGTCACTTTCAAATGTCGTAAAGTAAAGTAAAAATTGAGGTAATTACACGGAAGGTAATGGTCTATTTATGATATGTATTATCAATCCTGGAATTATTATTTATATGGGAAAATGTACCTTGCAATGCACCTCCCAGATATAAAAACATCAAAAAACAATTTTTGGTCATGATACTCTGGTTCCCAGAGCCACACTACGCGGCGTGGCCGAGCTTCATGTAGCCTCTGGTATGCCCCAGTGGCGAATGTTTGTGACTTGTTGCTATTTTTAGATGAAAATAGGGTAATCCCCGATTTCAGACATTTTTTAAAGGTCACTTCCCCGGATGAAGAGTTGTTCACAGTATTGTATTTGACGCATTTCCTATGACTTGACCCAGAAAATTATTCACTGGCATCAATAGCACAGGCATGATGGTCACGTGACTAAGAACCTTGGCCAATACCCGGACATAAATGAAATTGGCAGGGCTCGCCAGGCAATGGTCATGATCATAGATATAGGGGAAATCTATGGTCATGATAGCCTTAATATCATTTGGGATGTGTTCGGAAATAGACCCATCAATTAATTTGGTTTCGTCTAATTACGAACACTAGGCCTATAGGGCCTACACCACAGTTTCACAGCGAATGCGTCATTTCGAAAGGAAATACATCAATGGAGCGATTTGTAGGCCTGCAAACGGCTGTGACGTTACTATGCGGGTTTGAAAAGTAATATGAAGGAAACTATGAAAAAAAATCTCAGATTTTAATAGATTCGGGTAATCTCGAACAGTGGCATTTCCTAATATTTTTTTGTTTTATATTTTTTTTTGTGGACGAATTACAATTGACATTGATTCTATTTGTATCATATTTGAGTATACTGCGCATGTTCCTGCTTCTAGACTGGTTATTTTCTCTTTAGATTAAAAAATGGGTGGGTGTTCGATTATACCCTACTTGGTGTTCGACATTACCCCCTCTATTTCGAGTATATCCGCCGTTACCTTGGGTACTACAACTTCCTGTACAACTTTCAGATTCATGTATGGCCGTGCACGTGGTTAATTACGTCATCAATCATAGTTTCATTCATCAACTGATGTCACGTGGGGAGCTGATAGACAAATGGGGACACCAGACATCAAGTGCAGAGGCTTAGGTGTTCGGAAAATACCCGAACCCGCTCTAAACATTCGCAAACAAATAGAAAAATATCACATTCTTTAAAAGACAAAGAGCCGACGAGAAACAAACAAAAAATACATCAGTAAAGCCGCGTCCAATTTCACTGTTAAATAATAACTTGTAGCGATCTTGAGAATTTTCCTAGAAATATTTTGCGGTCCAATTATTCCTTGTAAGTCGTTTATTTTAAATTCCACTTTGATGAGCCTCTTCAAAAATTATCAACAATTAAAATTATCAACAATTTTTTTTGGCACAATCTTTCAACATATTTTTTTTTTATGTACGAGTTTTCAGCATATATTTTTTTTACAGAAATTTGAAAACGAACATTTTTTTTCAAAAATAGTCTAGGCCCCCCCCCCCCCCCCAGAAATCAAATGGTGCGTCCCTAACTGTGAAAGGTGTGGATTAACAAGCTGTTAAACTGATAATGCTGTATCATATGATGTGGTGCATTCAGATGGAGATAGCGGTGAACCCCCCTCGGTGGCCATACGCTGATAAATATAAGACCTGCCGGTCACCCATTATATATGCTGGCAGTAAAGTATTGAAGATTAAACCACTCCTTGGATGGTTGAATGCTAACGGAAATGTAGAAGTATCAGTAACACAATCGTTTTTAAATGATATTGTACTGTGTTTTCTTCTTAGTTTTCTTGGCAACGGACCAGGAAAACCACCAATTTGGTATGTGGTGGTCCTACCTCCTGCATCAAATGGCATGTATATGTCTGCACTGGCTATTGTAGACACACTATTCTTGTATATACGAATAATTCCTCAAATTGTACATTTTCTCAGGGGTGATAGAGAAATCACTAACGCTATTATTTGTAGAGTGTATTTTATTTGTGTTATGTACGTGGATTATTTATCAGCTTGGTTGAGGTTTTGCTTCACAATGGAGAAAACATTGTCTGTCACCTTACCTCACATTTACTGTGTACATTTCACACGCCGTATTACACTAATTATATTAGTGGCTGCTTCTTTGATTTTAGCAGCAGTAAATTGCGCTGCGATTTTCATTTTAATGTTCAGCGATGGTATTTGTAATATGAAAGTGTATGCTTATATTTTCTCATGGATTGAATTAGTCTTATCCACCATATTGCCATTTACTGGTATAATTGTAAACAACAGCATCATGATTTATAGTTTGTGTAAAGCTAGACGACAAAGGCGGGTGTTCTCGTGAAAACCGCGTCACCCGAATGAGGTGTCAAAACGGTTTAAAATACTAAAATTAAAAAATATCATTCTCCCAGTCGCCGGCAGCGGCGTAATTGGAAAAATAACATTGAAATCTGTTATATTTTTTTAAATATTCAAAACCACATGGGTTTCTAGAAGAAGCTATCGATTTTTCTGTTTTAACCAAAATGCGAAAACCTCTGTTTGTGCATTTTTTCTGACTAGCCTAATGGCATTTAGTGTACATTTTGACCCAAACTCCTACGTACCTTCATAGAATGTTGATTTATTCTATGTCCCTTACATATAAAAACTATCCTTTCCGCACTTTGAAAATGCCATGAAACACAAAAACGTGAAAATGTTGATATGTCGATCTAGACTCAATCAGAAGATGTTGGAGACATAAAATGTAGATCTGATCTATTTAAGTGTGCAGAAGGTTGCGTGTCTAATCAAACGTCGTGGGTTACCATGCCAATCTTAATCGTTAATACAGTCTTGCCCGGTCAGCAAGTGATGATTCACTGTAGAAACTCAGTCAAAATGGATGATTCCTTTAATTCGTTCTTTATTCATTCCATATTCATGTAGACATTGTCAGATAGGTGTGTGCTACTTAGTCTCGTGCGGCAGAGGCGGCTATACAGCCATGCGGCTGAATGCAGACGACGCAGTTACACGTCTAGTTCCGGTGAAGGTCAGGTTCAGAGTGGAAGAGCGTGAGCCGAGCGGAAGCGCTAATTCGTCAATCAGTGATTCCGTCCGGCTCGAACCCGGTCGCGATAATCTGCAAGTGAGGTCGCCACAGGCCTAAACAAATCTGAAAGTCTTTATAAAATTATGTGAGGATAAATAATCTAAAGAGGGGTTATGGAGGTAACCGAAATACGCAGGTGTTCTGCTAAGAGGGTTAAACTGACAATGCTGAGGCGTGAGGAATATTAAAGAAGTTCACTGCTCCTGGCTGAGACCGTGCGAAATCGGACAGATATTAATTTACGCGTGCGTGTCATAAACGTGTCATGCCTCTTAATGTCTAAGACATGCCATTATATTATAGGAAGTTCACAAGTCCTACCACGTGGTAAAATGTCTACTAGACGAACCAATACTTCTCATTTCGGTCAGCCACATGGTACGACGTCTACTTGTCTATTAATCATAATACACTATGCCAGAGGCATAGGCCCACATTTTTATTATGGCTTCCCAAATTATTCACACCAGTATTTTCGATGTGAACAATAGGCCTACTAATTCAGTGATAAATATAATCTATGTGGGACGGCATGACCACCATAAAGACCATGAAGTCATCGGTTACAGCTCTATGTTCAGAAGGTCCTATGTTCAGAAGGTTCTATATTTAGAAGTTTCTACGTTCACAAGGTCCTATGTTCAGAAATATTTGTTCAGAAGGTCCATTGTTTAGAAAGTACAGGTGACTTAATCTATTTGTCAGTTCCAACTGGGCACACAACGTTTTTTGCGACATTGAATCAACTTCAATGACGTTGATTCAATAGTGCTAGTAATCAACAGAATCGCCGACACAGATTTTGACGAAGCAGAAGAAGCCCATGGCCATGGGAATCATAGACGTGCATCTGGGCACAGGACCGAAAATGATCAACATGATTTGATTAATAACGTACAACAGGTATAGCCATAATTTAACATATGGGCCCCCTGCTCTGGGTGCCATTGCTAATCCTACTCGGCCTCGGCTAATGTAAGCTCGGTAGCCCACTTCAGGGATAGCAAAGACTTGCAAGAAGAATTTGCTGGGCTTGAACGAGCATTAAATGTCAGGATCCATAGACTACCACCAGAGTGCTTACTCTCAGATCGGAAATCAGGCATTAGGGACGCACCATTTGATTTCTGGGGGGGGGGGGGGGGCTAGATTATTACTTTCAGTTATGTTTTTTTTTTCTGAAAAATTAGTACACAATTTTTTTTTTTAGCACCAACCTTGAAACAAACATTTTTTTAGTCCTTGGAAAAAAAATAAAACATTTTTTTTGTGACAGTTCATATTTAATTAGGTATGTTGACAAATGTCATGCACTGACCTTGATGAAGGTCAGTCTCTGACATACATACAATAACTGCGGCTGTATCCAAGGGGACACATCGGCCTGACCTGCTTCTTCAGCCCTGAGAATTGTTGGTGATATTCTTTGAGGCCGTCATACAGCCACCATTGTCCTTGATATTTCACAGAGCAGCAAAAATGGTTGCCATTCCCATATGTCACCAGATGTAAAGAATACCTGGAAATAAATCATAATTTAAAGTATAAAAAATATGGAACATGCATATAGGTTAATACATGTACATGTATGCAAATTTGCTAGAAATATGACAAGCAGAGTGAACAATTTGGATACTGACTGTGTTTGATATATTGCAAGACGCGCTGGTAAGGTGTACTTGCAACCTGTTATTTCAATAGGCAAAAATAAAGGGATATCTTCGCAAAATTGTCTTTGTGTTGTCATTCTCAACCCACCACACCTGATAAAAAAAGAGCACACAGCGACTCAAAATATATGATATTGTTGAATATGATAAAATACAATGGGTGACACAGAAATAAACTTGACATACCTTTGGTCAGAATCAATCTGATTCAAACTACACATGCCTTGGTGTTTGTTATGCATCCACTTTGTGACACCTCCTTGGAAGCTTTTGGCACCTCCATCTCTGCCACTGAATCACAATAAATAAAAACACAGTTACTATAAACTACAACAATGTATAGTTTACCACCATCCTTTCACATTTGTAACACTGTAAGGGACGCACCATTTGATTTCTGGGGGGGGGGGCCTAGATTATTACTTTCAGTTATGTTTTTTTTTCTGAAAAATTAGTACACAATTTTTTTTTTAGCACCAACCTTGAAACAAACATTTTTTTAGTCCCTGGAAAAAAAATAAAACATTTTTTTTGTGACAGTTCATATTTAATTAGGTATGTTGACAAATGTCATGCACTGACCTTGATGAAGGTCAGTCTCTGACATACATACAATAACTGCGGCTGTATCCAAGGGGACACACCGGCCTAAATTAAATTTGGTAAAGATCTCTTTGACTGGGATTTAGTGACTGGCTTTACAATATATATATTGTCTTACAGTAGTATTTAATCTTTATGAACACACAAACTCACTTTTACCCAATCATTCTTGATGTGAACAATTTCACAGGCTGATGACAGCTATCGGATTTGCTGCAACGACTGATGTAAGTTGCTGAAGCCATCTCTGATAGCTGACCAAATGCAAAATCACCTTCAGAACCATATGCGTTAAACACATTTTCATCTTTGTCAAAAAACTGTTTCAGCCATATATGTTTACCTTCGGCAAATTGTTCTTGCTTGAACTTTTGATGTACCTCATATAGCAACGTGTATATTTTTATTGCACTGGATGAAAGTTGGTCAGATATGTCTTCACGATCTAGCTGCAACATATGCAGAGAGAATATCATGTTATCTGCAGTACAGGTGTTCACCATCTCAACATCACCGTGCCAGCCATTCCATGGCAATATCATAGGCGCACATTTCTTTTTTATGATTGTCAATTTTAACCCAGATTGTGGAATTGACCTGTAGCAGTCTCTCTCTAGCATTGTTTTTGACACTTGTGACAAATGGGATACTTTTTTCACCTTTCTGAGGTACATTTTCCCTGCTTCTTTCTTCACTAGATTATCAAAGTCACTTCCGGTGTATTTGGCAATCAAATCCGGTAGTCCTGTCATTATTTTTTGGAATACATCATTTCTGTCATACACTGTTACTGTGCCATCTCCAGACGTTTTTGTTGCTATTTCAGGATCACCACAGGAATCCACGTAGGTCCGAAGCTGTGCTCTTGGACAAAAATCATCAGGTTTCCTCATGTCCACATTCTTATACTCATCTGGCAAAGTTTTAAGTGTATGGTAAGTTTTAAGTGTATGGTAACACGTGCTATTTCCACAACAAATTTTCCATCTTTTCGGATTCCTTCAACTCCATTATCGTATCTTATGAAGAGTTCATCAAACTTTGTACAAAGATATTCATAATATGCATATCCTGCACATTGTTCTTTCTGTATCTTTGACTTTGCAGTGTGGCATGCCTTCATATATTTTTCGTCAAAAAAGAAATGATGATGGATATCATCCTTATCTGGGACAAGCAGTCAAGCCAAGGCACGAGAAGCTGCTAGAAATACTAGAAAAAATGCCAAGAGGTCGACTAAGAGACGGTCAACAATAAATAAATTTACTGGGGCCAATGCTAGAGCAGTAGATCCAAATGCCGGCACAATAACTAAATTTGTAAGAAAGAGGGACAGTGTCGCTGCAAACATGGAACCCATGCAATTAATTTCATGTCGACAATACAAAACAATGTATTTTTAAGAATTTTAGTTAGGTTTTATATATCTATACTAAGGTTCTGATTAAGTACTCAAATGTGTTTACTAGTCACACGAAAATACAACATTCAGTATTGCTTCTTATATATCTAGACTGGAATTATATTGCATGAATGGTATTTGCCATGTATTTTTTATTTTAACGTTTTTTCATACCGGTGTTGATAGTTGCAACCAGTAACCATGTAAAATAGCAATTGTGCCGAAGTATTAATACAACATTGAAGGGTTCGTGGAGAAACAAAGCTTATTCCCACTTTTTTATTGTTTAGTCAAAATTGAAATATGCTTCAAAATATACACATGCATATAGACCCTTTTGTGCTTTTAAACATTGCTATTAAAACGAGGAGAAAAAAATCGTAGTTGATTTTGTTGACTGATGTATAAATGTATGTTAATTATCCTGATTTAGCGATATTTTTCTTTTGAGCCCTTCAAATGTTTATTTAAAAAGTTGTCTAGTCATGTTTTTTTTTATTTCCACGGTGTTACTGTACTCATTTATATTGTTAGTGTTTTTTTTTGTGTTAAATAAAAATAAAATCATATTTCTGCAATTTAATGTACTTTTTGTCTGTTTTATACAAGGATCTAGTAGTCATGGTGATTTTTTTTAATGTGCATTATGCCGTTTATACTATTGTTTGAAATTTAATACTCTCCTAAAACCTAGTACCGGATACCAGTACAAGTGGTAGGCCTACTCATACTCATGACCTTAAATACGGTATACCTTCTGTGAAGCTTTGATAACCAAATAGGTCTACTTAATAAATATTTATTTTGACTCACCTTTCATTCTAGAAGCAGCATAATCTGTACGCATCATTTGGCGATCTGTTGTCTTCAAACTAGGACGCAAACAACCACGACTTGAATACTATGTGGTAAACATTCGCAAAAAAATGAAAAATATCACATTCTTTAATAGACAAAGAGCCGACCAGAAAAAAAACAAAAAATACATCGGTAAAGCCGCGTCCAATTTCACTGTTAAATAATACCTTGTAGTGATCTTGCGAATTTTCCTAGAAATATTTTGCGCTCCAATTATTCCTTGTACGTCGTTTATTTTAAATTCCACTTTGATGAGCTTCTTCAAAAATTATCATCAATTAAAATTATCAACAATTTTTTTTGGCACAATCTTTCAACATATTATTTTTTTATGTACAAGTTTTCAGCATATATTTTTTTTTTACAGAAATTTGAAAACAAACATTTTTTTTCAAAAATAGTCTAGGCCCCCCCCCCCCAGAAATCAAATGGTGCGTCCCTTAAGGGACCTCAATTATCAGCATATCACGTTGTATCGACTTGCGGTCGATTCTGCGAGGCCCTGTTCCGGAAAGTTATAGTGTTATCAAAAGACCACATTATTTCTGATGGTGATTATAATGACCTATAGTCCATTGCTTCAGCTCAAATGGCCTATTTACAAGATGAGTATGCTGCTTTGATAGTGGAGTGAAATTTTGATGATCCAGAAACTGGTAAATGGTTTCGTGGTATGAATAAAAAACACATCACCAGCACATCACCAAAAAATACAGCAGAACTCTCTGCATCAACTGCAAATGTGGACGAGGATCGAATAACACATTTAATCAGCAACGTGGCAGAAGTGGTTTTCGTCCAAGGGGAGGACGCCCGGACCGTTTTCAAGAATGGAGTCAAAGAAACGTCCCGGTTGGCGGATGCCCCTCGCAATGACAAAAAGGATTAAAGAATTCACATCTTACTTCATACACGTGGTTTTCGTTTTGTGATTCATATTAGCATATAACACTATCTATATAACACTATGTGTATTGGGCCCTTTATGGCTGGATGTTTTAATAAGCATTTGCATTTTGGCGTGAGTTGCAGTGCAATATTACTGTTTTGAAGTGGGTTGAGGAAGGCGTTCCTATACCATTTACGTTGACTCCTGAAAAATTTTACTTACAAAATAAGAAGTCCCCTGGAAAGAAAGTCAATTTATTGATTCTGAAATAAAAAAAGTTATTATCATCTCGAGGTTTAGTTGAATCAAAGGAAAAACCCTTTTGTGTATCCCCCACGTCTGTTGTTCTGAAAAAGACGGATACATTTCGACTTGTGCATGATTTACGTAATTTGATGATTTTGTTGAAAACAAATCATTTAGAAACGAAAACCTTACAAATGTTTGTGACTATATGGAAACTAATGATCAAATAATAACATTGGATCAGGTTATCATAATGTTGCTATTCAATCAAAATTTAGGCCATATTTGGGCCTCACCTGGTGAGGAAATTTTTTATCTGTGGACAGTATTGCCTTTTGGGTTACGTTGTTCAGGTTACTATTTTTGCAAAATCCTGAGACCTGTTATTGAGCATTGCCGCCAAAAAGGCCTACGTATTGTGTCTTTCATTGACGATCTGTGCTTAGTGAGTTCGGACTTATTCAGTCTCATTAGTAGGGTATACTATAATGTAAAAAAATGTCATCTAGTACCATCTGTGATTCAAATATTCTTTGGATACAAGAAAACCTCAGTAGGAAAAAACACTTTTCCCGAAATATTAAATTACGGGTACTAGGATTCGGAAATTGAAGAAAGACATTCATCGTGTGATCAGCAAGCAAACTGTGTCAGCACGTGCGCTGGCGCGTATTATCGGCCAATGCATTTCGATGGTGAAAGTTATCATGCCGGCAAAGCTACTACCTATATCTATATATGTTATCTCGGAGACACAGTTGTCAAAGTTGCCTGACATTAACAGGTCCTGCAAAAAACATCTTTCTGGCAGCAAGTCTTGACACAGCGAGGCCGTCAGGCCAAGCCTTGCTGAATTAGCCATACAATCCACCTATTGGGGTGTGGAGGAAGATTTAGATATTAAATATTCATTAGTTTTTCAAAAAATGTCTTTTTAATGTTGGCCCGCTGTCTGCGACGTTGGCTCACCATTAATTCAACCCTCACGCAGGTGTCTGGTGGGATGTGGTGGTCTGTGTCTGAGACGCTTCCGGTGAGCTACTCGGCCAGCAGACATGTGCTGCTTAATGCAGGGCCGGCCTCGTAGACAGTGGCCCTGCATTAAAGCAGCACTCATGCCAGAGGTCAAACTTGGGTCGAACAGAAAAAATCTTTCTTGAAAGTCCCTACTCCAATAGATGGTTTTAACACTGATTCAGCAAGGCCTCGGTCTACGACCTCGGGAGAAGCGAGCCTTGTGTGGGAAGATGGCAAAAACAGATCCACAGTGGTGGTTATATGTTGTCCAAAATTGGAACAACAGGGTTATCAGAGCACGTCATATAGATGTGCAATTAACAACCGATGCTCAGGGGCGGATCCAGAATTTGTAAAAGGAGGGGGCGCAGAGGGTTCGGGGGTGAGATTTTTGGAATATTTAGGCAAATTTAGGGGATTTTTAAAATAATTTGGCTCAAAAAGGGGTGGGCAAGCGTCCCCCCTCTGGATCTGCGTCTGATGCTTCCAAAACAGGATAGGGAGCGGTGTGCGGCTGCAATCTGGATCGGGGCGCATACTTTAAACATTCACCTAACTGCAAAACATTTCGGTGGAGTAATGAACATACAGGGGGATTTGTTGTCCCGTTTAAACCCCCGGTACAGCTGAAAGCTACATCCAGGTCTGTTCAACATGATAAACATGTGGTGCCTCTATAGGGTCCCATTTAGATGCATTGGCCCAGCAGGACTGGACAATCCACAACAACCGGGTAAATGCCCCATTCCGGCTGATACCCAAGGTGCTTCAGGTGGTGTGTCGCCAAAAAGCATACGCCGCCATCATTGCCCCTTGGTGGCCCGCTCAACCGTGGAGCCAGAAATTAATGGACATAAGCATTGACAGGCCGATGGGGCTTCCAATCTTCAATCGGACCATATGGTCTACATCGCCAATGCCAGAACCTCTGTAAAATGCCAAATGGAAGTTATACGCCTGGAGGATATATGGCAAAGACTGCATGTTTTAGGCTGGTCTGCTAGAGCTCGTGATATTAAAGTTTTGTTTTGCTTGGATATCTCGAAAAAACCCTCGACTTAACATTTTTTATTGTTTATTTTGGATAGCCTATTTATAAAATTCGGGAAAAAATATCAGGTCAATGTTGGCTCACCGTCTGCGACGCTGGCCTAACATTGGCTGAACGCCTCGTGTATATTTTGTGGAGAGGCACGATACGCAATATATGCGGGCACTTGATTAGGCTATAGATTGCCATCCTAGTCCCACCACCGTCCTACATTAACGCTGAACCAACAGTGTTCCAGTGATAGCTAAGCACAGCAAACACTAAGCATTGAACCAATAATGGATTATTGCTGGCCCGACGCCTGTAACGCTGGCCCACCGCTTGGTTTTTTTTGCGCACCAAAAAAACAAGAGGCATTCAATCCCATGCTTGGGTTAAAATACATAACAGTTAAAGTGAGACAAGCATCATGAACAGTGACCCAACATTAAAATGTGTTTGGCCACCTGTAGGCCTACGTGTATTGAAAAAACTATAATCGATGGCTACCCATTAAACAAGAGACATCAAACCAACGTGGGGTGAAGGCTGGACCAGCGTAGCAGACGGTCAGCCAACATCACTTGATAGCCAGGTTAGCATCACAGTAGGCCTATATAAATTTCCCGAATGTTATTATTATACAAAAGTTATAATTATATAAACAAACAAAAACTGTTTTTTAAATTAAGTCGAGGGTCGAGGGGGTTTTCGAGATACCCGTTTTGCTTGGGCAAACTCTACTCCAATATAGGCCTAATCACGTTATCTCAAAATTCGTTTTGTTTTGTGATAATGATTTATTTCCCCCTCGTGGATCATCTACAATGTACGGTTGCCCGATATTTGTGTTTTATTGCAGACAGCAGTACAAAACCCCGATCTCGACTCTGCTCTGTTTTGGAGACATTGGGAAACCTATATTCTGCATATGGCTTGAAAGCTCAACTGATTTTCAAAAAAAAATGTTGGTTTTAGCCTTGATAAAATCAAGAACTACTGCTTGCATGTCAAAATCTAAGGTCATGCCTATACAGCCTTTTAGAGATTTATTTGCCGATTGGCCTTCAAATCATTACTTGGTCTATTAAACAGTTTCCTTTGAAGGCCATTGTTTCGTTGGCTTTGACACTGATGCTCAAAAGGTATTCAGAAAATTCTTTGTTTGATGTAGGAAAAAACTTACATCTTTCAGTTTCAGGTAGACTACAATGCAAGATAACAAAACACAGCCTCTCATTTTAGCTCATTCGGTCAAAGTTCAGATGAGCTTTTGTCATGGCGCGTTGTCCGACGTCTGTCCGTCCATAATAGCCAAAATTCCTATTGGGACTTTAATCAACACAAAACCAGGAGTGATCACAGAAGGATAGCCCTCGCAATTCAGGGATATGACACTATAGGCCCCTATCTGAATTCGAATCCACCTAAATCCGGTGCTAGAGTGAATTTGTCCTATAGCTTTTTTCTGTGTTTTTTTTTCATTTTAATCTATTCCGGGTTTTTTTTTGGGTGTCTGCATATCCCAAAAATGCGTTGTATAGTCTAGTTGGCTTGACAAAAACATGAGTGGAAATCCCTAATAAAATAAAGTCAATAAGGAAGCACCATTCAGAGCCTTGTTTTAACTATAGGCCTACCATTGGCCACAATTATTTTGGTAAATCTGTAGCGCATGTTTTACCTCGATTTCTCAACGATTTTTTTCTGCACAGGCCTTCAAGTCAAACCCTAACACCGGTAAAAGTTTAGTTAGATCATTCGATATATAATAATATTCCTGAATTAGCGTAATGGGTTGATAGAGGGACGTCATAATTTCAATTTACAACAATCATTCAAATCGTCCAACTTTTCAACTAATACAAATAATTTTACGCTCATAAAATTTCATGAAAATCGGTTGATAATTGACGGAGTAGTTAACGAAAAACATGCGCTACTGGTTTGTTCTGTCCTAATGTGTAGCGTGGGATGGATGGAATTAACCTTAGATTGATTCGTTTTACCCGAAAAAATCAACGTTTTTCAGCGGTGACTGAGAGCAATCTCGACCCAGGGTCTGAAATATGCTCATAACATTTTAATAACTCTGCTGATAAAAATTAGGTAAGCATGCGACCTTGTAGCTAAAATGTTACTGATTATATAAAAAAGTATTTTCTTAGATATGACTGTCCCACGATTTTGTATGGGGTCAAGCTTCAGCCACTGCGGCTAGAATGGAGTTACCCTCTGTTATTGCTACTCATTATAGTCAGATTCACATGAAATTATTAAACCAGAGTGAATGAACTTCGCGGATTCCTCAGTCAATTCTGAACCAATTTTCCTGATATTTTGCACAAACATTTACCGAGCCATGGGGCGACTACTCTGAAAATTTCGATAAGTTTTACAAGGTATTTAGAAGAAGGTAGACCATTTAACATGTAATGAACTTATGAGACAAAGCTATAATGGGTTTATAGAAGACGACAATTTTTATTTACTACATGTTAAATTGACTAACGTTTAATGTAGACCCTATACAATATTTTTCAATGAAATTTTCAGGGTAGTCGCCTCATGATCAGAAAATAATGCTTGGAATATTGCATGAGAATTGGTTGAGAATTGACGGAGAAATCAGCGAGATCATTCGCCACGGTTAATGCGAATCCGACTATAGGCATGCCCAGAACACCATGCCCTATCACCCAATGCTCACATCATCATATGTACATCATTCATCTCATCAATCACCTGCACTGGTTTTATCTTCTTGCAATGTCACTTAAAGGACTGTTAGTCTGCTGTCGAAAAGGGACGTAAAGCAGCAATTTACAATTACATGACCTAGACATCTATATGACCTTGACTTTTAACTACAATTATTTTTCTCCTTTGCACAATACACTCAACATGTTTATTGCTCTGAAATGTAGACCTACACCACATGTGTATTTCACTGGTCACGGTGACCATTTCTTCTTTTAAAATACGTAGATCTATTTCTTATTGTACATATAGACGGATTCTGATAAATTGAATAAATAATATTGTTTAATTGCCAGCGTACTTTCTAAACATAGGACCTTCTGAACAAATATTTCTGAACATAGGACCGTCTGAACATAGAACCTTCTGAATATAGAACCTTCTGAACATAGAACCTTCTGAACATAGAGCCTTCTGAACAAAGGACCTTCTGAACATAGAACCTTCTGAACATAGGACCTTCTGAACATAGAGCTGTAACCATATTTTTTACCACGCAAAATGTTCAATTTCTTGAGAACGATTATATGAGTATCACATTTTTAGGTAGGCCTATTAAAAATGCAAAGTCTGGTTTTAAGGTAGTGGTACCTGGTTCTACTGATGATAATATGGATCCTGTGGCTGCCCTAAAAATATAAATTTAAAGATATATTTAATTCAAGATTCATACAAACATTTGAATGCAGTTACTGTAGGGCAAATATAATAGAAGCTATAAATTTAGCGGGTCTTAGCAGTCAGGGTTTTACTGCCAGATCGCCGTGGACAATCTTTGTTCCCCGGATGCAGCAATGCAAATCGGTCGTTTGAAATCACAATCTGTATTCACGGACCATTATGTGCATTCAAAGGCACCTCAGGACTATACTGAGAGACTTACGCAATGTGATTGATATTATATATATATTTTTTGTAGGCATTCGTTTATCCGGTAATATACTATTTCTGTATTAGCCTATGTTTGGTTATTTCTGTTTAATACTATGTAATGCGATTGGACAATACTCATGTGCTTAATAATGTACCAGTTTTTCCTTCATTGCGTCGGTATCATTTTGATTATTATCCGATTTACATGTCATTTGTTTGGATAATTATTTTTTAAACATTTGAGTCTTGATATTGATGATTTTCATATCCCTTCATTCTCGTAAGTTAGCATCGTAGTGGGATATTTATATTTTTTATTATTTAGAGCTCTCTATGTTGGGCATAATAAATATTTTGTATTTCTTCAATGTGGGGTCTGATGTATATATTTTTTTTAAATAGTAATCAGACGTAACTAATTTGTTACAAAATATTTCATTGGTTCGTGGTGACCTAGGGTCACCACGCATGTCAGTTTTGTTGGTGCGTTTAGTTTTATTTGGAGTTCATGTATATGTGATTACTTCATATTGATTTGTTTGGTGGAAATGTACTTGGCAAGGCTTTGGGGATAATAAATCTTTTGTATTTTCTTCAATGTGGAGTCTGATGTATATTCGTTATTAAAAACGTCGCAAAAACGTTGTGTGCCCAGTCAGTTCGGGAAAACTAAATGGGCCTATAGGAAGGTAGGCCTACCGGGATATATAGAGGGATCTAGGCGCGCATATTCGCTAATATATAGGTAACGTTATATTTAAAGGTATTGATAACTTTATATAGAGGCTTATTATATACCTATGATGTTATTTGCCCTAATAACATAGTTTCGGCCTTGTGCAATAACAGTTAGGCCTACCTTGTCTGTTCAGTGTTTACTATTTATCATTGAAGAAAAGGGCAAATACTCAGTATTTGCCCTCTTTTGAGTAATTGCCTTCTTTTGTTCGTATCGCCCACTTTCGTCTCGTATTACACTTTTACTAAACCAGCAAAATTCTGTGGATACCCCATTTAATTGCCACACTCACTAAAGATTTAAACGTAATAACTTTGTGATATGTGGTCAGATTTACTCGCTGTTAATTTTAATATGTTTTTCTCTGTGTAATCGTTCAGTCTTTTTATAATGTTTGGGTAAATCTGAAAGGTCCGTAGCCACAGGTTAAGGATGTTTTCAAGACTGTCTATAGCCTATATGCCTAGGCCTAAATCAGCATGTGGGCCTAAGGCTAGGCCTATATATTTATTCAAGGTTTATGTGATGTTATTTTCTAAGCTGTAATCTTTCAATGCAAACAAATTTTAGGCCTGTGCTTGAGTTGCTTAGCTGGCCATGTTAGCCAGTAAAACACAATGTCTAGGCCTACATCAGTCAGTAGGCTATATACTATACTATAGGGACCTATATATATAGATAGTAGGCTATAACAGTCCGTTATAAGCCTGTAGACATGCCACGTGTGCACATTCAGGTGTGGCCTACACCCCTTCCCGCTCACCCCTGTGAGATATGCGGGTGCTAGTCACCTTAGTATAGGCCTACATACACGCAGGTTGTAAGGTGTAGGCATAATAGTCTACTTTATTATCTCTGATCGATGTCAAACATATTGTTTATAAATTCATAGGCCTAGGCCCTAGCTGTCGTCGGTAGGCTACAGGTAGGGCCCTACGTAGCCTAGCATATAGGCATATCCTGATCTTTTAATTATGTCAGGATGTGTAGGATAGCCCGGTTCCAGAGTCCCCGCAAGCAGGAAAGAGCGAGTTGACCCGAACAAAGATCACCAGTGGGACTAACCAGTTAACGGTAGGATAAGTTGGGCCTATTCAGGACAAAACAGAATTAGCCTACAACATTACCTTTGTGTTTTCAGTATTGGCCCTATTATTTTTCCTTTTAAATATTATTATTTTACCTCTCCTTAATGTCAGCTGACTCCAACTGCCATAATTGCTGAATAATTGTTCTTCCTCATACCTGCCCGGTGGTGTAAAATGGGTGATGTAATATCCATAACAAAGCCGCAACCAATATATAGTTCTTGTATTTTTGTTCCTTGGACCAGTTAAAAAAACCATCAGCTGAAGGCTCAGCTCCACAAAACTTACATTAACGGATTAGAAGCTCATCAGTGGTAGCATGAGCTACCACTTCTATCATTTGCCAAGTTGTATGATGATCGCCTGCTTGCTATTGTAAATTCTTAGTTTTAGATAAATTTGCAGTTCTGTTATAAATTGTATTTCGTACCTGTAGACCTACTTCAAAAACATTTTTTGCAAATTAATTCATAATTTCGGAACTGGAAGTTCCCAGAATTTGAAACTCGGAACTTGAAGTTCCCGGAACTTTGAAACTTGTTTTAGGGTATCCCTAAGCTTTCGCTGTTTTCTGGCTCTAGTGGGAAAGGGGAAGTAAGTTTTGAGCAGTGGCGATTTGAAGTGAAATGCATGCTTCAGAACGATATTTATTCTGATATTATCATCCTGCAATTGCATTCGCCGATCTGCTGCTGATGTGCTCTTACATCTCGGTGAGAATGTCACTGACACTGTAGATCAGGTTCTTGAAAAAAATGGTACAAATCTTTGGAGAAATTCTCACACCAGAGGCCCTTCTGGAGAAATTAGATTCCTCCAAACAGCAGCCTGCAGAGAAGGCAGCCTCCCGGGCATGTCGCCTAGAGGACATACTGTCATGTGTGACTTGATCGTGTGAGAAAATACAAACGTTGTTCATTGTTCGTGCAATATGGGAAAATACAGCACATGTCCAATGAATAAGGTGTTCGCCGAAAGGCTCACACTCAAATGAACACCGTTTGCATATCCTCTGAAAGAGATGAAGCAAAAGAAGAATACCCATTAAACAGTGCGCAGTTGAGAAACAGTTTAATATGAAGAAATCAAATCAGGGCCGTATCCAGACTAAGAGAAATGGGGGGTTACAAAACGACCATCCGGTAAAAAGAAAAAAACAAGGCTCTAAATGGTGCCTTCTTCTGAATCTTTTAAAGGTAAACTTGACGTATTTTAATCAGTTAATGGCGATTTCCATTCATGTTTGGTCTACCCAACAATATAACGAATTTTGGGGATACGCAGCGGGGTTACAGATACATCCCCCCCCCCCCCTGAAATAGACATTGACATATGGAAATGTCAATGGCACCGTAGCTCGTCTGTGTAATTGCAAGGTGTTATGGTTTGAATTTTTTACATTAGCACAGGGTTTAGGTAGATTTGAATTTAGATATAGTGTCATATTCTTTGTTACGGGGTGTTTATGATGGAATTACACAAGGGGGAATTAATTACCGAAATAGATAGATCCAAATTTGGGACGTAACATACCGATCCAAAAGACTAATATGAGACAGACGAGGTTGAACTGACAGTAATGATAAGAACAAAACAATTCACATTCATTGACATTTTAATTTCATGAATCATACCATTTCAAAGATAAATTTAGTTAATCGTATGCTGAACAATATAAAAGAGAATTAGTTACTAATCTCGCAAAGATGTACCAGCATTACTAAACTATATGTTAACAATATCACACTCTCGTTAACAATAATATAATTATGTCAATCACACATCAGTCATTCATCAGCACACACAACAAAATCATAAAAACAATAATACCCAAACCTCGGCGACCTGAAAAATTGACAACAGATCAGTGATCATCGTGGGTTTACATAATAAAGTCTAAAGAACACTCACCACGATATCTCAGTCTCCTTCGTCTATCCTCCAGGTCGCACAGAACGCGATGATCAAATGGACTAATAACGCCGATACAAGCTTATTTAACAGAAAACCTCAGCTGTACACAATCATACATTCTCTACAATTATCATACATCCCGAGTCACTCATGCTTCACTGCTTCTGCAGGTAGGCCTCCTGCACGTAGGCCGATATTAATATTGGCGTTGGGACAACGTTGGCCCAACATATATTTATATCTCTCAAACCAAGTACCTAAACACATTACATTAACCCTTTGGGTACAAAATCCCGCAACATCTTGAATTGCGGGGACTATCATATTGTGATCACTCTTGGGTTGGGGCTGTTTACTATAATATCCCACAGAAAAAGACTGGTTCTATAAGTGTAAGGAGCACTGAGTTTGCTGGATATTGAATATTGTATACATACACGTTTGAATGAAATGTAGGCTACTAGAAACTGAGCAATAGCGATTTTGGCAAATTGTGGACGGACATTCACAACACACCATAACAAAAGCTGAATAAACTTAAATGAGAGGCTGTGATTGTAGTTTACCTGATACTGAAACATGTCAGTCTGTTCCAACATAAAACAAAGGATTTTCTGAATATAGGACCTTCTGAGCATAGAACCTTCTAAATATAGGACCCCTTAAACAAATATTTTCTGAACATTGGACCTTCTGATCATATGATATTCTGACTATAGAACCTTCTGAGCTTAGAACCTTCTGAACAAATATATGGTTAAGTCAATCGAGATCATCACACGTCTTCAGGAAGCTGTTGTATCTTTTTTTTTATTTAGCTTTTGACCAATACATATATTAAAAAACGGGACACCCAAGAGTGAGTTCCCAAGTTCCGGAACTTCAAGTTCCCGGAACTTCAAGGTCCCGGAACTTCAAGTTCCCGGAATTTCAAATAACGTAATTTGTTAAAATTACTTAATTAAAAACGTCATCTCCTGCCATAGTTATGCAGGGATAGTTTTGACCAGTGACATGCCGTGTAACATGCCAAATTGCCTGAGTGTCGAAATTTCTTATTCAGAGAAGTCCCACAACCCTACTTATTCAACAAATAAACCAGTCTATACTACTTTCCACGATTTACATTCCTAATACTACTTACTGTTGAATGACACTTGACGTTTCATTCTCTGCACTTGAAACATTAATGCAGTGCAAAATTGAACGATCCACTTGTTTCAGAAATGACTGAGCTTCACTCCTAGGTGCAGAAGCCGCCATTTTGAGAAAAAACAATGTTCACTTCAAATTCGGATTGGATGAAAGGTTTTTAATTCTCTGCAGGAGGTTTTTAATTATCCGCTGTGGGTTTTTAATTATCCGCAGAATGTTATAATAATCTGCAGAATTTTTATTTACTTATGAGGGTAATGGCCAGCCATACATTTACCTTGTGTGTACGCCATTGGCCAAGAATATTGGCAGGGAACGGCTGTGGTGTTTCTCTTTATGGTTGACTAAAGTTAGTATTCCTCCAAAAAACGGGACTGCGAAGAGTTTACATGGTGGGCTGTGGTTATATTGGAGTGTATTGAGTATGTTGACTGCATAAACTGGTATTAAATCACCTTAAATGCTGAGATCCCTGAATCTATCCCAGGTGCGTTTCCTAATCTCCTTCTATTTAGAATGTACAGACTGCACTGGAGAGCTGCCTTGGCCACTAGGTGTCCCCGTCCGATTCTCAATCGCAGGCGAACGAGTTCTATAATGTAAGAAACTTTAATTAACTAAATACAGAATGATATGAGTGGTAATGATAGAACACAAAGACAGTTCTTCATTCTGGTGTTTATTGTACTACAGGTTTCGGCCTTCAGCCTTCTTCAGGTGTATAGTGATGTCATACACTAATGCAGCATATATTTATACACTCTTATTCGCCCACATCGTTTTTTTGTTATATGGGCGGATCAAAAGAACAGTAACCAGGCAACCGTTATCCTGAGATCATATTTGTGATATATATTCGAATTCCAAAAAACATTTGGGCGGGAGAGTCAAAATGTTTACTGGCGGATGAATAGGAGTATTTCGTATCCAGGTAGCCATATGTTTGTGACGTCCTAAATAGATTTGGGTGTGGCGGATGAGAGTTATACTCTAACGCGATAGTAGCAGGGCCAAAGTTCTCTGTGTGGGCAGATGAAACAGCCAGCGGACAAATTTATAATGGGAATGAGCGGAGACCCCTTCACAGTAAAATATTTTTTTTAACAAACTTCCACCCCCCCCCCCTCACTGAAAAGGCGCCCCTGAAAGAACTGCTTATAGTATAGCAGATAAGGAAACCTTTTGTGAATTTTATGATAAAAGCATGAAATTTCTACCACTTGTAGAACATATCCCAAGGGTGAATTTAAGATGTGGAGGTAAACTGGATTTGACCTCTGGTGACCTCTAGAGGTCATTGACCTCGAAGGCTCAAAATACACACTGGCAAAACCAAAAAGTGGTGAAAATTGTGTATTACAATGTCTATAAAATGTTTTTTGAATTTCCAGAATTGTGCCAAATACTCTAAAAGACTCTAAAAGTAATCATTAGTATATTACCAAGGTCATATCAAGGTCAAAATAGCAAAATTAGTGAAAATATCCATTTCAACACTGTTAGTGGTGCAGTTATTACACAGGAGTGGTTTGGAAAAAATATACATCAGATATATTTTCCACATTAATTTACGATATTGAGTGCAGTATGGACCTTGGGAGGGGTGATATCTCCTCGATGTTCCGCTTATTACGCTCCTTTCTAAATTACAATTTTGCAGCAATCTGAAATATCCTGGGCTCACATGGCGAAATATTGATACATAATTGGATTATGAAGGTTGACATGGGTTGGGGTTGTGTTTTACTGGGGTACAGTCCTAAAGAAACATGAAGGTCATATCAAAGTCATTTCAAATTCAAACTGGCAAAATTATGAAAAATGTACTTTTTATTACATACAAACCAGTTGAAACTTGAAAGAACCTTAACTGGACCTTGCAAGGTCACCTTTAGGAAGGGCGCCCTTAGTGTATGTCGACAGGAGCTCTCTTGTGCATAGATGGGTTCACATTAAGGTGAGATGTAGAGTTGTCCACTTTTGATTAATTTAAACACTGTTAGTGGTTTGAGATGCTAGTGGTGATGTTTTTAGTCACAGCTAAATTAGTCCACAATCAAGCACGTGCCCTGGGTGTCATTTTGAGATGAGATGAAAGTATCCGACCTCATTGCTGACCCCATTGTCCTTGAAAGACTACAATTTTGACTGAGAAACTATTGTTTTATTACAATTATGTATAAAATGTAGAGATTTGTATATTATCACAGCAAATTTAAAACACGATCTAACATATACACTGAATTATTTTGTGAGATGGAAATAAGCTGGATTTAACCTTCTTAGAGGTCATTGACCTCGGAATACTACAATTTTGCCTCGTAAAAACAATTAATTTACGTACTTATAAAAAATAGAGGAGATACGTTTATACCCATCAGCTATAGCACACATCAAACACAGATAAATATTACCTGCATGCACATGAATGTATTATTCATGTATTATTGTAGCAAACATTACAAAGATCTACTCGTATTTAACAAAACTCGCAAAACCATTGATTTACGTACTTATAAAAAATAGAGGAGATACGTTTATTCCCATGAGCTATAGCACATATCAAACACAGATAAATATTACCTGCATGCACATGAATGTATTATTCTTGTATTATTGTAGCAAACATTACAAAGATCTACTTGTATTTAACAACGTTGTGGTCGACTAAACATGGGTAGTTTTGTTAATGTCGAGTGTTTATGTGAAATGTTTTGTACAGAACCCTACCATTTATGTCAACACTTTCCGTATCGATCCTCACTTAGAACTTCAAAAGTCACGACTGTTGCTGCCACTGCAGCATCAATGATGGCTCCTGTATCAATGAATTGCAAATCTGCACTGATTTTCATGTAAGGAATTCCCATCTCTGCCAGTAGTGCCACGAACATTTTCGCCTGATTTAAGAAGATTGATTTCGCAGTTTTGTTGTTCATGGTGACAGTGTGCACAGTTTGGGACACTGGTGTGTGGTTTTAACCTGGTCCATAAATTCTGAGACAGTCATGGTGACAGTGTGCACAGTTTGGGGCATTGGTGTGTGGTCTAATACATGTAACCTGGTCCCTAAATTCTGAGACAGTCAGAATGATCCGGGATTGTATCTCAGCCCAATAGCTTCATCAGACCCTTTCAATGTTTGACCGGGTTCACTGGATTTCTTTGATGATAGTTAAAGCGGTTGTGACTATCCATTGATTTCTGGAGGTGAGACCACAAATTTTTAATGCCCAGTCGATTAAATTAGTTTGGCCACCCATCAAACGTGAATGATTTAAATGATACCTTTACATACAACAATATTAACTTAAATACAGTAGACACGTTTGCCTACATAGGAATCGCTGAGTCGACAAGCACAAAACGCCAGCTCAGCACTGTATATGATTAAGAAGCTGGGACTTCTAAGGAATCGAGATTTCGCAATTAAACCTGCAACGACTCTTACACTTTCCACATGTTTTATATCTCATAAATCTAGACAAAAGAGAATCCATTCATACGAATTTCCTTTGTAATTACATATTGGGAGACAGAACTACAATGGAAATATAAATAAAAAGCATAATGTATTGGCCGTCAATCCAATAAAAAACTGGTCGACCTGCATTAGAATCACAAAGTAATGGTTGGGGAAATGCTTGGCAAATCGAGTCAAATTTGCTAAAGATTGAGCAGCTCAGACATAACAGGGACTGATCGATCAACTAAATCAACATACACATAACACATTATAAAAAACACAATCCCAGTCCATGTCAACCGTCGTAACCCAATTGTGTATCAATATTTTACCATAGGAGCCCAAGCTGATGTTTCACACTGCGGCATAATTGTAATTTGCATCTTTCAATTAAATTGAGGAATGAATGTCACCCCCCCTCCTCTCCACCCAGGGTTGGATACCGTCCCAAATCTCCCAATAATATCCGACCAAGAATGTGTCAAAACCAGTTCCTTGTAATCGATGACTGCCCACTAACAGTATTAAAATAGATAACAAGTGGATATTTTCATTGTTTTGTCACTTTGGTCTTGAAATGACCTTGGTACGACCTTGAAATGACCTTGGTGCTATATTTATTATTAACAACAGTAGCTTCGATAATTTGCTACACTTGTGAAATAAAAAAAACTTTTTATAGACACTCTAATACACACTTTCGACTTCACCTGTGGATATTTTGACCTTTTCAAAGTCAATGACCTCTAGAGGTCACCAGGGGTCAAATCTAGCTTACCTCCACATCTTGAAATAAACCTGAGGATATGTACTAATAATGGTAGAAGTTTCATGCTTTTATTATAAAATGCACAATTGTTTCATTATGGGAGCTTAACAGCTACACTATTACTTTTTAGTGGTCCAATGTTGCTTCTATTGTAGCCTTCAGCGCAGCTGGACCTAACTGGTGGGTTCTCAATGAAAACACTGATTTGGCATGGAATTGTAGCTCGACTTTGTTCAAAATTTTCTTCCAGGTTTTCTAAGTGTGAAACGAAATTGTTCATGAAACATCACATACTCAGAATTTCTATACAAAACATTATTTAAATCGGGAATGAAGTAACATGTAAAATGCCTTTACCTTAATTGCAGTTTCTCAATTTCTGAGATGATGCTTTCAATGCAATTGTGATAGCATTTTTCAAAATCATTCCATAATATCTTGCTAGATCAGACCTTAGCCTCTCCCTCCGTCAGCGACGAAAACAATTTGGGTGTCGTCCTCCTCAATCTCTTGTGTTCTGTGGTTTGAGTTGTGCCATGTCTTTTCTGTAACAAAAATAAATCATCCGAATATTCTCTGTTCTCAATAGATGTGATATAACACAGAATAAAGCTCAGTATTACGCTAATGTACATACCCGTAATACAGCATTGATCTGCCAAGCACTTCCTCCTCATGTCTCCTCAATTCATCTTGTGTCACCATATATTTATTCTTCCCTCGTTCCTGGCCTCCCAAAATCCCACAGTGATGACATCTGCAAATAACCGTAACGTCACTGTAAGTGGTTCATCCAGGATTATTGTGTACCTGATGTTCACAAATGACCAGAAATAGTAATATATTTGACTAAGACTTTGTACCAACCATCTCTCGTCTCACTCTCCTCCTCTGCAACTGAAAATAAAAGTTCTTTGTTTAATATCAACATTATTAACGAAGTGTTCCATGTCACAGACTGATCCCAAATAGTACAATTTTAGACTAGAGCATCATGTACTAACTATTTCTTATCACATTTTTGTTTTCTGCTTTTCCAACTTTTCCAATCGAAACTTTAAATAAACGTTCTTGTTTAATAATAGAAAATAATTGTAAAATACTATATATTAGGTTTTACTTTGTCTACAGTAGTATTATAAGTAGTGAAAGGTGTTTGTTTAAAATTTTGTGCTAAAAGAACAGACTCCCTTTTCTTGCATAAAAGGCAATGCCCAGGAAACTCCACCCGTGAAAACGGACACGTCTTGTGAAAGGGTCCGGATCTTTATTCCGACAGGTCGTTATTCCGACAGGTCGATATTTCGATAAACAGGTCGTAATTCAGACAAGTCGATATTCCGACAGGTCGTTATTTCGACAGGTCGATATTCCGACAAACAGGTCGTTATTCTGACAGGTCGATATTCCGACAGGTTGTTATTCCGACAGGTCGATATTCCGACAAACAGGTTGTTATTCCGACAGGTCGATAGTCCGACAGGTCGATAGTCCGACAAACAGGTCGATATTCCGAAAGTTCAATATTCCGACAAGTCGTTATTCCGACAAAAAAATAATAGTGATGAGAGGATTAACCATTATTAACAGCTACTGTGGTGATGAATAGCGATGAAGACCTAAAATACCAAGGTTGTTGCTGTACTTGTTAACTCTTTTCGTGCTGCATCATTCTTTGACATGTATTATTCATTTGAAGCTTGCATTGGTGATGCAAATGTTAACTTCAAATGGGCGTTTAAAAGTGGACCAGTTAGGACTAATAATTTACAATCGGTGTTTTTTTTGCGATCTAAACGCATTTGCCCGCACTGAAAGAGTTAACCTTCTCTACTCCGAGTTTCTGGGAGCCATTTGGGTTGTGTTTTTGAGCGTAGTGTATAGAGGCCCACACTTCTTTGTACAGCTGGGATATATAGATGCGTTCAGATCCATTGTTAAGCTTAATATGCCAACCAATGGCATAACTTAATTTATGTCAATGTATTTGATATCAAAAATTGTTTTTTACAATTGCAGATGTATACAATTATTGTATATATTTATGTATATTCCAGCATAATAAATAAATACATTTAATTATTATTCCCCCACATTCCCCTGATTTTGCCCTGACTGCCCAGAAAATACATCACCAACTACTGAATTGAGCAAAATAATATTGAGCGACCCCAATAGTGCTCTAATGCCGTCCAAAATGCTGGTACAAATTAGCAATCTCATCAACATCGGTACTGAAACTAATAATACTATTTTCGAGGTAAAAGTATACAGTCAGAATGAATACAATTCAGAACTAATATTGATCATCATCTTTCCTAACTTTGTCCTTCCTATGATGATGGATGTATTAGCAGTGATGGAGCAATTGAAGTTTTATAGCTGCGTTGCGTAAAGACAGTGGACAGTGATATGAAAATATAATTATGTTGTTGTGTCTTGAGTCACAATTATAATATTATAGCTATTTTATTCTTATTATAAATACCATTACTTATTATCTTGTTCATGTTCGTGACGCCAGGATAGCTCATTGGTCGCGTGGTGGACTCGAGAGTCCGGGGGTACCTGGTTCGAGTCCCGCTGCAGCCGAAATCTTTCCTTGGTTTATACATATGTAGTGACCCAAACTGTTCAAATTCGTGGTATAATAATAGCAACCGAACGTATAACCGATTCACGCCAGTACGATTTTTAGAATATCCACTGCCCTTAATCAACTAATATATATTTAAAAACGTTTATGAAACCGTAGAAAAATTCTATTAAGTGTTTCTCTACTGCTATTAGTTGGCAAGTTATGACGTGGGCTTGTGATGAACAGCGGCCATTTTGAATTTATTTAATATGGCTGATACACAGGTACTCCAAGGACTGGCTCTGGTAGCAAATCTTATGGATAGGTCGTTATCAATGCCTGATACAGACGATTGTGTTGCTGATCTGCGTCGTTTAAACCGTTATCATGTCGTATATATATTGACGAAATAACTTTAGAAATATTTTTGTTTTTTAAATAACTCCCAAATCAACTGCAAAACATCATAAATCAATCCTACATATTCGAAAACCATAGAAAAGTGGTATCACATGCGTCTCTACGTCCATTAGTTTACAAGTCATCTTGGATTTGTAAAATAAAGCGCCCACGGCGAGAGTAAAGCTTGGCTCCCGCGATAAATAAAAAAATTATGGCCTTAGCCATACGTGGTCCAAATTTAGTGCTTTTGGGACAATTTGAACAATTCGGGGGTAAATATCAGTTAAGCCCCCTGATTTGAATACTTATGATATGGGTCTAACACCATTATAAATATGTTTAAATCTTTCAGAGCTGAGACTGACTTTAGACGTCAGATTCTGACGTATAAAATCGGTCTCAGCGTGAATTTGTTGTCTTATTATTGGATCACATGTATCAGACAGTTTAATTTGGCATCACATGTTCTTATGTAGATACATTTAAACAGTGTCACTGGTTAAAATAGCGATTTTACTATTTTTGTATGAAAAAAACACGCAAAATGCTATATTCTGAAAAAATGCAGCGTCTGAGGCATTTAAGAAATGGAGTTTCAGAATCAGCATGAAATTCTGACTAGAAACACTCTTCAAACCTTTTGGGCTCAGACACGTAATTAAATGTGGTTCATCTCACAGACTAATTCCCATTACAATTTGGCCTACATCAAGGAACTGTCGGAATAACGACGTGTCGGAATATCGACCTGTCGGAATATAGACCTGTCGGAATATAGGCCTCTCAGAATATCGACCTGTCGGAATAACGACCTGTCGGAATATAGACCTGTCGGAATATGAAGAAGAAGAAAGTTTATTTAACCGTAAATACATGGTTTGGGAGACCTCCATTAAGACCACATATGGTCGCTGGCATAGAGGCCACCCATTTGACAGTTCAGTTATTATGTAAATCAGGTATACAGTATGTGTTTGAAATGATTAAATATATACAAAGTGAAACGAGAAAATTATGCAGTATGTGCATTAAGTGAGAAATACTATAACCATTGATGAGAAAATACTATTACAAGAGTAACAATTTAAAATATCACAAATATACACAATGAAACGAGAAATATTATGCAGTATATGTATCAAGTGAGGAATACTATTGCAATTGATGAGGAATACCATTACAAGAGTAACAATTTCAAATATCACAAATATGCTAAGGGAAACGAGAAAAATTATGCAGTATGTGTATCAAGTGAGGAATACTATTACAGAGTAACAATTTAAAATGTCACAAGTATACCAAGTGAAACGAGAAAATTATGTAGTATATGTATCAAGTGAGGAATATCATTACTATTGATTGGGAATACTATTACAAGAGTAACAATTTAAAATATCACAAGTCGTTGAGTAGTTGTCTATAAAAAATTTTTTGTGTAAGTGCAAAACCCCTTAAAGCTGTGAGTGTTTACTTTTTCTATGATAGATGGTGATGTTTTGTTAACAAGAATAGGCAGTTCATAACGGCTGCATGTCTTGGCAAAATCATGTCTTACATACGGCTCGTGTATTTTATTTATATTTCGTGTGTTATGTTGATGAACTCTATAGTTAGGTGTCAGATCAAATGAATCAAAGTAGACAGGAAGAAGGTTTTGTTTACATTTAAAGTACAGTTTTAGCAATTGAAGGCGGTATATATCATTAATTTTCAAAAGATTTAGATTCTTGAATATTGGATCTGTATGAGAGAGGCGACGTTCTTTATATATAATTCGCACTGCTTTTTTCTGTAATTTAAAAATCCGTTTATTTGCATGACCCCATAAAAGAATGCAGTAATTTATGTGTGGCATTATCAAAGAGTTATATATATAAGAAAGGATATTTTGTGGGAGGATGAATTTCAGCTTATTTATAATACCTATAATTCTTACTATTTTATTAGATACTTTACTTAAGTGAGATCTCCAACTAATATTTGTGTCTAAATTTACACCGAGAAAATTAAAGGTTTCAACGTAGTCTAATTCCTTTTGGTTAATTTTGATGACTGGTATTTTAATTTTTTTTTGTGGTTTTCTGAAGACCATAAATTTTGATTTGGTTGTGTTTAGTGAAAGTTTGTTTAGTTGAAACCACATGGACCTGTCGGAATATAGACCTGTCGGAATAACGAACTGAACCCTTGTGAAATGTCCGGCCACACTTGCACTGTGTTTGGAAATAGAATATGGTAGACATTAATTGGTCCAAAATGTAGGATATGTATGCCCATATATATAGGCCTACATTTAAAACTACTTCATTATTGGGTCATTCTTTTGTATAACCCTAAATAGTGGGTCTTTGTTAAAACACCATAATTTAGACACATTTAAAAAGGACTTCTAGGATAGAATCTTTAAGGTTCGTGGGTGGGGATTGAGATGGCGGCACCAAATGGTAGTTTTCCGTATTTTAGTTTATAGTAATATACGTTTTATAGTGAAAATCAATGCAGGAAGTGTGAGGATAAAAAAAACATAATATCGTACATTCTACTTTCATGAACAAAATATTTAAAATTAACTTACGCAATACCTGGGATGTATTGATTTTAAAGATTGAATCATGATGGCATCCCTGGTATGTATTAATTGTGAAGGTGAACTTACAACATCCCGGGGATCTATTGTTGTTAGGATTGCATTTTTGACATCCCTGAGATGTATTAAGTATGAAAATTAACTTACGACATCCACGGGGATGTAATAATTGTGAAAATTAGCTTACTAGGTTTACATCACTGGAATTTTGGAATTAAGGAAAAACCCGAGTGGAAATCGGCGGACATCGGCTCGCATTCGGCGACTTGGCCTAACGGCTCTATATGAATGGGCATATCGTTAGTTGTTCCCTGGTCTAAACTTTAACTGAAGCCATACCTATGTTTTAAAGGAATGTTGTGTGGCTGGTCACATCTTAGATTATGCAGGCCTATAATATCCTAATAACATGTAAACATATCACGGCTGGTCAATTAGACATGGGAATGCTGCACTAGGCTATCATGACTATGCTCTAAATCGTTCTTTTCCTGACACATCAAAGGTGGAAAACACATAATCCCGGGTTTTCTTTCTCAGAGATGCTTATTTTATGACATTTTTCAACACCTCATGTCAACAAATGTGATCGACTCCCCTTTAGAGCTACATGTAATTGTATGGCAACTGTTTTTTACCGCTTTTTAGCAAATGGCGGCCATTTTGGGCGGTCATCTTGGATTTTTTGCTCAAAATGTGGCATTGCCATAGCAACCATTCCATAGCCAAGAACAAACTAAAATAAAATTCACATTTTTATATAGTTTTACAAAGTTTTTGGCTTGTTACAATAACAGGTATAATTATGTTAGATCGTGGATTTTTCATGAGAAATACCGTATCAGCTCGCTACTTTCGGCACCCCCGTTCTGAACACTAATTGCTCTAAAATCCTTAAAATTGATTTTTTTACCCCCAATTTTTTTTAAGCTACTCAGTTTATAACAGTCATCATTCCTAGATGTCAAGTACCACACAATGCTTTTGTATACAACCATTTATGTGGACTCAAACCTGTTTTAAGTGAAATGACTGGTGATTGGCGGCCATCTTGGATTTTTCGCGCACCAGGGGGAGTTGTCATAGCAACCACTTTGTAGCCCAGGACCTACTGAAACTAAATATATATGGTTTTACATGTTTTGTGACAAGAAAAACATAGCCATATCACTCTGAATCTAAAAAGTCATTTTTCATCAAAAATGCCTGACATTGTACAGACACGAGCTGCCCAAATCTTGGACATAGCTAGGGTTAAGTTAGATGTTAAAAAGGCAATTCTTATCAAAACCACAATACCGGCAAATTGATCAGTAGGCAGCTACTATGTTTCTTCGATCTGTATAATCAACATGTCTCAACCACATAAAAAGCGAGCTTAAAAAGAGATTAATATTAAAACCGAAATAAATGTGATAAACATCTTTTATCATGTCAATTTAATTTGCATACAGACACCTATCATTTAAAGCCTACCAACGACGCACCCTGAAATACAAGCCTCGTGTCAATCGTACAAGTTATCGTTCCTCTCCAAAAACAGAAAAAAACCTGTCCAAACCGGAATAAACTTTTGTCCCTGTGGCATTCCGGTATATACACTGCAGGTTTTACTGCAGTTGATTTTGCCAATGTTTATTTTTTCGGATCTGTGTAAGCTCTATAAAAAGCGGAAAATGTTCTCTTTGATATATTAATAGTGTATATCAAGACATCTGCGTTAGCAATGTATACTTCAAAAGGATAAACGTAATAACCAGTAAATAAAGTGTTACGATCCTAATTAAATCGAAATGAGTGTGAAGTTGAAAATTACGGGAGTAGATCTGAAGTGAAACCGCAGAATGAGGACTGTTATCTTTCACAAATCAGTGAAAAAACGATTGTCGGAGCAATGATTGGCGGAGCAATGATTGTCGGAGCAATGTTTGTCGGGAGCAATGATTGTCAGGAGCAATGATTGTCGAGCAATGATTGTCTGAGCAATGATTGTCAGAGCAATGATCGTCGGAGCAATGATCGTCGACAAAAGTTGTGTGATTCAAACAATGCAGTTATGTCACAGGGGCGGATCCTGAATCTCAAGAAAAGGGACACAGACAGGGGGTTCGAGAGCTTGTAACAAAATATTTTTTCACCTCCGAGAGAAAACAATTTTTTTTTTTGCGATCAACGTCCGACAATTTTTTTCTTATGTTTCTTCGTCAAAGAATTTTGTTGTTGTATGCTTTCCCTATTAGACTATGTACGTTACCATTTGGGTTTTTTTCTGGTCAACATATTTTTCATCAATTTCGACAGCAAACTTTTTTTTTCTGCCCACATTTTCCACAAACTTTTTTTTCTGACTTTTGTGGAGACAAACTATTTTTTTCTAGCGTCACCACACCCCCCCCCCCCCCCCAGATATCAAATGGTGCGTCCCTAACCTGATATTGAAGTATCCCCTCCCGGGCCTGGGATTCACGCCTGTGTCA
This sequence comes from Flabesymbios commensalis, assembly GCA_964017125.1. Taxonomy (NCBI): domain Eukaryota; kingdom Metazoa; phylum Annelida; class Polychaeta; order Terebellida; family Flabelligeridae; genus Flabesymbios; species Flabesymbios commensalis. The sequence goes on from OZ024903.1 coordinate 105,439,918, forward strand.
TTAAAACATTAGCATGATCAGTAGTCTACTGTTTCCCTTTCATGCTGGGATCATCTATGATCTACACTATGCACACTGGACTACATAGGTGAATAGTATTAGGTTTTGAAAGGGAAAAAAATATGCCCAAGCTGAATTTTTGAGGAAACCTTCCAAATACCATTAGAAACAACATACTAAAACTCCCAGTGATTCCCGCTGGAGCCTTTTCCGTTATTCAAGATGGCGTCCAAGATGGCCGCCAAAATGCTAAAACTGCTATATCTCCGCTTATAATCAACATAACTTCATGATTTTTATATCAAAATTTACGTTTTTACAAAAGGATTACAATGAAACTGGTTTTGAGTCACGAAATAGTTACATATGTCATTTATTCTCAATTAATGGTATGTTAATCACTGTTAATGATTGAAATAGTATCTAAAATGTCATACATTTGAAATATTTATCAAATACGATATAACCTTATTTAAAAATGTCTTGTGCCTAAATAATAACGAAAACAATGTTGTTGAACAGAAGGCCTATATCTGGAGTTTAATAAACTATTGAGCATAGCCATCTAACATGTCTAATAAATGTTTATATCACACACGTTTTTTTGAATCATTGATTTCTACTTTCTAGCTCTTCAATTCCAGTGTTATGACAAGGGGCATTTGAACAATTTTGTTCACTTTCGGTACATTTACACCCAGGTCCACACAACAAGCTAAGTTTTCTACAGCTACAAGCTCTACCACAGTTTCCCTTATCTGTGTCACAGCCACAGGTAATCTTTTTTAGCAGAGTATCGGGGGCTACCGCTTGGTCCGATTTTATAGGCTTGAGCATCCCATCCTCTACATACCAACCCCACTCGGTTGGTTCAAGTACACATCCTACCCACTGCTGCACTTGCAAATATGTTCGCATCACATGGAAGTGTGCAGCTCGTGATGTGGGTGGTAGTGATTCAAGTTTGAACGCAGAGGACAGCGATGATCTACGGATGGTTTTATTGTATGCTATGTATCTGTGTTTATCAAGCTTTTCTACACCTTTCTGTGCCCCATACAGTTTGAGGATGAACGTTTCGCCAACATTGGAAATCCTTTCTTTTGTAGGTGATCCACTAATAAAGACATCAAGAGAATTGTCATTGTTATATTGATCCAGCAAATCGATCGCTTTCTTCTTTCCAAGACCGAACAAAGCAGATGTCGTGTCACATCCTGTCACCGAGTGCGCAAAAAGCAGGTTTTGTTTTTTATTACCAACAGCCTCTTGAATAAGTGTTATGTTGTAAAGTGATGTGGGATTTGTTGAGCAGAGCATATATATATGTCTGAACCAGCAGGTGCGAGAGACGTCAGCATTACCAGTATGTCCGTGTCGTTCGCAATTAATACAATTGGATGAGAGTTTCTTATTTCCAAGAAAGCAGTCTCTACTATAAGTCTATCAGCGTCTGCGTTGGCCTGTCTCGTTTTAATGCTTCTATCATTGAATTTATTTACCAACATGGTGATCAGTTTTGATTTGTTAGTATTGTTAGTCAAGAATGCAGATTGAGATGTAACTGCTTTCATTGATTCATCAATCATTATATCTCTTGATGATGATTTAGTAGCTCTTCGTTTTTGCTCAGAAACTTTTGTGGACATTGCGCTATCGTACCCATCAAATACAACTATAGTCTCAATACTAAAATGCCTCATAACGTATGACACATATGAATCACATATTTGCCCATATGTAGGATTCGGTGGCCAAATCACAACATGAAGCAGATATCCACCATCTACGATATACATGGCATCATTAGGAAGTCCATATTCAAGAGGGGCTTTCGACCGAAGAAGCTGAGCTAATGCACTCTTTTGCGATTTTCTCATGAGACCTTCTTGAAATAGAGAAGTTGGTTCTGGTGCCAATTCATACGACAAATACAACTCCATATCTGAGCTATCACGCAAGATGCATGTTATTCTATTAAAGAGCACCGAAGAATTAATTGTGACAAGTTCTTTACGAATACTAACTGTGTTTGTCATACTCGCAATAGTTTTTACTTTGTCATTTCGCTTCAACTTAATGTCAGCAAAATTCCCATCGATCATTGAATTAGCAGACACGCATCCTAGCTCATATGCCTGTTCACAATTAACTGCTTTGTCTGCAATCATTCCTGTCGATATGCAAACTATAGACTCACATTTATAAACAAAAGGTGAATGTGCTGAGAGCCACACGAAGAATGTTTCATGATCCCTCTTGTCCTTAGTTTCGTTACTGTCATGGAGGTCCCGATGCTGATCTGATGATGTGGTGTTTACGTTTGTAAATTGTTCAATACTTTTACAAATTGGTATTGTGATGGGCAACGAATAAACCCAATTTGTAATTGTGCTGTCTGTAATTTGACGACCGTGTGTCATTCCTCCAGCGCTTTTAAGCATACGCATGAGATCTTGTTCTATTGTCTGATCGGTGAAATTTCCTGACCAGAAATGATGTGTCCGTCTTATGGTGAAGTATCCTTGCTTTGTAAAATGATCGTAATCGTTTTCAGACATCATAGGTTTAATAGTGTTCATTGTTTGAATATATAGACGGGCGCTCTTTGCATATTGGGTATGTCCTGCAGCATGTAGGTATGGAATCATCTGGGAGATCGAATACAAATGAAGATCCCAATTGCCACTTCGTTCTGCATGGATGAAAAGTTGTATTAACGTGATCTGTCGGATGTAGTTGATCCATAACTTTCCTGTACGGAATGCGGCCACATTGGCAGAAGCTCTCTCTATGACAGTAACAAGGTGTTTGATCGTTAAATCAATCTGAATATCATGAACATCAAGATCTTTATCAATCAATGCTGAGTATTTTCGACGTATCTGATCAACATCATCTAGATGGGTTTCAGTTAGGAGTAGGGTTGTGAGGGCTGCAGATGTAAGAAAATGGGCCCGCAAAGCCCGAGCATAAGCATGCCCATTGAGCATGTGATGTACAGTTGCGTCCGCATAAACTGTTTGCCAGAGAACATCTAAACCACTTCCATTCATAATGTAGCCAATCGCTCCCATAAACGACATTAAAAGGTGAAATCCTCCAAGTCTGGTGAAAAGACATGTTTTCAAGTCGGGAGAGGCTGCAATTATTTCAGATGCTTTGATATAAAGCGGTTCATCGAAGGTTATGGGACATGCTGATTGATTTGATCTCAATATTTGATCCTTTGCAAAACACAAGGCTGTATAAATGGTGCTTTCTTTTGTAGGATCCAAATTAATGAAAGGTAGAATTTCAATCCTGGACCTATCAGAGCTCTCTCCATCGTGTATTATTTGCATAAATCCACTCCAAAGGGGATTTCTGATAGGTTTTAAAATGTAGGATGCTCGCCACAGACATCCCAACGTTTCCGCTAATTTCACATATTCTGTCGTATCTATCATGTCCAATGCAGTAATCTTAATACTTCTCATGTTTGGAACCTGTCCAAAAGATCCCACATGTGCCGCAGATGGCAATTTCACTGGCCTTTGAATGACGTTCATTTGAGGCTCACCAGGTGGAGTCACGCATGCTATTCCTCCCATGGAAAGTATCATGTCCTGTCAGGGTGGCGATATTATGGTCGGCATTATCGAACACCATCTGACTGAAACCACTTAAGTTATAGGATGGCTCAGTATTAATGAATGTTGAATTCAAGCGCTGAACTTCTCTGTAATCGTCTGAAAATCCCAAAGCATTGAGTATGTCGATTAATTCTCTTGACGCGTATCGTCGATGTATATATACAGCTGTGGATAGTAGTATTGGTGATATAAATGATCTTGGTCTGCATGCAGATATGATGGCATGCGCAATAGAAGTGCAGCGACGCTTATTTGAATCATCTTTGCTTTTGGATTTGATAATGCCATGCATAAGCCTGCTTAGACTGTCGGGAACATAAGAACCCCATTGATCACATTTATCCATTGTAGGGTATGTTTCTGTGTCATAAGTCGCAGTTCTTATATCATCCCTAATAATGGATGCAGCCATATTTATAATGCGCTCTTTTTCTGTTACGACGTTGGCTTTTTCTTCTTTGTCCCAGTTATCTTTTAAAATTTGGTGGCTTTTGTCATGGAATGTTATGACATTTTGTGTCCCTAGAATTTTGGTTATAATTATATCTTTGCCAAAATATTTCTCCAATTTCAATTTTAGATATTTATCAGAGTACCCTTCATTCCCATCCAGATAAAAATCCATTAAATCTGTAATTTGTTTTAGTGAGTACTGACATTCATCATTTGATTCTAGATATTTACATAGTTTGTGGAATGCTGATTCTTTCTCTGAAATAAATTTATTTTCACTTTTGCAACGACGAAATTCTAACGAGCACTCACGGTGGTACTTTGATTCTTCCGCTATTAGGTCGTTTACTGCTTGTATTCTTACCAACACATCCCTACCCCATTCATCGTCTCGCTCTGTGGCCCTCGCAATTAAATTGTTTACATATTCAACTGTTTCAACACATGAATAATCGCGTCTACGTAACCTTGGTGCCTTATTCCCTTTTTCGATAATCTGTGCACAGAATAAACAATGAGTTTTTATATCGAACTGCAGTGACTTTGACCTTAGCCGAGTTTTATCACAATTTCCACTCGGTTCGGCATGGGCAGTTGAAAGTGTTCGTTTGTATGACAATATGGAAGATTTACGAGTGTATTCTTTGTAGCAACTAACATGAACTTTGGTACACGAACGTATACTATTATGTTTTTCGTCACCACGTTGAAGGCTTGCTGCAACAATAGATGATTTTCCTTTCTCTGTTAAATGCTGTGTAATTCCCTCGCCAAGGCTGAGATTGCAGACCACACAATTATAATCCATTGTTTCTGAAAAAATAAAACCAAAGCAGTAACAGAAATTTTGCTATTTCCCTTATCAATTTCCCTTATATTGCTAATAGATGATAGGCGTGATTATTTAGTGACTCAGAACCTGTTTCAACGTAATCCTTATGGCGATAAATGTACATTTAGACACTTAAATCATGAAGTTATGTTGATTACACGCGGAGATATAGCGGTTTTAGCATTTTGGCGGCCATCTTGGACGCCATCTTGAATAACGGAAAAGGCTCCACCGGGAATCAGGGGGAGTTTTAGTATGTTGTTCCTAATGGTATTGGGAAGGTTTCCTGAAAAATTCAGCTTGGGCATATTTTTTTCCCCTTCAGCATGATTTCAGGTCTAATACTATTCGCCTAACATGATTGTAGTCTACAAATCACTGGACTATGCTCTATGGGCATCTTTACAAGTGAATGGACTAACGGAGTAGTGGGTATTTAATTACACAGCATTTGGATTGTTGTTTCAGACATTACAGCATGTCTAGCTTCAGTCTTGAGAAAGCCTGCTGCTTGATCGACCTCACCCTAACCGTTCCCACTAGAACTTTTCACGAACCTCGTGACATTGAGCTCTATCTCACTTGTACTAAGGTCTGCAAAACTGTGCTTGCTCTTGTATTGGCTGGCACATCCGTCTGTTGTTCTCTGGTGTAAAACAGAAACTGAAGAGCTCAGCTTCTGCAGTTCTGGAATTATAATGGCTTGTATGTTTTGTTGTACAAAATGGTAGTTGTGATGATAACAGGGATGGGGGTAGTGTCTTTTCTGGTGAATCTGACAGTTGGTCACCAGATTTGGCATTATCCTGATTTTCTATTGATTATTGTGTCTTTTTACTTATACACTTTCATATTTTACTCATCACTAATTATTGAAGCTAGTCTACATGTTAAATGCTGGTGGTACATTCTACGATAGATGGCAGGAGATACGTCACGTGTGGAGCTAAATTCAACAACTGAGCATGTGGCCAGAGACAGAGTGCAGTGTATCATTTGTAGGCAAGACCTACAGCCCAATTACTGAGAGTTTGCATATGCTGAAGTTAAGTATTCAGAAGTTCTGATATTTCTCTATATATTAGAGATGTTTTGGCCGCTTTTATCACAACAGAAACGTGAATTTAACTCATCTATCGCTCGGGCTACTGGCAGAGTTTCCACCAGATTGACAGCCAGGTAGGCGGCGAACTTCCATTCATGCAGTCCGACCCAGCTATACCGCCGATTGAGGCGAATTCACGCATCATCATTCTCGAAACCTAAAGAAGACATGTACCTAGACCTTTTCTACTTTCGAATATTTGGTAGATGTGACGAAGCAGACGTAATTTGAGGCATTTTGAGCTACATTTCAACCAGAGATTTGGGATTTTGTTATTGTTATGGTCGCCATATTTGTTCCATATTTGGAGATGGTCACATGACGATCGTACCCACGTGACCACTGGGGTGCATGTAGATTCGGCAGACGCCCACAACTTATCCAGCGGCGGGAGTTCCAGATCCCGGGGCGTAGCATGAAAAGATATATTATCGATTATATTCTAGATTTAATTTAATAAGTGATGCTGTTACACGTTATTATTATTAATAAGTGTGTTTCTGATATTTAGAAGCTATTGTATTAGAGAATATTGTTAAAATGATCAACTTGAAGAGGGACCCGTTTTTCCAAATTCTGGATCTAAATTTCTAGGAACTTAGAATTTTCTAATATTTTCTAACTTTTCCTAAGAACTTTCTTGGGAAACTTAGAAAATAGTACTGGGACTATATAAGCTCAGTGCACCAGTCATTCGGGCGAGATTTTCTCTGAGACTCCCTGTGCCAGTTCTCATCCGTGCTCACCAGCTTTCTTTTTACCTGCTTTGGTGAGGTTTATAGTAATTGTATTTCAAGATTATCATGGTGTGATGTGATGTGAGGTAGGGTGCAGCCCAGTCCTGCTAGCGGATTGTGGCCTGTACTGTGGGTGATGCTAGTGTTTGGGGTGGATTTACTGGGCTAGTGAATGAGGTCATAGCTTATGGGTATAGCTCAGGGGAGATAGAATAGACTAGTGCCCGGAGTAGTCAGTCTAGTTTGTTTATTAATTGCTTAGACAGTAACAGGTGACTTTATGGTCAATTTAGTGAACCAGTAAAGTAGTGTAGGCTGTGATTGGTATGATAGGTACTTTTATCAGTGGATAGACTACAGGACCCGTTTGATAGAAGTTCACTTGGGAGGAGGTCTGGGACCTCTGATGATCTTTGAAATACTGGGGGCCATAGTCTATGTTCCTAATATGTTGTAAGGTGTGGTAGACTTGAATAATAAGTAGCTATTAAGTTAGCAGCCCCGCTGAAAACTGGTTAACTTTAGGCATGGTGGGATAACTCCAGTGGGTGGATAGGCCTTAAGGCATGTTTTTTTAGTGTAGGTTAAAGTCCTGCTAGTTGAAATTCTAGTCTTAGTCACTTTTATCATGTGGGCCTAGGAGTAATATGTCTTGTCTACTGTCTTGTCTAGTGATTTAAGAGTGAGTATTGGGAGTCAGAGCTAGGTACAGCAGTTACACTTCTGCAAGGCTTGGTCTTGTGGGTCTCCCACTTTTAGGCCATTACAAGTCATTTGAGCATCCTGTTGTGACTGATAGCTTTGGCTTTATCACTTATGGAGAGTCACTAGATTTTATAGTATATTTACCTTGCTTTTAATATTACTGAAAGTTGCATCAGTGTTGCATCCAGTATTTGGTCTTGCTGAGTCTATTCTCACTTTTGGGCCTGTCATGATGCATCCTGGTGTGATTGATGGTATAAAGGGTAAGGTATGGTCACTTCATGATGTGGTATTAGTTTGTTCAAAACACTTACCTTGTTTTAATGTTGATGGTCAATAAGAACAGTGTTGCATCTGGTATTTGGTCTCGTGGGGCTATTCCCACTGTCTGACCTGTCAATTCTTTGCATCCTGTTGTAATTGAGGGTTTAAAACTAAGGTATTGCGAATTTATGGTGTGATACAGTATTGTCATTATAATCCCTTTGTGTTTGTACTCCCTTTTTCCTGCTTTTCCCTATAACTCTGCTTTCCTTTACTTATAGAACCTTGGTGTGGTAGTTGAAGCATATTATCCTTGTAGTGGAATGGGGTAGTTGGTATGATGTGTGTAAATAGGTGTATATAGCAATAGATATGAACATGATAAACTGCATAAGTGTATATGTGGATTTTTACTATGAAATAAAGTATTAAACGAATTTAGTTCTTACGTTATGAGTCATGAATCCTCGATGTGCCCACTACCGTGTTTTTTTTTGTGTGGTGTCGGTTACCACTCGGCCGTCACCTGGTTTCGTTGGAGTATCGTTGGGATAATTTTGTCACTTGTAGTAGTGGCTGTGGGTGTGACAATACCGTCACACGTATTTTTGGTGGAACAGCGGTGAGATATGCTACAGTGAGGTTATTCTTCACATTTTTGCATATCTTGCGATCGAAATTCATGTCGTTATGTCATAGCCGAGGTGATTCCTCTGTGGCTTTGTCTAACTGTTGGAAAGTAAATCGCATTCATGACTCATAATGTTGTTAGGGATATTAGTTAGTGCTGTACCTGGTGGTGGTAGTTTACTCTTAGGGGTAGTGTTTTTTAAAGAACTGGCACAGTTTTTATTTCAATTTTATTATTATAATTTTTTTGCCCACTCACATGAGAGTAGACTAGACTTCGCAGTTGGGGTATGAGCAATTCTGAAGCAAATCAGACTATGGGTCGTAAGCGAGGTACTAAAGCGTCCGCATCAGCACATCAAACTGAGGCGCAGTGTGATGAAGCATATTTGAAGAAGGTGGCGGAAGAAAGAAGAGGCACCGTTGACACATCCATAGATACTCAAATGGCTGCGGGAGACAACACCTTTGAATTTCCGGCACAGCCTGTGATGGAACTTCGATCAAGATCAGCTGTACAGGAAGACAGACAACCCAGACATGAGAATAATGGTGAAGACAGGATTCACAACAATGAAGACGTGAAAATTCAATTGGCGGTCCAAAGGGCAGTTAAAGATGCAATGCAAGAAGTCATGCAGACAGTGAATGGTGCAATGAGAGATATAGCAAGGTATACGCTGGCGGAAACACAACCACATCATCTACCAGACAGACGAAGAGGTGAAACTGAGCCACATATAGTTCATCGCAGGATGAGAGAAGAATTCATACCTGAAAGAGAATATCAAGATAATTCAGATTCGACAGATGCGGATGTTGACAATATTCCACACTCTCCACACTCAAGTACTCCCAGAACGAGAAGTTTGAATGCAGAGCCAGTACCGAGGGCCACCAATGTGAAATTACCCCCGTTTAACGGCAAGCAGAAATGGAAAGTTTGGTTCAATCGATTCACAGAAATAGCAGAGAGATACCAATGGTCCAGTGGTGAATGCCTGAATCAGATGTTACCCAAGCTGCAAGGCGATGCCGGTGAATTTGTTTTTGGAGAACTACCGAAACGTATCCGTTCGAACTACCCAGAACTTATAGCTGAACTGGAAAACAGATTTAGAAAAATTGAGACGCCAAAATCGTATACAGTAACAGCATTCAGAAAAATGGAGAGAGTACAGAAGATTATGCAGCGGAATTGAAGAAACTTTACAGCAAAGCTTATCATAACAGACCAGGAAGAACACAGCACGAAGATCTGGTGCGTAGATTTCTCAACGGTCTCGCAGATGATAAGGCACGCTTTCACGTAGAATACATAAAAGATCCGCAAGACATCGACGAAACCGTATATGAAGCTGTTAATTTCATTGAAGTTAACAAACTCAAATCTTTTACTGTTGTCAATAAAGAGAAGTCATACAAGCCAGCACGCACAGTAAAAATTCCAGACGAAAATCCTATATCTGTACCCGAAGATGAGGAGGTGCATATAGCAAGAATTCCAGAAAGATCACAGAAACCTAATTTTGCAGTGTCAAGATTACAGAAATGATCAGAACTCACCCAAGGGAGGCAATAATAATCACAAGACGAGTAGTCCAATTGAAATATCAAGCAGCGTTGAAAGAGTTTTGTCAAATTTAGAGAAAAGTCTCGAAAATGTTCAGTTCAAGCTGGAAAAATTGGAGACGTCAGTACCAATGCCAGGAAAATTTAATGCAGGAAAGTTTCAGGGAGTACCCAGACAACCAATGTTATGCTTCCGGTGCGGCGATCCTAATCACATAGCTCGAAACTGCGAAAACGTACGTGCTACTAAGCAACCACGCATTCAGAAAGTTTTAAACTAACAAGGGACACCTCTACAGGCCAGGAGGCGGACCCATTGATTGACAGAGGCCAAAATTCAGAGCTAAAAAATGAAGTACTACCTGAAAGTCAAGAAAGCAAACTGAACATATCCATCAGGTGTGATCTACCGAGATTTGACGGGTTATACGTGGAAGGCGAAGTTGAGAATATACCACTGACTTTCACAATTGACACGAGCCACACACACTATAATTTCTGATAGAATTTTTCGCAGAATTCCGAAGAATTTAAGACCAGAATTGAAAAAGTTAACTAATCCGGAGCCGGCGGAAATGTCATTCGAGAATTGGGCAAGGCGGAGATTGACTTCAAATTAGGCCCTCTACAATTAAAGAAAGAGATAATAGTAGCTGAAATTCAGGATGAGGCACTACTGGGAATTAACATTTTACAGAATGAAGCAAATGGACCTGCAGATATACTCCTAAGTCAGGGGATACTGAAATTACAAGATAAAATAATTCCATGTACACAAATCGGATTTCCAGCTGGTTCAATGAGAATACGCTGTTTGAATGATTACATAATTCCTCCGAATAGTGAAATTATCATTGACACAGCCATTGTGAAAAATAAAGCAGATGAAGAAATAGTCAGTATCGAGATGCTTTTGGAACCATCACCTGTTTTAATGGCAGATCACTTGATCATGGCACGCAGTTTAGTACGAATACCAGTGGACGGAAAAATTCAAGCACGTATAATGAATCCACATCAGAGTGAGGCACAGCTCAGAATACATACCATAGTGGGGCATTTGGAACCTATCAATGGAGACTTTTGTTGTCTAAGTAGGGGAGAAAATGAGCCAAGTACAGCATTAAATACAGCAGTGCGTCGGATACAGTTGAGACCTTCTTGGACAGCACCTGAGAAAATAAAAATAAAGCTCAGATCAGAGAAACCTGAATTAATATCACCCGAACAAGATGTCAAAGTGCCACACTATCTGGATGAGTTATACAAACGCTCGAGTACAGGAAGAAGCAAGGTAGAAATGAAAAGTATCGCTGATATGCTAAGAAAATTTAAAGACGTTTTCTCACAAGATGATTATGATCTGGGACTGACAAATTTGACAGAACATGTCATTGACACAGGAAATGCATTACCCATAAAACAAGCTCCTAGAAGAGTACCACATGCCTTAGCAGATGAAGAAAAGCAAGCAATAATAGAACTACAGGAAAAAGGAGTTATAGAAAAGTCAACATTACCTTGGTCAGCACCAATTGTATTGGTGCGTAAAAGAAACGGGAAAATTCGCCCATGTGATGACTACAGACGATTAAACGAAATAACAAGAAAAGACGCGTTTCCACTTCCGAGGACACAAGATTGCCTTGACGCTGTGGCAGGGGCTTCGTTATTTTCTACGTTCGATCTCACGTCCGGTTATCATCAAATACCGATCAAAGAGTCAGATAAACCGAAGACAGCATTTGTAACTAAATATGGACTTTATCAGTTTAATATAATGAGTTTCGGACTAACCTATGCAACAGCAACATTCCAGCGACTGATAGAACTAGTTATGCAAGGATTACAGTGGATAACCTGTTTAATTTATTTGGACATCATTGTTTTTGGATCAGATTTTGAAGAACATATGAATCGGATTGAAGAAATATTCCTCCGACTTAGAGAAGCTAACCTGAAATTACAACCTGCAAAATGTTACCTTTTCCAAACAGAAGTAAATTTCTTAGGACATATTGTGAGTGCAGCTGGAGTGAAACTGTCAGCAAAATTGTGAATTGGCCTATTCCAAAAACAGCTACACATGTGCGTCAATTTCTAGGAATGGCAAGCTATTACCGTCGATTCGTCCAAAATTTTGCCAAGTTATCAAGACCACTGGTTGAATAAAATTTCAAGAACAAACCTTTCAAATGGACCACAGACTGTCAAACCACATTCGATACATTTAAGAAAATTCTTTCTGGTTCAGAAATCATGACTTATCCACACCAGGAAGGAGATTTCATTCTGGACACAGATGCCAGTGATCTGGGCATATGGGCAGTGTTATCACAAGTTCAAGACCAGAAAGAAAGAGTGGTAGCCTATGCAAGTAGAGCATTGAATAGAGCTGAAAGAAACTATTGCGTCACAGACTGAGAGTTGTTAGCGGTGCGTTATTTTGTTGAATATTTCCAACAATATTTACTGGGTCGTTATTTTAAAGTTTGTACGGATCATCAAGCCCTTGTGTGGTTGTTCAGCCTAAAAGAGACGGAACAGAGAATAGCATGCTGGATCGAAATAATCTCAGCCTACACTTTTGCAGTTGAATACAGACCAGGCAACAAACATGGGAATGCGGACGCAATGTCACGTTGTCGTAATCCTCAAGAGTGCATATGTGATGAAGTGGATTCACTAGAAAATTTGCGTTGCGGACCATGCACAAATGCAAGAAACGTGCAGAAAGTATGGGAAGTACGTGGGCGCTGAACAGAGTTGATATCAATAGACGTTGTCGTAAATATCGAGCTGACGAAGAAGTTCATGTGGAATCTACCATTAAAGAAATTATTTTTACAATTGTAAGTTATCTTATGATATTTCTCAGTCTTTCATGGCTATTACCAGGCAAAACTGCTAACATTCGCAAGGTACAGACAAGACATGGAAGCAAAAATCAATCAACAGAAACACAGAATATACCTGATGTTGAGAATCATACAACACTATAGTGCGGAAAGTACAGTCAGAAACAAGTGCAAAGAATGCAGCGAGTTGATTAGGATCTTGGAATTATTCATACAAGGTTTCAAAGAGGTAAACGTCCCCCACTACAGGAAGTGGTCGCCGAAGGTCCAGCGATACGTCATTATTGGGGTCAATGGACACTTTTGGAGAGGAAGGAAGGATTGATTTACAGGAAGTCATATAAACTGAATGAAGAGGGATATAACCAACAACTTCTTGTACCATACTGTTTAAAGAAAGAAGTAATCTATGATATGCACAATATACTCTATTATCAGGTCATTTAGGAGGAAAGAAAACACTGAATAAATACTCCAGTTACTATTGGTATGAAGTTCAAGTTGCAGTTAAGCTGTGGGTACTGCAATGTGATACATGTGCTGCCGCCAAGAAACCATCCAAAAATCCTAAAGCGCCACTTGGAAAAATGACAGACCAAACGGCAATACCAGACCAAACGGCTGTAACATGTGCTGAAGTATTATTGAACGAGGTATTCAGCCGCCTAGGTACAGCGTTGGACCTGTACAGTGACCAGATTTTTGCGGAGCTTTGTCAGTTGATGGAGCTTTGGAAAACCAGGACAATGGCCAGAAATCCGAGATGTAACGGTCAAACCGAATGCTTTAACAGTACATTATTCCGCATGTTGAAATGCTTTATCCAAGGTCAACATAATGAATGGGATAGATATCTAGGGTGTCTTGCAGGGGCTTATAGAGCTTCTGTACATGAATCAACCAATTTTACTCCAAATCGTCTAATGTTAGGACGCGAAGTACGAGTTCCAGCAGAAATCAAATTCGGTAGTTTAACACACAAGTTGCATGAACAAGCATCAGGCTATGGAGAGTATGTAGAAAAACTGATGGGCCAAATGAAGAAGGCTCATGTATTGACACGTAAATACTTGGGAGCAGCTGTGAAGAGGCAGAAATGTTATTATGATGTTAAAGCCACATTACACAAATTCTCAGAAGGGGATGCAGTTTGGTACCTGTCTGAAAACCGAAAAGAAAAACAGTCACCGAAGTTTCAGATGGCCTATGAGGGACCTTATGTTGTTGTGCACAAGCTGAGTGATTTGGATTTCTGCATCCAACTTAATAAGGAGGGCAAGAGAAAAGTGGTGCACTACAACAAATTGAAACCTTATAGGGGGTCACATTTTCCCGCCTGGGGGCCTAAAGCAGTAAAGAGATATAAATGTGGAACTTAAGAGAAGGTAAAAAGTTACTCAGTAGGGGAAAGATTTAGGTGTTAACTTTTACTTTAGCATGTTTAGCAAAAGCATGCCATGTCCTAAAACATATTTTTTTTACAGATATGGAGATTGAAGTTAACTACGTTAACAGCCGTGGCCATGCCTACCGATGCCGGCACTGCACCACTAAAGAATATGTAGGGGATTTGGGGCTGGCCAGGAGCCATTTTTACAAGCACCACGTTACACTGGAAGAGAACCCATTCTACTGTGTCTTGTGTGGGCTAAGGTGCGAGGGCCAAAAGAAGTTGGAAAACCATATCAGAGGTTATGCTCCCCACCAGAAGAAGAAAGCGGCCATGGAAGATAGGACCATCCCGGACGAGCGCTACTTGAGAAAAAGTGTGGCCCCGAGGTTCTTTAAAAGGGAGAGAGATACGTTTGAGTTTGGCGGACCGACCTCTAATGCTTATTGGAAGAAGCGGCTGGAGCCGAAGACGGTACCCCGGCCCCAGCCAACTGAAGCTGTGGTGGTGGCTGAACAGGAGGTGGCCGTGTCTCTGTGTCCTGAGATGGACCGGTAGGTGAAGGACAACCTGCTATCGCCAGAGGATCACCAGGCCCCTTCATTGCCTGATGAGCTGCTGAGCGATTCAGCGATGTCCTTGCCGATGACGCCTGCACCCGCTCCTGTCAAGCCAACTCCTACGCCTGTCAGTGGCACGTCAGGAGGGAAGAGGTCGCGAGAGGAGAAGGTGGGGGACGTCGTTGGCCCGGAGCCAAAGAAGAAGAGGGACGAGGAGGAAACCAGTAGTATCGTCCGCTCTCTCCTGAACCTTGAAAAAATTCTGCCCAATTTCATAGACGGGATGCAGGCACTTCAGACCAGCTTGGACACCTATGGAGCCATCCTGAAGCTTAGTCTGGAAGCGTTCCAGGATAAGAAGAAAGAAGAGAAACATCGTTCACGGAGGGACAGGACGCCAAGTCCTCGTCGCCGCGGTTCTACTGGGCACCACAGTCGGCGTTAGTAGGCTGTGGTAGCCGTATATTTACAGAACTCTGTTTCTTGTCCTTTTATCTTTGCCAATATTATACTGTCAGCTTAGGCTGTTTCAGGTGTCTTTTATATAATTGTAACTATACTGTTACATTTTAATTTCATATACGCATGGTTAGGACTTAGAGGGTTGCATACCGTTCAATTACATTTTCATGCATTCACCCAGTCTAAGTCTTGAATCAGGCCTAGTATGAATTTCAACTTTTTATAATATAACTGTAACTCTACTGTTACATTTCAATTTCATATACGCATGGTTAGGACTTAGAGGGTTGCATACTGTTCAATTACATTTTCATGCATTTTCCCAGGCTAAGTCTTGAATCAGGCCTAGTATGAATTTCAACTTTTTATAATATAACTGTAACTCTACTGTTACATTTCAATTTCATATACGCATGGTTAGGACTTAGAGGGTTGCATACCGTTCAATTACATTTTCATGCATTTACCCGAGCTAAGTCTTGAATCTGACTAATTGTGAATTTTACCTGTGAGTGTTTCATTTCAGTGTACTCTGAGTGTAATTTTAAAGTTTGGAACACATTTGCTTGTGAGTGCATGAGGGCATGTGCACTCTAAGTGTGGGGGTGTGTGATGATAACAGGGATCGGGGGTAGTGTCTTTTCTGGTGAATCTGACAGTTGGTCACCAGATTTGGCATTATCCTGATTTTCTATTGATTATTGTGTATTTTTACTTTATACACTTTCATATTTTACTCATCACTAATTATTGAAGCTAGTCTACATGTTAAATGCTGGTAGTACATTCTACGATAGATGGCAGGAGATACGTCACGTGTGGAGCTAAATTCAACAACTGAGCATGTGGCCAGAGACAGAGTGCTGTGTATCATTTGTAGGCAAGACCTACAGCCCAATTACTGAGAGTTTGCATATGCTGAAGTGAAGTATTCTGAAGTTCTTATATTTCTCTATATATTAGAGATGTTTTGGCCGCTTTTATCACAACAGAAACGTGAATTTAACTCATCTATCGCTCGGGCTACTGGCAGAGTTTCCACCAGATTGACAGCCAGGTAGGCGGCGAACTTTCATTCATGCAGTCCGACCCAGCTATGCCGCCGATTGAGGCGAATTCACGCATCATCATTCTCGAAACCTAAAGAAGACATGTACCTAGACCTTTTCTACTTTCGAATATTTGGTAGATGTGACGAAGCAGACGTAATTTGAGGCATTTTGAGCTACATTTCAACCGGAGATTTGGGATTTTGTTATTGTAATGGTCGCCATATTTGTTCCATATTTGGAGATGGTCACATGACGATCGTACCCACGTGACCACTGGGGTGCATGTAGATTCGGCAGACGCCCACAACTTATCCAGCGGCGGGAGTTCCAGATCCCGGGGCGTCACATGAAAAGATATATTATCGATTATATTCTAGATTTAATTAAATAAGTGATGTTGTTACACGTTATTATTAATAAGTGTGTTTATGATATTTAGAAGCTATTGTATTAGAGAATATTGTTAAAATGATCAACTTGAAGAGGGAATCGTTTTTCCAAATTCTGGATCTAAATTTCTAGGAACTTAGAATTTTCTAATATTTTCTAACTTTTCCTAAGAACTTTCTTGGGAAACTTAGAAAATAGTACTGGGACTATATAAGCTCAGTGCACCAGTCATTCGGGCGAGATTTTCTCTGAGACTCCCTGTCCCAGTTCTCATCCGTGCTCACCAGCTTTCTTTTTACCTGCTTTGGTGAGGTTTATAGTAATTGTATTTCAAGATGATCATTATCATGGTGTGATGTGACGTGAGGTAGGGTGCAGCCCAGTCCTGCTAGCGGATTGTGGCCTGTACTGTGAGTGATGCTAGTGTTCGGGTGGATTTACTGGGCTAGTGAATGAGGTCATAGCTTATTGGTATAGCTCAGGGGGATAGAATAGACTAGTGCCCGGAGTAGTCAGTCTATAGTTTGTTTATTAATTGCTTAGACAGTAACAGGTGACTTTGTCAATGTAGTAAAGTAGTGTAGGCTGTGATTGGTATAATAGGTAGTTTTATCAGTGGATAGACTACAATCATTTAATTCAATCTTGTGAGTAAAATTCCAAGCCACAATGTTAGTAGTTTTATATTGTTGTTTTCTGATATATTCAATGATTAAATGGGCATGTTGCTGCTGTAGAATTCATGTCTTAGACTTATCAGCAGCAGACAATTTTAAAAGAATGAACAGCTGGTTATATGAGAACATAATACGTTTGAACAAATAGACGACATACAGAGGAACACGTTTATTACTCTCAAAAAGCCTTATACTAATCATGCATGCCACAGAATATATCCATCATAATCGGACAGTATTCCTCTTATTATAACTAACTGAACTAAATTAGAGTGATGCCCAGTCGTTGTGTGCGTACACACAACGACACGTCATCTTACTATGACGTCACGTATGCCTCTCATGACTACTGTTTGAGCAAACACACGACATACAGAGGAATACGTTTATTACTCCGAAAAAGCCTTATTATTGAGAAAATTTAAAAAACTGCACAAATAGTACAAAATGAATTACCAGAGAAAAAATATATAGCTATATAACGATACAACTGATATTATAATTGAGAACACCAAAATACACACGATTATGCAAAAATTAGCAGGAGGGCGAGCATGTACATAATGTTAGAAAAATATCTCAGAGCTTTTTGACCTGCCTGCTTTACGTACAATCTCCGGATTATTTCCTGACTCAATCGCAAGAGTTGCTCCAGTGGGCCGGTAATCTTTGGCCGTAAAAACACTCAAGCCAGCCCTACTAATAGCAAAGTCCATGCCTCTAGCTATATAATCGGCTTTAATGGTCTTATAAGGGGCTATTAGAGACATAAATACTCATTGATTATTGTTAGATGTGTAACATTCAGTTCTAGATATATAACAAGTTAATGTTCTTACTGGACACAAGTTTAGTAACACGATAGCTTTAACTCGTAACTTATTAATATCCAAAATGTCATTTGAATCCCAAGTCAAAAATAAATCACTGAACGACTTTGCATGCATTACTTTTGAATATGTCATGGGTGAGCCAGTGAAAACGTTAACTAAAACAGTATATAACATCTTGGATAATTGTGAACCACATGGGTTCGGCAAATCTAAACAATAATAAAGATTGTTTGTTAATTGTCTTATAAGGGGCTATTAGAGACAGAAATACTCATTGATTATTGTTATTGATTATTGTTAGATCTGTAACATTCAGTTCTAGATATATAACAAGTTAATGTTCTTGCTGGACACAAGTTTTTATCCGTGTGAGGTCGAACATGAACATTAAAACCAGTCCTCTGTCTGTCATTCTTAATACCAACAAAGTCAATCTCCAACTATACATAAATGAAATTTGAGAAATTGCAACGGCTCTCTACACTGTCTCTCTAAATCCCATATCAGAAGGTCGCAACATAGCACTTAAAGAATCATTCAGCTTCAAAACGCGCATGCCTGGGACGGTCAAGTGTAGGCCAACAGTAGCCTATTGAGTACAGATTGACGGCATTAATATAGCCACTGAACTGATTACAAGATACTACTCAAACGAGACATTGATCCAATGCTGTTTTAATGTTAGGCCAACGTCTGCGACGCTGGCCCAACATTGAACCAACATTAGATAAATGTACAATGTTTGAGAAAAAGTCCTCTTGCCCAGCAAACGCAAGACATTTGTATGACATTTATGCAATGTCGGCCCAACGTCTTCGACGTTGGTCCAACATTGCATAAAGTCATACAAATGTTTTGTGTTTACTGGGTGACAATACAAACTTGGGGGTCAAGCAGTGTCCAAATCCCCGCAGTAATACAGTCAGTTTGTTTGCAAGTAGGCGACCAAGTAGGGGCAAAATACAAGGGCTTTGAATTATTACCTCATAGATGTCGCTCAAGTATATATGAACTTGCTGTGATTTGAGAACTTGCTCTTAATGAGGCTTTGGGTATGAAACGCATATTTAGTATTATTATGGAATAGGGCCTTGGCTTACCCACGGGCACTATTGCCTTCTGGGGGACCCTTGTCCCGCGAATTTTGACAGTTGACTACACCTTTAATGCTAGTAACACAATAGCTTTAACTCGTAACTTATTAATATCCAAAATGTCATTTGAATCCCAAGTCAAAAATAAATCACTGAACGACTTTGCATGCATTACTTTTGAATATGTCATGGGTGAGCCAATGAAAACGGTAACTAAAACAGTATATAACATCTTGGATAATTGTGAACCACATGGGTTCGGCAAATCTAAACAAGAATGAGGATTGTTTGTTAATTGATGCCATTGCACATTTTAACGTCAACTGTGGACGCAATGTATCTTTAGGGGCGGACCATTTAATACCTTGGGGGGGGGGGGAGGGGGGGGGAGGAGTTTGGGTATAGTTTTTCTTCCTAAGCAAATTATTTTTTCCCTTCCTACAAGAAAACATAAAAAAAATATTCCTGATAAAAAAAAAAATGTTGTTTCCTTAGATGTCCCAGACAAACTTTTTTTCCAGGACATGTTTAAAGATTTATTGAGCTGCGAAACGGGCATGCGTGGGACAGGCACGTGTAGGCCTACAGTAGCCTCTAGAGTACAGGTGGACGGCATTTATATCAGCAACTAAACTGATTACAAGATACTACTCAAACAAGACATTGACCCATTGCTGTTTTAATGTTAGACCAACGTCTGCGACGCTGGACTAACATTGAACCAACATTGGCGGGGTGTACAATGTTTGAGGAAAATCCGACCTGTCAATACACATTCACAGGGTCAGCTGTTTCGCAATTCCCGCAGTAGTAAAGTCAGTTAGCTTGCAAGCCTAACGCCCACTTAAGAGCCAAGGGCTAAGAGTTTTGGTGGAATTATTATCTCATAGATATCGCTCAAATATATAAGGACTAGCTATAATTTGGGAAATTGCTCTTAATACAACTGTGGCTATGAAACACATATTTATTATGATATAGGGCCTAGGCCTACCCTCGGGCAATATTGCATTCTGGGGAACCCATGTCTTGTAAGTTTTAACAGTTGACTAGACCTTTAATCCCATAAATTAAAAGGCAGGTGTTATTTTTCATGCCGATTCTAGTGTGCCGGTTTAATACCTTTACCCATCAGACTTTGACCGAGCGGAGCGAGGGAATTTTTTGCCGTTTTTTCAGCAGATTTGGAAAGATCTGCTGGCTGTCAACAATCTATTTTTTTGCCACACTCAATAGAGCAAACTATTTTTTTCTGCCAATTTTGTGAACAAATTATTTTTTTATGAAAAAACCATAATGGTATTAAATGGCCGGCCCCTTACATAATGATATCAAAAATGAAACTCTATGTGCGTCCTCCGGAGGAAATGACATATTATTATCTGAACAATAAGCATATAATCTCCATATATATATCCATTGCATTTGGCGCCCAGGCCGATTGAATTATCGAGCAGGATTCATCAGACCAACCCTGTCATGCGCATTTTGACCCCCGAAACACTCTCCAGGCATAAATCCGCCAGTTGCGATTTCTCCGAGGTTCCGGTACTGGACCTGTTGCGATGAATGTCTTCGGCGTGTTTGGCATTGGTAAAGGCTTGTGAACACTTAAGGCTCGCAGACGTTGGAACCAGGGTTGCGCTGGCCACCACGAGGCTATCACAGTTGCCCATGACTGCTGCTGTTCTACCACATCCACTTGAGTGATTAGACTGAATGGCATGTTCACCCAATTGTTCTGCGAGGACTAATCTTGCTGAGCAAGCGCATTGATTCCACTTGAATAAGGGTCGTCGAAACGACTGTTGTACTTTAGGAAGCACGTATTCGGGTAACACCAAACCTGTCTACTGTGTGACGCCTTCAATTTCGCAATCTGTTTGAATAGTTTCTCGTGTTTGCTGTGAATCCGTGACAATCCATCTGCCTCAACGTCTGATATTCCCGGTACGTGGTGAGCCTGGATATGAATATCCAGTAGTAAAGCTTTGTCCCAAATGGCCTTCGCATTGCTGGTTAATGTACGCCATGGAGACAATATTGTCTGTCATAATCTCCACTACCTTGCCTTTTAACTGTAGTTTTTTTTTAACTTCATAACTCGAGCAGTGTAGCCATTAGTTCGCGTTGGTTGCTGGAACTGAATGATAAGATGCTTGTTCCACTGTCCAGCGGCGACTTGTCTCACGCATATCGCCCCCAGCCAAGGTGACTGGCATTAGGGTATATCTGTACATCAACTGTAAGTGTTTTTAATATGCAATCGTTCCACAAATGTCCTGCCTTTATCCACCACTACAAATCCCATGAAACAATATTGCTTAACAAATTGTACAATCCACGTAATAATAATTTTCCAGGCAACACAACTTGTGACCTAGCTATACAACGCCCACCTATTCTAGCTAACACTCTGGCAGTACATGTACCTACTTTTAAAACTCTGCGAATGGCCTGATGTAATACAGCAATGCGTTTCTGAGGTACAGAACTTTGAGAGTATCCAGAGAGATTGTCAGTACATAAAATATATCCAATGAATTGTCACCTATGAGTAGGTTGGAGGATCGATTTTTCATAATTAATAGTTATACCAAGGTCACATAAAGTGTCACATAGGACGTCCTTATGATCCGTGATGACGGAGCGTGAAGCAGTCAGTAAAAATCATCCACATAACAATTACAACGAAGGCCTAATAAGCGTAAATATGCTATTACACAGCGTAGTTTTACAAAAATAATATGAAGCCGGAGATAATCCAAATGGCAGCACCGTCCACTGGTAAAATATAGCTTGAAAATAAAATCCTAAGTACGGCCTATGCTCCTTATGTACTTTAGGATGGTGATATCCATCTTTAATATCAGCTGATATCATATCGTTGCAGTAATCCAATGACAGTTTTAAGCATTCGTTTAATAGCATAAAGATCTGTAATCAATCACCATTTAGCTGAACCTGACTTTTTTCTGACGCACTTGATCGGTGATACACATAGCGGCACTAAGCCACATTTCTCAATAGCACATGCAACCAGCCGTTTTTTTCAATCTCACTCCGAATAAATAAGTCATGTTCTTTACTAAAAATCCGATTATATTTAATGTGTATAAACTCTTTCTTCTCAATCGGTATTAGTCTGTCTGCCAAACTGGAAAGCCTACCTTAACCCCAGAGTCTCTGATAAAGTTTTTTCTCAGTGGATTATTGTTGTATAAGGTCTACTTGAACATCCTAGGGTGGGTGTGAAACTGTCACCCTTGAGCATTTTTTATAAATCCAAGATGGCCGCCAAAATGGCTTCCACTATATAAATTCTATTATAGTGTCTTCTAATTATGCTAGAGAGGCATGTAATACATCAAAATAGGGGTTTCTGAAGGTGAGAAACTCTGAACGTTTATTCATTTTGTTTACAAATGAACGTAACAACGACATGAATAACATTTTGGAGTTCAGAAAACAGTTTCGTAATAGTAAAATGTTCTTTTATTATACAACGTAATAAGCAAACTTAAATCCAGTTATTATACTGGATTTTTTATTTAAAACATAAATGTATAAAGAGTAGATGAGCCGATAATAATGATAAAAGTGCTCATATAATGAGATGGGTACTATATGCAGTCATTTTGCATGCAGCCACATAGAACATGTAAGAGGTTAATCCAATGATTTGACAAATTTTACAGTTGAACCAAATACTAAACCCCTTTGAGCAAAGCACTATATGATCGTTTGAATATTCACATATGATTAATAGTTATACTACAATTTGTTAATTAAAACTAAATTCAGAATATTTTGAAAAATGTACAGATTGTTTGAAAATCACATACATAAATGTATAATACAGCACATTTAAGGAGGTAATAATGATGAAGTTGAATCAGCAATGCATGTCGCAATAACTTACACTGTTTCTTGGATATGAACTAAACACAAATTCTGATTTCAGAAAATAATTCCAATCAGGTCCTAATTATAGTCATCCAACCTGTTGCAATATAGACATTGTGTTCATAAAATATGGTGAATATATGTCATTTGACATACAGCTACATAAGGAGTATTTCAATGATTTGACAAAATCAAGTAGTTGAATGCTCAACTTATTTTAATAAATAACTATAATAATTGTCCTATTATTCATCATCATAATCATTTTCCACAAAACAGCATTTATTCTAGTGCAATGATTCCAGCATTCGTCATCTTTGCAATGACAGAATACTGTACAAGTCATGCCTGAACTGCTGCAGCTGCATATGTGTGTGTTGCAAGATTTTTCACCCTTGCAGGAACACTTGATGACCTTCAGTAGAACATCGGGAGCCACTGCAATGTTGAGAGGGAGCTTTACTGCAGCTAGAGATCCATCTCCAACATACCACCCATGGGCTGCTGAATCAAGCGCTGGCGGGTTTGGCTCCAAGGAGTTCCTCCAGGCTGCAACTTGGATGTGAGCCCTGGCCACATACTGACAAAGGGCTTCATATGTTGGTTGTAGAGACTGGAGCTTGGTAACATTGGTGACATTTTTACTCACTTTCTTCATCCACACATTTTACCTAGCATCATTTGCTGAATTAGTGTCCTTTTCACCTTAGCAAGCAAGGACGAAGGGTGTACATTGTTTGACTACATCTTTAAGCTCGACTGTCATGTCTTTGAGTAAACTGAGCGAATGTTCTTGACTTTTTAAAACAGAGAGGGCACATCCCTTTTCAGCTCCGTAGTACTGACAAGGATGTGACATTATAGGCAAAAACATTGTGTCATACAAAGAATAAGTAATGTGGCCTAATGTGCATAGATATATATAAACAATGTAATTATTGATAAATACCTGTAAAGATGAGATATACATCTGATGTCGCCACCAGAGCATCCACATATTTGCGGGAGTTGTCAAGAAAATCTTGTACTTTGCCGGACACTTGCCAGGACACGACCCACAACACAGCACATCCATCTAGAAATCTTGCTTCTGGTACGAGGTTACGAGTCTGAATGTGGGCATCTACTTTGATGGCATTTTTTAAGTTGTCCTCTGTTGTACATGCCCGCATTTGTCCATAACTGGAAAACATCGATGGTGGATAGGAGGCAAGGTCGTAGTTCATCAAGGACTGGAAATCAAGGTCATTTCATCTGTCATGTAATGCCATAGCTGTGGCGTAGAGAGTTTCTCTGTCAGGTACCAGCTGCTCAGGTTAGTCATACCTGTCTGGCTTGGCCATCGTCTGAATAGAGCGATAGAATGATGCAGGCCACTCAGCTTCATAGTTGTTCATTTCAGATGTTGCGATGGTAATGGCTTGGTCGATATTCACCTTAGGATCACTGACCACCTTTCCACTGAGTCACTATATTGATCAGGTCCATCATCGGGGTGCTGGTCGGGATCAAGGAAATCTATGCTCATGTCAATCTTCTCCTTCAGAGAATTTCTGTCAGTTGCATCTGTCTTTATCCTTCCTGTGGATTCATCTTTGTGGTAGCTTTCGGAATGTAATTCATTGTCATTAATGGTGTTCAGATCTAACAAGTCGGTGTTTATAGCATGGATATTCATGACCCATGTCTTAAGGGCCTCAGTGGTCTCATGGTCAGGCCAATGATTCCACTGTGACCATGACCATAACGCGTGTACATTGTCTCAATTGCCATGTCTTAGCTTTGCTAAAAAATTGGTCGAAGAAGCTCTTCAAGCAGGCACGGACATTTTCTGGAAAATTTTGCCTGTCATCATCTTCTTCACTGCTCACTTGGGACTTCTTCCAGGTCACTCTGAGCCATTAAGGAGCCAATACAACAAATGTAGCTCATCAACAAATGCATACCTCCTAGTCTGAGGAACACATTGTCACAAAGGTCAGGATTATCCCACGTCAGATGAAGAGCAACTCTGTACAGCTGCTGGTATGCAGTACACTACATACTCTTGGCCAGCTTCTGCTGTAGCCTAATCCTCTTGGCTTTCATGATTGAGCTCATCATTGTTTTGGGGTCTGATGGCGAATTGTTCATTAGAGGCAAATATACTACCTTGGTTTTAGATTTCGTGGAATGTCCTTGCTCCCGGCACAGCTTAGTATTAGAACCATTATACTCAGGACAATTTCCCAGAGAAATAGCATCACGAAAAAATTGCAGGTCATTGTCACATGGTACTACATAATTTGGCATATATATATACCATAACATGGTCACTAACTCAGAATATAACAAAGCTTTCTAGTCTACATATTTCGATTGAGCATCCCTCAAAACCCCTATTTTGATGTATTACATGCCTCTAGCATAATTAGGAGACACTATAATAGAATTTATATAGCGGAAGCCATTTTGGTGGCCATCTTGGATTTATAAAAAATGCTCAAGGGGTGAGAGTTTCACACCCACTCTAGAATGTTCAAGTAGACCTTATGCAACAATATTCCACCGAGAAAAAAACTTTATCACAGACTCTGAGGTTATGTGATGCGGCAGACAGACTATATAGGTAAAACGTGCACAATACACTCTAAAACCTGAGGGGTGGCACCAATTCTCTACCATGCGTGTTCACAATTTATAACACACATAATTGGGAAAACAAAACAATGATCCACCGATTATGTCGTTTATTAGACGTAAAAATTACAGTAGATCAGTGGAAAGACATAATCAAACATGTAAATCAAAAGTTCAGATAATCATTGTTGTGGGCGGAAGTCATTAGCACCCATGAACCGGGTGCGCTCTATTCAGCGTTCGATTTAAGTCTTTAATGAAAGGGTGCGTTCAATTCGGTGTTTGATTAGGCCCCTAAAGGTTTTAATCACTAACAATGCGTCTACATAGTTTCTGGTATTGTCCGCCAGACAAACCATCGGCTTTGTCTGTATACACTGTTTGCACGATTTTGCGCATAAGCAGGACTCCCAACTAAAATAGTTCAGCTTTTAGTCACTGTAGTGTGTGGCGTGTTGCTATTGGGAAAGGTGTATTAGACTTGGTGAGTATGTTAATGTCTAGACAGTATGACCTGCATTCAGTAGGACAGTACGTCACAATTTGCTCACTAATCCTGGTCGTGGTCCGACTGTTGGCTGGGCCGGTTAAATGTGACAGTATCAAACACGTCTCTGTATGGCCACCACGTGCGCCAGTGACTCGTCGGAACGCACCACGTGTACCGTAATCTATGTATCCTCTTCTCTGAAATCTGTTGTTATAATATCCACCATGTCCATGATCCCTTGTGTCATGTCCGTCTGGTACTTGGGCAGCAGGCCCAATTAAATTCACCCAAATTGAAATCAGCACATTTAGAAATGATTTTTGTTGTATCTTGATCCTGTTTACAGATACCTGCATGACCACGGGTATGATTCAGCTTTAGCTCTGGGGGGAGAACAAAGGATCGCAACGAATCCGATAATGATTTAACTTGGCCTTGTAAATCCTTGACAGGCGTATCAACCGGTGCTACAACTGCTGAGGCGCCGACGTGGGCAACCTCTGTACTGGGGTGTATCTGGGATGGCACGTCGGCAGCTCCCTCCTGTAAGGACTGTGTGTCCGTCGAAAGCTTGTTTTCAATCAAACTTTCTAAATTATCAAATCTATCTTTCAAACGTTCAAATTCCTGTTTTGAAATATCAGACATGATATAGACTGAACTAAGTAGGCCTAACGCTAGAACACGCAATTTCCAAAGAATAATTCCCACTCAAAACGACAATACGTCCTCTCAGTGGCATGCACTAAATTAGACTGATGCTCAGTCGTTGTGTGCGTACACACAACGACACGTCATCTTACTATGACGTCACATATGCCTCTCATGACTACTGTCATCTCACTGTCCCCACCTTTTTTTTCTAAAAATAACTCATACAATTGTTATATCAATCAGTCTTGATATTGTCATGCATTCCATGTATATACATAATCACTACGAAGCTTACTATTAAAAATCTATATTGTGGCTTACCGCGACTACATATTGTAGAGGAACATAGCTGCTGTGATCACTATCACTATTTTATCCACCAGGATCAGAATTGTCATCTTTCACAGGTAATTTGAATGTATTGCCATCTTTCAAAGGTAATTTGAATGTATTATCACCATTCACAGGTAATTGTATGGCGGTATCTCATTTACAGATAATATGTATTTTCATAATTCACAGGTAATTGCATAGAATTATCTTCATTGACAGATAATTTGAGTGTACTGTCACCACTGACCAGTATCGGTAACGATAGTAACGATAGATGCCTGACCACACAAAAGATGTAATGTAACTTAAAACAAAGTCCGCTCATCATTCCGTGTTTTTTTGGCAGGTGTTGGTTCACTGGATGAGCGAGTGTGCTCACCAGCTCTTTTGACTTTCTCCATGTCAACATATTTACCAGTGCAGATATGGTGAGCCTTGATCTCTACATGATGATTTTGTCACAGTCTTGGCTGTATTTCATCTTCACGCTATCTGCTTGCAGTTTTAACTGTTCCAACCCTTTTCGGTGTCCAAGTACATGTATAGTTTATCATCATCTCTCTTGCACCATGGGAAGAAGCACCGCTCCATCGAGACTCACCTAACAAATGCTAGGAATTAGCCAGCGTCTAGATTATCTCAAGACTATATATACACCCTTGCTAACCCCTCGAGCACAAGTTTAGAACTCAATGCAATTAGAACACATGTAATCTTCGCCCTTACCCCAGGACATTCACCATTATATAATATCAACTACAAAGGCTAGGCTATCTGTAGTCCCACTGGCATGACTGTACAGCAGGGTTGGAATGGTTAGTTCTGTGAATCACATATATCGGCATGATATGTACACTTACATTCCGGCTTGCCATTTACACAATTAAACAGACTTAGGGTATTTAAAATACTCATCATAACTATTTAAAATAACGTCAAACACAATACATCATTATCATGGTATATGTACATGGGATATATATGTTTCCCGCACCAAAACCTAAGATAAAATAGCTACTATAACTTATTCTAAATGGCAGCAAAAAAGACACTCTGGAAAGCGTAGAAACTTATATACAAGTTTACATTTTGTTTAGTGAGCGTTAAAACACAGTATTAGTAGTTATATGATCTTTAACATGTTACATACTTTATACTAAGTCATTTGAGCGCTTCTCGGTCACACCATAGACATTTTCACATATCATTAAATATTACCACCGGGAGTGAAAACCTCCCAGACCTCAAAGAAAGAGTCAGTTGACAGAGCAGCTCTGACTAATTCCTTAGGGTCCCACCCGGTCCAATAACACAGGCGACGGGAAGGGTCCCCTAAACTTATAACAATAAATCTAGCCATAAACTTAAAAGAATAATCCCAAGTGAAATAATCTAATATATGGCAATGCCCAGTGTCCGACCATGAGAAATGTCATTAACATGATAAAGTTAATTAGAATGAGATTAAAAGAACAGATATATACATCATTAATTAAAATATTACTGGATATATACAATCTAAAGTATAACTAGCTCATCAGTACTGCGCAGAATTGCTGCAGACCGATGAACTGGACACGACGCCCTCACTAAAAATGATTTTTCACATGATTTACACATATTTTCTACAGCTTTAGAGCTGAATAGCACCACACATATAATGCTAGTAATGGAAGCCCTTGTACCTGGCCAAATTCGTGAGTGTGGAGGTTGTTAAACTACTATTTTCTCAAAACACACATAAGTATACTTTGCAAAAGCATTGATTATTTTATGATTTTCACTGCTCATGATAGATTTAAATTGTTCAGTATCGCATTGGGTATTAAAGCTTGTGATATATTTTCCAGCCTCAGAGAGAAGAGCTTTTCTATCGAGTTCGAACGTATTACACTGCATTAAGAAATGAATTTCGTCTTTAACTTGTCGTCTGACAACGTCGGCATATACGATTAGCTACAGGGGTTTTGGGTCTGGTATGTCTCCCACTTTCTATTTCTAAATTGTGGGAGCTAAGGCGAAGGCGAGCCACCGCAGCGATTAGTCTTGTGTCAGTCAGATCACTTACATATGTAGCAAGTTTCGGAAAGAAAGAGAAAGTGTTGTATGTTCTAAGTTTTGTGTGTTGGTTCTGGCATGAGATTTTTTCAGTCCAGTCATCAATAAATTTGTCTTCAGTTTGTTGTTTAACATTATTTATGAACCTACACCTCCTTTCTATCGTCTGCGTTTCCCAGAAAGAACCCAGATTCAGATTAAAGTTAATGTTTTTACATACGTAGTCCAATTTTCGATTCCTATACTGTCTAGTCCCAAGAGACAGTTGTACGCTTTTTTTCAAGATGTGGTTATCTGGTAAAGCTATGAGACGAGCCCAGTATTTCAGGGTCTGGACTTGTTGTTTCAGCAAAAGAGGGAAATGACCGGTGTCGCCGTATATGGCCAGAGTGGGTGTTTGTTTTCTTACACCAAGCATGTTTTTTAGATAGGAGAGATGTATTTTCTCGAAGTCATTTTGCTCTCTACCATTGTATAATATTTCAGAGCCATACATGAGAATAGGGCTTATCAAACTGTCAAATAGTTTTAGTGCTAGGTTTTGGTGTAATTTGCCCAGTGAGGGTGTGGTGTAGCTTTTAATCGCGTATAATGCTTTTTTAGCCTGCTGTGACAAGTATGTATAATTTTTAGCAAATATGTTGGGGCTGTTGCTGCATCTTAGTCCGAAATATTTGTATGATTCACATATTTCTAGTCTGTCCTCTCCTATCTTAAATTCATGTCTCATCTGCGTACCCTTTATTGTATATGACTACTTTACTTTTAGGTAGGCTAACTATTAGTTGCCATAATCTACAGTAGCCCCAAAATAATGAGATCTGCTTCTGTAGTCCTTCGGCTGTATCCGAAAAAAACAAAATATCGTCAGCAAAAAGTAAATACATAATTACCATACCCCCTAATTTGACACCTAAGCTTCTATCTAGATATTCTGAGATGTCGCAAAGAAATTCTGTGAAAAGTTTCGGGCTTAAAACGCCACCCTGTAGGACGCCGAACTTGCTTTTAATGGGTTTGCTAAATTTATTTCTCCATTTAACACGGCCATTGTTAAACATTGATTTTATACCCGAGAGGAATTCACCGTCAACGAAGCGTTTTTTCAACTTGAAGACTAATGCGTCTCTATTTACGTAATCGAATGCTTTCGTAAAGTCAATATAGCACGCATATAAAGGTTTTTTGTGTCATGTAAATAACACTTGTGTTTATGATGAAGTTGACATCACATCTACCAGTACTAGTCTTATAACAGAGTTTGGTAGGTGGGGCGGGGTTGATTGAAAGCTTTTTAAATAGGAGTAATTTAATTAATTTTTTGTTTGTTTATTGAATTTTCAATAATTAGGTTGACAGTTTCGTCGATTACAGGAAACGAGTTTCATCACTTTCGTCTCGTCAGTTTTGTTTCGTAGATTATAAACTGATAAACATGATAACAATATAGGTCTTAGATCTACGTAAGTTTTGGCCTACAATTATTCAACTGTTCATTCTGTTAATTCAATTATGCTTTTTTACCTGGGACAGCTCTTTAGTTCCACGAGCATTTTAACGCCTGTGTTCTATTATCGGTAGTTAGGGGACGTCTTGGAACTTCCAGGATCCAGGCTTACCAGTGCCTCTTGAACAAAATATAGGTTTTAATAAATGTTTTTAAATATAAAATATAGGTTTTTAGAGGCTACTCAACAGTAAAAATATAGGTTTATAGTCCATTGGTCCGACAGTTCATTGGTCCGACAGTCCATTGGTTTGACAGTCCATTGGTCCGACATTCCACTGGTCCGACAGTCCACTGGTCCGACAGTCCATTGGCCTTACAGATATAGGCCTACTGAATAGCAGAAGGATGAATGGCAACAACCACAAACTGTACAGTTCATTGGTCCGACAGTCCATTTGTGGGACAGTCTATTTGTCCGACAGTCCACTGGTCCGACAATCCATTGGTCCCACAGATATACTGAATAGCAGGTTGAATGGCAGCAGCCACGAACTATACAGTTCATTAGTCAGACAGTCCATTGGTTTGACAGTCCACTGAATAGCAGCAGGATGAATGGCAGCAGCCACAAACTTTAAAGAGCCAGACAGTCAATTAGTCCGACAGTCCATTGGTCCGACAGTCCATTGATTTGACAGTCCACTGGTCCGACAGTCCATTGGTCCGATGTTTCTGACTAAGTTTCGATACATTCGAGACGCTATTCAACGTACAGTGTTGCAATACGCTTTGCTTATTTTGTCATTTGTTTGAATCTGGCAATGCTCACTTGATTGCCAGATCAATTGAATGAAAAAAATCACCTATGTTACACGAACATCTTATAGCTAAGCCTATGCTATTCAT
Source organism: Flabesymbios commensalis (assembly GCA_964017125.1). Taxonomy (NCBI): domain Eukaryota; kingdom Metazoa; phylum Annelida; class Polychaeta; order Terebellida; family Flabelligeridae; genus Flabesymbios; species Flabesymbios commensalis. Next base: position 105,471,583 of record OZ024903.1, read on the forward strand.
CAATGTTACAGTATCATCTTATCACATTCATCAACTAACTCCACTCTCCCATACAATACTATTAATGCATTTTATTTTTGAAAAACAGATCGAATGCATTTAAAATCGTCGCCTGTACTGTATATTTTAAAAAATGAACTATGTATATTTACGAAATTCAAATAAAAACTTTGTAGAATTTGAGCAACTCTAATTACGCCACTGATGACGGTAACTTGATTTATCGTAGTCCCAATATGCCGGATAAAGAAAACGTGGAGAAAAGTTTGTATGATTACTGTAAATATCATTTGATTAATTTATATCTCCAAATGTTAAAGGGACTGGCCCAGGCTAAAATCATCAAAAAATCAGTGATTTTATTTCGGGTTCTTAATATGACCATATGATGTAAGCATGTACATAGACTAGAACTGCAAATTTTTATAATTTTTGTGCTGCGCATTCACCAGTTAGGCTAGATATAGAGACGAAATTCCTGATTTGTAATTATTGACAACCATGTCAAAAATAAGAAATGCGGGAATTTCGTCTCTATATCTAGTCTAACTGGTAAGTGCGTAGCACAGAAATTATAAAAATTTGCAGTTCTAGTCTATGTACATGTTTACATCATATGGTCATATTTAGAACCCGAAATAAAATCACCGATTTTTTGATGATTTTAGCCTGGGCCAGTCCCTTTAAATAATATTGATCAGTGTTAATCAAAAGTTTATTTCGGTAGGCCTATACAGCTAGAATCTTTAGGGGGCAACCATTCAATATCCAGGGGGGGGGGGGCAGGGATATTTTCGAAATAAATAATTAAAGGCAGGGAGAAGGTGAAAAAAATAATTTGATGTCGATCCCATTTGAAATAAATATTTTATGTCATATCGGGCAAGCCCACATGTTTTGGCGTACTAAACTATTTTCTAGCCGATGAAATTTTGAAGATTCTGGAGATATTCAGTTTCTCACATTGCAAAATATTAGGCTAATATCATATTATATAGCCTTAATAAATAATACACTGGCAATTTCTGAAAGTCGTTCCAAAAGTGGTTGAAATAAATAATTTGTTAACCGTACAGCTGGAAAAAAATAACCATGAGCTGGATCATATTGAAAAAAATATTTTGGTCCATCCCAATATCCCTGCCCCCCCCCCCCTGGATATTAAATGGTAGCCCCCTTAGTGTATTATATTTCAGAGTAATATAGAGCTCACTGTAAAATTGATGCGAGATACAGTAGCTTCCATAGTGGGAAACGATAACTCAATGTAGAAAAGTGAGCAGGATGACGGTAACTATTGTAATACAATTGAGTGATGAAGACGGTAACTTGTATTTTGAGATGACGATAACTTTATTCGATGTAGGGCCTATGTAAATTAATGATATGTCATTTTATTTTACATCTCCAAAATATATATGCTTTATTTTACATCTCCAAAATATATATGCTAATGGACCAATGGACTGTCGGACCAATCACTGTATGGCCACTGTTGCCATTCATTTATCCTGCTGCTATTCAGTGGACTGTCGAGCCAATGGACTGTCGGACCAATGGACTGTATGGCTCTTGGAAGTTTGTCACTGCCATTCATCCTGCTGCTGTTCAGTAGATCTGTCGGACCAATGGACAGTCGGACTAATGGACTGTCGGACCAATGGACTGTCGGACCAGCGGGTTGACCCCAATTAGGGTGACTGGCCCAGGATAAAATCATAAAAAAATCGGTGATTTTATTTTGGCTTATTAATAGGGATACCCTTAAACAAGTTCCCAAGTTCCGGGAACTGCAAGTTCCCAAGTTTCAAGTTCTGGGAACTTCAAGTTTCAAAATAATTGAAAAAATGTATTAAAACATTATTTGCAAAAATCGTTTCTGTTCGGAAAAACAGTTTTGTAGACTGGGGACCGCTCGCTTTTCCGAAGGTCCATTGTTCCGAAGGTCCGTTGTTCCGAAGGTTCGATGTTCCGAAGGGCCGTTGTTCCGAAGGTTCGATGTTCCGAAGGTTCATTGTTCCGAAGGTTCGTTACTCCGAAATTAAGGTTCACTGCTCCGAAAACAAGGTTCAATATTCCGAAAAAGAATGAATTTACTTGGAAAATAATAGTTTTTTTGTGGTTTTAAATCTGCTAAATTCTTTAATGTTTTTAGATCTGCATGAAGGTCGTGGGCGGATCCAAGATACATTTTTATAGTGGGAGCAGTGGCAATTATCATGATGTAGATCTATAGCGCCAAAAATTTACTGTATTATATTTATATTCTTGATAGCGCTCATTAGTTCTTCCTATGACCAAAATGTGTGCATTTTCTCGTACATTCAGATGTCGGTATTTCTGTTAATATATAACACCACGTCTTCATTAAAAACATGATTTTTTCTCGCTTTGTTGATGCACTTGTGATCACTCCCCAAGATTTATATTTTTGTGATACGTTGTTTCTGGAACGAAAAATCTTCCAACAAATGAAGAAATTGGTATTTAGATGAAATATCTGTAATATTTACCTCCGAGGCTGCTTTAATTAGACACAATGACTAAAAATATACAGGCACTCTTAACAGACAAATTTTATAATGAGATGTGCGATGTGAGATGAGATGAGAATTTGTGTGGTGAGAACCCGAGGGAGTTTGCCAAATTAAAAAATAACATGTTGCCGCCGTCATTCACTGGGAGACAATAAATTAGATAGTAGATTTTATTTGTAAAAAAAGACAATCATGTGTAGCAACATGAACGATCCATTAAAGGGGCTGGTAACTCGTGCCGCTCACCACGACAGTAGTCGTAGTCGCACTATAAGTCATATGACATGAGTAAATACACGTCGTAGCAATGCTTAGCCCTGAATACAAGGCTATTCCGCCCGAGTATGTAGCTCGGGCGGAAGAGCCTTGTATTCAGGGCTAAGCAATGCTCGTCGGATAAATGATCGTCGGAGCGACGAAACAGTACCATTACATGTCAAACGAGCCTAGTTGATGATAATAACTAAAATCAATAAATAGGCCCACATTAAAATACAAGTTGTGTGTAGACAAACCAGCTTTAATCGTTAAAATGACAGGTTTAGAGATAAGCATAGGTCCTATTATCGCCATGCAAAATTAAAACATAAGCAATTTGCAAAGAAAACATTAAACAGATATGCAGGCAAACTTGGTACCCTCTTCGACGCATGTGTCGAAGAAAAACAAACAATATTGTAACAGTAGCTGATCAGTAAACATACGGATGACATCGCCAGTTGTGTACCATATTTAAAGGCTTTTGACAGGGAAATAAGTTGGGCTAGCATCTCATCTGCTCAGATGCCCAAATGAAGCTTATACTGTCCCACGGATAAGCATTGAAAATGGCAGAGGTCTTGGCTCAGCCGACAGTTTATATTAGGGGCGAGCAATTTAATACCGGGGGGAGAGAATAGTTTGCTTCCCAAATTTGGGCACAAAAATTTTTCCTCGAAAAAGTGTTTTTGATCTAGAAGGAAAAAAAGTTATGTTTTTGTTTGAAAGAAAAAAAAGTTTGCTTATGAAGATAAACCATACCCCCTCCCCCGACCTTGGTGGGGGGGGGGGGAATGGTTCGTCCGCCCCTTATCGTCCATTAGGAAAACACCTGCCACGGAACAGCTTCCATTTTGTTAACGTTATGTTATTTGGATGTTTAACACTGTGAACGTTATGTTAATTGGATATTTTCACTGTGAACGTTATGTTTTGTGGATGTTTTTGACTGTGAACGTTATGCTATTTAGATTTTTTCACTGCTAGGGTTACAAAAAAGATTTAGGCATATTGGTGATATTCTACTTCATAAACATGATTAAATTAAAGTAGTCTGTATTTATTTCAGGGGCGCACCAGCAGACATTCCAGCTACGAATTAGAGAGCACTTGAACTTTTAACACACAATTGTTCTGAAACAATCTATATGCATGTTAATTGCAGAAAGGCCAATCTCTTTATATGAGCGAAAAGTTTATCATTTTTTTGTATTTATGAAAATAACCGTTCAAACGAAAAGTAACAAAATTGATCAATAGCCATACCCAGAACAAACTGTTTTAGGGAAGTGTGGGACGTGATGCAATGGATAAAGCGTAGAACTTTACAATTAGCCGCTGCATGCCTGCCTTGTGAGTTAAAGGCTCGCTTGGTGCAAAATTTTCTAAGAAATATCATATTTCTCCTCTCTCCACGCTGGGACATTTATGTGTCAATGTTGTGCCCCCCACGTGCTTCATTTCACTCAGGTGTAAATGAGTAGGCTTACCTGGCGGGATAGAGATGGAAATTATATACGATTATAAAATCACTAGCGCAAACCGTTTGCAGTGATGTATGCTCCCCGGGGGGTAGAAATGTTACATTAATTAGGTCTTACAGGTCCAATCACCAGGGATACTATGATGTAAGTCGCCATGTAGCCTGTAGACATATGATGAGCTGGATATGTGCGCCATGTAAATATATCATATTATTATTAGACCCTATTATGTGAAGACAGCTTGAAACGTCACGTTTGCATTTTGTTTTTTTGCTAAATAAATATTAAACAAAAAAATATTAAGAAAAATAAAGGTAATAATATGATAATTTGTATGTGAATTGCATGTATCGGTGACACGTGAATTATTTGTGAGTGACTGTTATTAAAACAACAAACTTGCTCTCTATTTCCCATTGCAAAACTGCACGGGTAAATGTATTTTTACCATTATAAAATTCACGAATTATATCGAATTTATCAAAAACATGTTGTTTGCTCATTCTATAACCATATTGAAACGTCAAAATAATCACTTAGACTATTCTATTTTTAAGTCCACTCGGTAGGTCGGTGGTACACATGCATTATCATGGAACCTGTCATATATCACTACCATCACACAGGATGAGTTTGAATATTGTCATGGACACGAATATTTACTTGTTGACTAACTAAGTTTAAAGGGGATAATCATAATATCTACTCTTATATTGACCCCCCTCCCTCCATAGAAGTTTCTCAATGCAGGAGGCTAAACGGCTATCATAATATTTTTATTGTCATAGCAACATTTTTTTCTCCATCCATTCGTAAAACTAAATATTGGGGGAAACCTCCGTGACCGAGAAGTAGCGTGCTCGACCTCAAGACTGCCAGGGTGCGAATCCTGTGTCTGGAGAACAGTGTCATCTGATTCATCTCGTGAACCATTTCCTGGCCCAGTTTAGCCTGTATGTGCACAACAGTGGCCCGGCCGAAAATCCTAAACATTTCATATTTGTCATAGCAAATTAACATTTTCCTGTCTGAGAGATGTGAGATTTCGGAATACTGAACCTTCGGAATAATAAGCCTTCGGAGCAATGAACCCCTATTTCGGATGAATGACCCTTCGGAACAATGAGCCTCTATTTCGGAACAATGAACCTTCGGAACAATGAACCTTCGGAGCAATGAACCCCTATTTCGGATAAATGACCCTTCGGACCAATAAACCTTCGGCACAATAAACCGTTTTTTCAGAACAATGAACCTTCGGAACCATGAACCTTCGGAACAATGAACCTTCGGAAAAATGGACCTTCGGAAAAGCGGACTGTAACCTTGTAGACTACCCATTAATAATTTTAAGTTCTGTACACTAAACTTAGTTTTTCACATATTTAGGCCTATATTTTGTTTATAGGGGATCTTGGCAAACATTTCACGATGTGAAATTAAATATGTAGGGGCCTAGGCCTACAGGTATGAAATAAAATGTACAATAGAAAAGCAAATTTATTATACAAAATCTAAAAAGAAGTGTATTACAATATGATATTTTCCCAGATATAATACAGGCCTAGGCCTACTTGTAGGCTAATTATGTTCGAGTGGTGTTTTGGGTCTTTGTCGTGTTTGTTGGGATATATTATTTAATACCCTGTAGAGCTATTGAGGTCTTTCCTCCACGCGCGACGCTGTTTGCACCCCCCCCCTCCCCGGCAATCAACAAGCATCTCTACCCGTGAGAAAATTATGACATGTGAAAGTAGGCAGGTGGGCTACTTAATTATAACAGTGAAAACAGTATCGATGATATTTTAAAGCAGCCCCTTGGGATGACATCAATTTTCGTTTTTAATTCCGTACTGAAGTAGTGTTTCCCACGGATCATGTTTTTATTTCTTTCAGAATTTTCATATTTTTACAAATATTTTTAATCAACATTTCTATGAATCCAGAAGTAACCCAAACAAACTATTTGTATACCTGAAGGACGATTGAATGTTCTCACAGCATTGGGCAACATGCTGCTGGCATCGGCCCAGCGTTGGGTAGACAATCAGTGCTGCAGGTGTGTCCTCCCGTGTCCTGACTATGAGACACCAATTAGCGGCGACTTGTTTGATCTTACCGTCTGATGCGTGGGAATATGTGATGTAAAGTGCTGAATATCGCTGACTTGTTTTGTTTACATGACAATATACGACCTGGAAATACAACTATTTCACTCTTTTTCGGTGCTTTAAAATTGTTCTTTGACTTTTTCGTATTTTTAGTTAAGATCAGTAGGCTATATAGCTTCATATAAATTAAATTTTCAAAATTGACAACATTGAAAATGTCTCATCCCAAGGGGTCCCTTTAAAGACCAACGTTGAGACTACATGGATTCCTTCTCTACAAACACGACACATTGACCCAATGCTGGTTTTATGTTGGACCACCATCTGCGACGCTGGCCCAACGTAAAACCAGCATCGGGTCAAAGCGTGTTGCTTGCTGGGAATTGTCATCTGCGAGGTATGATTTGTAGGCTTATATCATTATATATTTTCTTTGCCTATAGAAGCATGTTATATTAGTCTTTGAACTTGAAAAAACAACTGGGCCTACTCAGATCAACACTTCTGTGGATGGCTGCTAAATACCATCCTCCTGGCAGCAAGTCTTGACACAGCGAGGCCGTCAGGCCAAGCCTTGCTGAATTAGCCATACCATCCACCTATTGGGGTAGGGAGGGAGATTTAGATATTGAATATTCATTAGTTTTTCAAAAAATGTCTTTTTAATGTTGGCCCGCTGTCTGCGACGTTGGCTCACCATTAATTCAACCCTCATGCACGTTGCGGTGAGATGTGGTGGTCTGTGTCTGAGACGTTTCCGGTGAGCTACTCGGCCAGCATACATGTGTTGTTTAATGTAGGGCCGGTGTCGTAGACAGTGGCCCCACATTAAAACAACACTCATGCCAGAGGTAAAACTTGGGTCAAACAGAAAAAATATTTTTTGAAAGTCCCCACTCCAATAGGCGGATTCAACCCTGTTTCAGCAAGGTCGGTCTACGACCTCAGGAATAGCCAGCCTTGCAGAGGAAGATGCTTAATACCAACTGAAAATCTCCCATCACTCAGACATTGACCCGATCTTGGATTAATGGTGCTGTAAAGTCGCAGACGTTGGGCAAACCTTACTTCAACTTTGGGTCAACGTTGGGCCTACACATACAGGCCTAAATCCTCATTTGAACATAACAATGAGTGTGCGCGGTCTTGAAAATCAAATTTAATTTCATTCATGCGCGCAGCTTGGCAATACTATAATGGCATGCGTGGAAAGGCAAGAGGCAGTATATAAAATGTTTGTTGTTTTGTTGAAATAGGAGAAAACATTTTTTTGTTAACTTTTTTATTTCGGAACTTGAAGTTCCCGGAACTTGAAAATAGTCTATAGAATAAGTCTTACATATGGACCCCCGTGTGCACTTTGTGAAGAAATCATGAAATTTGGCACAGATGACCTCTGAAATACCCTTTTTGATTTCTGATATAGGGCAGTCACTTTTGGCTTCGTTTTGACCTCCTAATTTGCATATTTCCAAGATGGCCGCCAACTGATATGTGTAATGAGAGTAAAAATGTCAAAATCGAGGTAGCGACCTGCAAATAGGCTCAAATTGAAGGTAATAATAAGCTGATTTCAATTTCAAATAAATAGTAATGCTATATATAAATTTATCAGCCTGATTTGCATATTTCCAAAATGGCTGCCAATCGCTGGGGAAGTAGTGAAAACGCCAAAATTAACATCCAGAATATTAGATAAAATATGGGTCGTGGTATATCAAAAAAGGCCTGTTTAATCAGTTTTCATATCTGTTTCTGTTACTATTAGAGCTACATATATTATATTGAGAAGTGTTTGGTGAGACTAATTATCGACAATAGACAAGGCCTACTAGTATTAGTACTAGACAATTGGGGCTAAGTATATGGGCTATGGTAAACCTATGCTTTAACGTTAGATTAGGGTACATTTACAATATATTTATGTTGGTCTAACGTTATTAGTCTAAGCTTAGAATAAAATTTATATGACTAAAAGTACGAGGGAATTTAAATATTACAAGGGAATCGTTTGTTATCTGTACTGATAAATCTAGATAGATAAAAGAGTTTCTGATATCTCGTCAGGAACGTCCTTACACAATCTGCTGATAAACGTGAGCACCATCAAAAATCACCATCTATACATAGGAAATGTTTACTAAATATTAAAAACCTGCTTGAAGTATACCACCACACAGCATATCCATTTATGGATGACATAAAATAAATATACACCGTCTAGACAACAAGGAAGTGATACCAGAAACTATAACTGCAGCCTTTATGGGAGCAGAAGCTGAAGGCAAATACCAATTCTCCGTATATGATCAAACTTTTAATACACACAACGCAAACATGCATTAATAACCCAAACCATAATATGGTAATTTGTGATAGAAACATATTCTTCGAATAATGGGTTTTCAGAAAAATGTGTTGGCCATTTAATGTTTCTTAAATGGCGGCAAAATCCAATATGGCCCACATTTGTGCAAGAGCAAAGAATTAATTGATATAATTTTGGACAGAATAAAAGCAGATTCATGATTTTGGCGTCTACCATAGGGTTTACGGGCATGTCCGACATAGTGGTGTGACCAGAAAGTACTATATATAAACATTGCATTGTGGGGGAAAATCCAAATTGCCAAGGTCAAACAATAAATCTATTTCATTTTGGTCGAATATAGACATATTCATTATTTTGTTTGAAAGGTAACTGTAACCATCCAGCAGCTTAGGTCACATTGCCCAAACACAAGGGCTGTCATTGTCATATTTATATTTAAAATGTCTAAAATGTAATGCATTATCTGGTTATATTGCCAAAACATATCATAAAATAACACATAACAATGAGTATAGTTTGTTGTAAAAATTCTTATAAGATTTAAACAGCTTTTTTGGATATATAACTCTTTCTTTGAAAAAGAGAGACGTAGAGGCATTAAAGGGCGGTGGAAAGGCATTGAAGGTTTAAAAAGAGCCGTTAAAAGGCGAAAGAGAGGTGTTAAAGAGCAATGTGGAGGCGCTAAAGGGCGATGGCAACGAGTTAGGGGGCGATATAAAGGCATTAAGATCAACTAAAAATAATGAAGATGTGTGACAAGGAGGCATTAAACAGGCATCGAAGGTTGAATAAAACGCATCAAAGGGCGATGGAGAGGCGTTAAAGGGCGACTGAAAAGCGTTAAAGGTCTAAGGGGCGGTGTTAAAAGGTGACAAAGAGGAGTTAAGGGGCGATGATCAGGCGCTGAGGGGTGAAAAAAAGGCTTTGAAGGGCGACAGATAGGCGTTAAAGTGCGACTGATAATTTTTGAATTGCGACGATATGTAAAAAGGTAAAGAAAAGGGCTACAGGGAGACGTTAAAGGGCGATATAAAATCGTTAAAGTCCGAAGGGTGTGCGAAAAAAGGTGACAAAGAGGCAATAAAGGGCGATGGAGAGGAGTTAAAGAGCAAGGGGAGTCTGGTTGTGTAGACATTGGACGTCTGTGTAGTCTAGCGATTTTTTTGATTTAGAAACATATTCTCATACTTCTAATATCAACTTAGAGTGATGACATTATGCTCATTCCATCCATCCCAGGAACACACACACACAACATATAACCAGAATACACCATATTTGATTGGTTAATGTGATGTTGCTGATTTCGAATATGTTAATTCCAATATCAAATTTTCACAAAATTGTTTAAAAATGATATTTTTATGATCCACAGAATTTAAAAGTACACAATTATGTCAATTCATACAGAATATATTAAAATCAATCAAATAGAAGCATGCAATAGGCCTATACACACACATTAATAGGATAAATAAATTATTACAATGGTATTTAGGAACTTTTCTATATGTCCTGAGGTCTGAGGAGTATACAAGATTTCATAATTGCAGGAGAGATACCCCGAGCCTCATATTCATCTGAGCCTTGTGTTCTATTTTTTAGTTCAGAAACGGTTGTGACGAGGATAAATCACCCTCATGTGCTCTAGGTTCCCCATGCTACGTTTATTGCTTAGCAAGGGAGGTAGCCTGGTAAATGGTCAGGTCTGAGCTACGCTCTGCAGCGTCATAAATGCTAGGTTTGAACTCTGCTCAGACTTAGACAGCTATGGGATGAACGGGAACGAACAGGCACTATTTGGTGATGCAGATGCATTAAAGGTCAACAAAAAGGGGTTAAAGGGCGAAGGAATCGCGTTAAATGTCGATGGAGAGGTGGTAATGGCCAATGGGGAGGCGGTGAAGGGCGACGAAAATGTGATGAAGGGTGGCAGAGAGGAGTCAAAGAGGGACGCCGATACTTTAAATTGCGGGGATGAGGCACTAAGGGGTGAAAACTCGATGGAGAGATGCTGAAGAGCGACGGAAAGGCATTCATGTGCGAAAGGTTATTTTAAAAGTTGAAGGGGAGGAATTACAGGGTGATAGGCAGGCATAACAGGGTGACGAGGAAGCATTAAATGCCAATAATGAGGCATTAAATGGCCATGTGAAAGCATCAAAGGGCGAAAAATGTCAATAACTTTTAACTAACTTCGCAAAAACTAAGCTCCGCATGCGATCTCATAGCTGAAATGTTATTGATTATAAAATACACTATTTTCGACCTGATTTTTCAAGGCCAAGTCTTAGATATGACCGTCCAAAGAAAATGTCCCACGATTTTGTATAGGGTCAATCTGTGGGTGAAACCTTCAGCTACGCTAGGGCTGTTAATCAGGGCTAAATGCCGCAACCGCCTTTGGCTGATTGCCAAATTTCAGATGCGACATAGGCTTATACGCCAGTTGCGATGAGGTGGCCGAATATCATCTACGATGCTTTGCCTTTGTTAAGGTTTATATATTGCGTGAACTCCATATTGCAACGTATCCACCACCTCCTCTATATGATACAACCTGGGTCCGCTGATAATTTAGACAGTGTATCTCTAATACTGATATGGAGATGTGTAAAAATATACTATCCTGCACATGTATTACTAGCTTTAAATTATATAGAATCTATAAGTAAATGACGAAAAGGTGCATGCACACACAAGCTATTGCTGTGTAGGCCCTATATGGCATTACGGATTTCTATTTGATATCTGCTGTGCCGTGGTTTGTCTGCAAAGTAAGTGACAGTCTATAAAAAAGACATAGAATCTATAGATACAAAATTTCAAGTATGGCTTTTTCTTTCATTCAATCACTGTTGCCACTGAGTGACGTTTGTCGCAATCAACAGCAAAACATCACAGGTTGATGAAAATACCAGATTTTCATGGTTCATTTATGTTTTTACGAAAAAATGAATGAATTTTCAAGGCCTGTAGTGCTTTTTCATATTCACGGACTTAACCCGTTTTCAAAGACCCGTGGGAGCCATGTATCAAAGTGTAGGGAAATGCTTTAGAATTCATCTCAGAGCAGCTAGTATCCACAAAATTACCTGACCCCTCGCTGATTTTTCGAGTCTTGGCTGGCGCCTCCAACCTATACGCTGACATTTCAGGATGGTTAGAACCCTGTGGGGAAGCGTTAAATGGTGACCGTAAGGCTTTAATGAGAACGTTTAGGAGCGATGGGAATGCGTTAAAGGGTGACGAACCAGGTGCTAAAGGGGGATGAAGAGACGCTAAAGAGCGGCAAAGAGGTGTTCAAGGGCAACGGAGAGGCGTTAAAGGTCAATCTTAAGGCATTAATAGGTGATGTAGAGGCATTAATTGGCAATAGGAAGGCATTAAAGGGTGATGGAGAAGCGTTAAAGTACGACAGAGCAGCGTTAAATGACAGCAAAGAGGTGTTAAATGTCGTTGAAGATACACTGTAAGACGACAAAAAGGGGTTAAAGAGAGATGGAGAAGAGTTAAAGGGCAATGGTGTATTATTGTTTTACTGTATCTATATACATGTCAAAGTAGATAGTTTTCTGTATATTTTATCTAGATGATAACAGATGTATTGTGACATTTGCTTGTTACAAAAAATTAATGGTTCGTGTTAACAATGACCAAAAAATTTGTATTACTTTTAGATAAAAATAGCATTTTCGATAGGCATAATTACAGGTATCGACTGTAATCTTTTTGGTCATCTTTGATCTTTAAAAATACTTTGTAATTGTTTGTCTGTCGAAAATAATATCCAATTATTTTTTTAGCTTTGCAGACAAGGCGACCATCTTAGATTTTACCAACAACGCATTGTCTAAAGTAGTTTCTGGCTACACCACTAGGTCGGGCTTACCCGAAAACCCTATGGTGCACACCGAAATCATGAATTTGCTTTCATTCTGTAGAATTTGATATCAATTTATTGTTTGACCTTAAATAGATAGCGACCATATTTGTTATTATCAATAATGCAATGTCTAATGTACTTTCTGGCCACACTACCATCACTACATGAAAACCATACGTTAGACACCAGAATCATGAATATTATGCTTATGTTCTGTTGAAAATTATATCAATTTATTGTTTAACCTTGCACAAATGGGGGCCATCTTGGATTTTACTCAGAAGGCAATGTCCAAACATATTTTTTGACCACACCACTATATGTCATGCAGGCATCTCCGAAAACCCTTTGGTAGACACCCAAATCATGAATCATTATATTCTGTTGAAATTATATCAATTCATTGTGTGACCTTGCACAAATGGCGGCCTTTCATTTCAGTATATTCACAGGTATCAATCTCAATCTTAACGTTTTTCTTGTTTCCCGGCGATTGGCGGCCATTTTGAAAAATGCAAATTATGTTAAGACAAGTATGTAAAACAATATTATTTTTTTGTAAATTGAAATCAGCTCATTATTACCTTTAATTTGAGTCTATTTGTAGGTTTCTATCTCGCTTTTGACTTTTTTACTGTTTTCACCTTGTGATTGGCGGCCATTTTGGAAATATGCAAATTAGGTAATGAAAATGATGTATAACAATAATATTAGTTTGACATTTGTAATTAGCATATTATTACCTTCAATTTGAGCCTATTTGCAGGTCTCTATCTCGATTTTGACATTTCCACTCTATTTACCCCTATCAGATGGCGGCCATTTTGAAAATATGTGAATTAGAAGGTCAAAACGTGGTCAAATTCCACTGCCCTATATCAGAATTCGAAAAGGGTATATTGGAGGTCATCTGTGCCAAATTTCATGATTTCTTCACAAAGTGCACACTACATTGACTTATTCCATAGACTAAAATTGGGAACTTGAAGTTCCCGGAACTTGGGAACTTCGGAACTTGGGAACTTGTTTAAGGGTATCCCTTATTAATATGACCATATATGATGTAAACATGTCCATAGACTAGAACTGCAAAAGTTTTTATTTATTTTTGTGCCGCGCATTCACCAGTTAGACTAGATATAGAGACGAAATTCCGGTATTTCTAATTTTTGACATGGTTGGGTCCATTTTAGTCAATTTTTGACTTTTTAAAGAATTTGGCGAAAATAGGGAGGGGGGCGCCTGCTGCCACTGAGTAGATTTTACCAATCTATGTGCGGACCTTGGCCTTGAGGTGGGCTTGGCGGACCTTCTATGTCCCAGCGAGGGTGCGAAGGCACCCCCCCCCCCCCAGCCTACGGCCCTGCTGTTATTATTAAAACGGTTCCATGCCAATTTTCGTTCTGAAACCCTTATGTTTAGTAAATTAAGTCATTTTGCAGAGATGCAAAATGACGCTTTGATACATCCTGAGGGTTAAAGGGTTGATATTTTTAACTGTAATAATTTGTAGAGGCCTATGTGATGATGATGTATATTATCCTTTAACTATAATATTATCAACTGTGAACTACATTTAAACCTCAGGAACATGCGATATGTGAATGTTCCGATTATAATTGAGTCACAAGAAAACTTGAGTTGAGTTTAATACATGAAAATATGTGTTGAGTTACAAGAAACTTGAATTGAGTTACAAGAAAACTTGAGTTGAGTTACAAAAAAATATGTGTTAGAGTTATAAGAAAACTTGAGTTGAGTTACAAAGAAACTTGAGTTGAGCTACAAGAAAACTTGAGTTAAGTTGCAAGAAAACTTAAGTTGAGGTACTAAAAAAATTGCGTTGAGATACAAAAAATTTGAGTTGAGTAACAAGAAAATTGAGGTAAGTAAATAAATGAAGACAAATAATTGGTCATAGGGTTGTCCACAAATGATAACTTCTATGAGTTAATTATCTGACTTTCTGACTAACTGTCACGGGCTTTCTGGCAAACGGGCTTTTTGACTAATAATCCTCACTTATTTTATGATTAACGGGCCTTCTGACAATCGGGCCTTCTGACTAAGCATCCTTACTGATTTTCGTACTAGCGGGCCGGGCCTTCTGACTAACGGGCTCGTCTGACCAATGGGCCTTCTGACAATCGGGCCTTCTGACTAATCATCCTTACCGATTTTCAGCCTAACGGGCTTTCTGAGCAACGGGACTTCTGACTAGCGGGCCTTCTGACTATAAGACGTACACCATGGTATCTTATCAAATGTAGATACAAATAATATTGGTAAGAATTCATTTATAACACTAATTGGACCTACATGTGATTTTAGAGTTGTTAACTGCTGCGTCAAAACGCATGCGTTATGTTACGACATAGCATATAACACAATACATCATCGTGGCATGCATTGTGCCAATGCTATTCCCATCAAAACATGGACTAAGTCAATTTAACATGTGTACTGTCAACGTAACATGCGATTGCGACAAGACCCCGTTTTTTTACTAAATTACAACTTTACAAAATACGTAAATTAACATAGTATTCGCTCCCGTCCAGTGCAACGCGCTTAACCCATAGCCGGGTATTTAATGGTGTCTTCTTCAATATGTTGTCTTTAATCATTTGTAATAGAGACAATGCTTCCAAGTTGCGACACATTTAAGAGAGGACATAATAGGGGCGGAACAGATGATACGTTGGGGGGTATTTTTTCAAAAAAAGTTTGTTCGGCAAATCTCAGGAAAAAATAATTTGTTTGGTTATGCAAGGGAAGCGAGTTTGCTCCGGTGGTAAAACTCCAAAGTTTGATTTCATGAATATTTCAAGCAAGACGAAGTAGATTAATTGATAAGTATTTGTTATGTCAATAAATATAACAAGTATGATGAGTCATTGTTACATATTTTCTCAATTTAAATTCAAATTTAAATATGAAGTACTGGTCAAACTCTCCTGTGCTTGGTGAAATAGTAGCTGAAACATCAATGAGTTCAAGTCTAAAAAATCGGATGAAAAAAGTAGGTTATAAATTTCGACTTTTATGCACTCTTAGAAAAATCTGTTCTTGAAGGTTCTCTGC
Organism: Flabesymbios commensalis; assembly: GCA_964017125.1. Taxonomy (NCBI): domain Eukaryota; kingdom Metazoa; phylum Annelida; class Polychaeta; order Terebellida; family Flabelligeridae; genus Flabesymbios; species Flabesymbios commensalis. The sequence continues at coordinate 105,487,275 of OZ024903.1, forward strand.
TGTATTAAAGTGATATAGAGAAAGGTTTTATATCCATACCGGTATAGATATGGGACCTTTCTCTATTGTACTATTCAACAAATAACCTTTTAAGAACCTGACGTTTTTTCTATCTGTTTACCAATGACAGTTTTAACAATGACATTTTTACCGTACATTATCTTGATAGATAGGCCTACATTGAAGTCCAGAGAAATACATTACAAATTTATTTTAATCTCAAATATGTAGACATATGTCACCTGGTTGTAATTTGTGTTGGGCACTTGACATTCAAATAGAAAAATAAATAAAAATGGTTTCAGAATCTCCCGCCATTTGAACTATGTTTATAAAAAATGTTCAAAGTCATCCTTGTTAGATTGTGATATTCATGGTCTCCTAAGGTTTGTCGGACCAATGGTGTGTCGGACAAAAGGTGTGTCGGACCAATGGTGTGTCGGACAAATGGTGTGTCGGACCAATGGTGTGTCGGTCCAATGGTGTGTCGGACCAATGGTCAGTCACCGATGACCTATATAGACTCATCTGCCTTGGGGCCCTCAAGGCGAACAATGTAAGTACAACAAACATTCAAACTGAGAAATAAGAATACTTATGGCAAATGAAATAAAAATCCGTATTTATGACATGTCTAAAAGCACCGATTTTTTTATGATTTTAGCCTGGGCCAGTCTCTTGAACAACTCATTGTTGTAGACAAACACGAGATGTTTACTGGTTGTGACCTCAGCATGCTGAGCGTTGTAGATGGTAGGCCTACCTGTAACTTTCCCAACATACAATTAGATGTTGTTTTAATGCTGGGTAGGCCTACTATCTACGACGCTGGTCCACTATTAGATCTAAATTCACGTTGGCGTAACCTGGTAACGCCTTGTGTTCGCTTGGGATATAATCATTTTCTTCCATCTGTCAGTTGGTCAGAGGCAGGATATGAACCATGTTAAACCTTTAAGCGCTAAAGCACGATTATCAGTGATTATGGTGTGTTTAATAGCAGGGTTAAACCTTATGCAGCCGACTATTACGTTGAAACGATGTTGATGTGATGTTAGGCCAGCTTAAAACCAATGTTGGGTGAACGTCTCAATATACAAACGTCATTCCAATGCTGGGCCGGCATCCCGAAAAAAATAGGGACCTACGATGACGAGCCAGTATACCCATGTAGGGTTAACTCATTCCAGACGGAGCCCGAGATATCTCGAGAAAGCTACTTCGACGGTTAGTGTAGGCTCATATGTCACATATAACACATTCGTGTATTTTGTCTGTTAAAATTGATTTTTCACTTGATTCTGACTCATAATATCATGAAGATCAAGAAAAAAAGGATTGCATTTTGTTATAGGTCGAGAAAATGGTCCAAAATGGGGAAATCCAGGATGGCCGCCAACGTATATAAAAATAAACATTTTTTGCGATTTAGTTTGCAACTACATACGCTAGAGACATAATTATTATGTCTATTCTTATGTTTTCAGGTATTAGAAATCAAATTCTGTCATTTGTAAATATTGTAAAGTCGATATTTATGCAAATATAAGCACAAACAACCGGATATCACAGTGAAACTGCGACTAACATTGTTTTGGCTGTTTTTTTTCTGTTTTGATTATGCTTGGCTGGTTCCCCTATGGTGATATCTGGGCGGATGTGAAGCTCTCATCCTTGTGGGTTTTTTTGTAAAACAAGAAATTCAAAATGGCTGCCATGAAATCACCGAAGTTATATTTTGAGCAACAAACCATATTTTTTTTATCAGGATACAATAAAACAAATCCTACCATCATTCGACATCATTATAATGCCTAAAATGCTACGATAAGCTTTATTATATATATTTCCAAGTAAATTACATACCGGCACATCTATTCATTATGCATGTATAGTAAGCGTACGTGTTACCCATAAGCATAACCAACTGCTTGATAGGTTAGAATATGAAGCAATCTATCAAGAGGGTGTAATTTTTCAGATACACTGAGTGTCCCCTACCCGATGGGGGCTTTATAATCTCATTGCAATTTCAAATCAAAGAAAAACTTAATAAATTAATTCCAATCTGGTATATTCTGCGCATAATTATTATTCTGAATTGCAAGACATCAACTGCAACTAACACTTCTGGAGGCCAAAATGTTAAATGTTATCATGTTACATCCTAAATTAGAAGAGTGGAAGAATAACTGAACTATTTTTCATATTTAGATATTTACACAGATGCTTATACATGTTATACTGGACAAAATGGACATCATGTTAACCTCAAATTGTCGATAATTTTCTCTCAATCGTTAAACAAAATTTGTTCAATAAGAATGGTAACTGTCAAGCTTGTTGCTGGTAACTGCAATACTCAATGATATCATGCTACTGGTAACTGACAAATTATGTTGCTGGTAACTGATACTTTATTTATTGGAAATTTTCCAATGGTGCATCAAGGAGACTCTCACATTTCGGACAACTATAAATAAGTTATTTAAAGGGAAGGGAATTAATGATTTCGTGGATATAAAGCTGAAAAGATTAAATTTTGTTGAGAAATAAATCAGTCCTGCTGATTGCAAAATTAATTTTGTTGTTCCATCAGACCTGATTTTAGAAAAGCATAATTTTGATGTCTACCATAATAAGGTTTTCGGGTATGCCCGACATATTGTGTGGTTGGAAAGTACATTAGACATTACATCATGGGTAAAATCCAAGATGGAAACCAAAAATTAATATAATTGTCAACAGAAGGGAAGCAGATTCGTGATTTTAGTAACAACCATCAGTCAGGGAAAGTTGAGCGTTTTTTTAACAAAACATAAAACAAATTCCTTATCAAAAACTTATTTTACAATTGCATAGTATAGGGTCTTAGCTAACTTCTGACAATTTGTTTACGCACAACTGCCATAGGAGGTTTTTACAGAGCAAATGTAAGATGGCCAAAATCGTTAATGAAAAATGGCATGCTAATTTAACCCACATTTTACCAGCGGTGGGTAGACAGTTACGCTAAAAGTAGTATTATTTATAAAAGAAAACAGGAGAAAAACCAACATGGCCGCCAAAAACAGCAAAGCACGATAGTGATCAGTAAGTGTTCACGTTTGACCTTTTTGGTTTGAGAAATGCAACATGCTAATCTTATGTTATCGATATTACTATTGTTATATGTGAACATGTCTGCTTTTTTGTAATTAGAAACAATGTTTTGTTCTGTTTCTATTAGATGTATATGTAATAAATATAGTGTATGTAGTGCATGTAAAAAAGTAAATTTGAATATGTTAGGAACTTTGTGGTAAAATGTGGTAAAATGCTTCAGACAGTCTAATGTACTAATAACATAGATGTTGATCTGGTCTGGAAAAGTTGACTCTAGTGCTACGATGATATAAGAAGATCAAATGTACCCTCAGAAATTTATCACCTCGGATTGATTCTGAAGTGAGACGTCTAAAAAAGAAGCAAGCTTGAGCAAAGAAGTTTAATAAAGTTCATCATTGGAATAAATTTAGAAAAGTAAGAAATAAATTACAGAAATTATTGCAGTTCAAGCACAATCAGCTCATTGCTGATTTGCCTGAAACACTAAAGGAAAACTCTAAACGATTCTGGTTTTATTATAGATCGAAAACAAAAAAATATACAATATTATAAAAGAACACATTTTCATGAAGGTCTAAGCGCCACCAAGCACAGTGATATGGCTTGTATGTTCAATAAATGTTTTGAAGTAGCTTCTAATAACCACACTTGTGAGTCATTAGCTTTTGTAAAGGCTGAGATTGCTTTTAAAGTGGCTGTGATGACTTCCTCAGTGGCCAAGAGCAGGGTTTTTTTGGCTAAGATCACTTTTAAAATGCCTGTGGTTGTGGTCACTTCTTCAGTGGCGAAGATCACTTTTGTAGTGGATAAGACAACATTTAAAGTGGCTGTGATCACTTTTTTCAGTGGCCAATATTATTTTTGTACTGGCTGGCTGTGATAATTTTTAAAGTGGCTGTGTCTTCTTCGGTGGCCAAGATCATTTTTGAAGTGTCTTGAGATAATTCTTAAGGAGGATGTAATCACTTCTTAAGTGATCAGTAAATTATCTGTAATATTGACCTAGCTATAACTTTTGCACGTGGGACAATTTTTTTAGCTTGTTAACATAGCTAATCGTTTTCTACAGGTTTTTTTCCAAGCTAGATAAACCAATAAGAAGTATATTTCCGAGGGTGCACGGGAACCCTATTTTTTGACTAGACTAATAAGCTTATCAAAGCTACATCCAAAGGTTATACAAATATTTGCAAATAATAGCAAAAAGAATGTGAAAAATAAAAAAATTGAAAAACACAAAACGGAAAGTGAAATTTAATTTAATTTTAGACAAAAACTACAGGCATGCACAAAAATGTTCCATCAGTGACACATTTGGCGGCCATTTTGTTTTTTTTACATCGTTTATTTATTGTAAAACAGCTTCCAGTCCTGTAATCAGCACAGTTTTAAACAAATTGCTGGTTAATTATCCATATGTTATTTCTGTGAGATAGTCGGCCATTTTGAATTTTAGCCTCCTAAAAATCCTCCTATGAATATCCAGAGTAAACAAATTTTGTATGGCTAGTCCAGCCCATATACAAGACCGCAGTACAAAAAATATTTTGGTAAGGAATTTGTTTTAGGTTTTTTTCTAACTTTCCCTGACTACATGTAGGATTTTCATATATACGCCCCTGTGACTTGTAAACATAATTTTAGACAGTCTATATACCAAGACGAAGATGGCGGTCATTAGACAAAAAAATGGCCATGACAGGGAAGCGGTATTATTACCAAAAGATAAAGATATATTTTCTCTTGTCACGGCCATATGACCCATGTGGTACCCAATTCGGCCTCCTACTCCTCCTCCTCTGTTACCGATTTTGTTTGTCTGATGGCCGCCATTTTGGTTTCTGGAATCTGAAGTGTCTAAAATGGTTTATGGATAATGCTACCATTTTTGGTCGGCGATATTCAACCAAGCATGTAGTAAAATACCTCATTTGCAATGAATGCATGTACACATGTGGATTTCGCATAAATGCGAAATTGGTGAAGAAAGGTAGTTTTCGCATAAATGCGAAATTAGTCAAAGAAGAGGTAAACCATGGAGACTAAAGGGTTTGTTCCATTTGAAATCACCATAAATGTCTTAGTTAGCTCTTTCTGATTCATTTGAATACCTATGTTATGGGTCTGCGACCATTAGAAATATTTTTACCATTACAGTGCGGGGATAGACCTCAGTCGTCAGAATCTGACGTCTACTGTTACAGTACAGACGTCAGATTCTGACGACTAAAAGTCTTTTCCCGCACTGTAATGGTAAAAATATGATTAGAGTCTATATAATGTCTGGAGATAAAAAAAAGTTGAAGCCATGTTTCGGCAAATAGTCAGTTGACAAAAATATGGGGTCAAAGGTCATAAAAATCAATAAAAATTAAAACTTCGCTATTTATTAATATTTATATTCAAATTGTCAGAAAGTTCATGCTCATTACAAATATGTAGATCATATTGCCAAAACAATGTCATAAAAATATATAACGAAAATTCGTATCAAAGGTCACACAATTCAATAGGGCCTACAAATTAAGATACATTGTATAGTCATTAGTGTACTAGTAGCCTACTCAATTCTGACTACAAATGTATGCATTTTATTGCGAAAAAATTTCTAATTATTGACAACCATGTCAAAAATTAGAAATACGGGAATTTCGTCTCTATATCTAGTCTAACTGGTGAATACGCAGCAGAAAAATTAAAAAACGTTTGCAGTTTTAGTCTATGGACATGTTTACATCATAGGGTCATATTAAAAAGCCAAAATAAAATCACCGATTTTCTGATGCTTTTAGCCTGGGCCAGTCCCTTTAAATGTGGCCACCGACCAAGGTCTGACGACGGCCCTCCGGTGGTAGGTGGAGCCACATGTACCTCTGCAGACATTGACCATGAAATCACATCCTGTAACGATTGTCTTCAACTCCTGTACTGCAGCTGTACCACAAGCTGAAAGACAAACAGAGATCTGTAAAATTATACTGAAATTAATCAAAATGCCTCCCTAGTTTATATATATTCACCAGGTGGTGCTATTATATCTGTAGCGATCGCGATGCTTAAGTTTCTACCATTAATGATTCATAGTTGACCACCACTGTGATGTCTGCTGTTTCACACCACGTGACCTGGCAATACCGTCCGTCATTGGTCGAGACTTAACCCTTAAAACGCTGATATACTATTATACAAACCATGGAGAGCAAAGGGTTTTTTCAATTTGAAATCATCATAAACGTCTTAGTTAGAGCTTTCTGATTCATTTGAATACCTATATTATGAGTCTACAGCCATTATAGATGTTTTTACTCTTACAGTGTGGTGACCGTCTTTAGACGTCAGAATCTGACGTCTACAGACGTCAGATTCTGACGTTTGAAATCGATCACCGCTCCATAAAGATTAAAGAGTACATATAATGTATATGAAAAAGCATGCACAATTTAAACACAGTTTACACTGTTATTGTCAGGCGAACACTTGCAATTTAAAAAATGTTACGTTCTTAGTTTTAATTTCGAAGTTAAAAAGTTTAGGCTACTTTTTTTCTAATTTTGGTATGATCTCTCTGAAAATAGACTAGCCCCAGTGGCTGAAACAGGTTTCAGCCACAGATTGACCGCGTACAAAATCGTGGGACATTTCTTTGGACTGTCATATCTGAATATATCGGGGAATAATCAGGTCAAGATTGTTTTTTTTAGAATCAGTAGCATTTCAGTTCCATGACCGCATGCTCAGCTCAAAGGTAGCACAGTCATTAAAAAGTTATGGACATCTTTCGGACATTGGGGTCGAGATCGCTCTCAGTCACAGCCATGTTGAATTTTTCAGTTAAAGCAAATACATCAATCCACGGCCTCGGAGAGAACGACACGGCTAATAATAGGCTACTCAGAATACTTACCACACGGATCGGTCTGAGCGTGTACAGCAGCGAGGAATCCCACCAACAACAAGAATGACGTCATCAGCGTGGTCATGGTGATAGAAATACAATTTATAGTCTCACAGAATCACTGGAGGTAGAAACTATATATTTACTGGACAAAAGGAACTGAACTGAAGCTACCCTTCCCAAACACAGAACTTTATAGCCTGAATGATAACTATATACCATCTACTGGCGTGAGGAAATAAAAGCCTGGAGGCTGCCCTCCTTCCCGTCGTCAGCCAATCAAAAACGAGCATAGTATAAGGAAATAAAATAACTAGGCCTATGTATGTGTTTCAATCTTGAAATAAGAACCACATCATTTCATAGTTGGCACAGCGCAGGTTCCACGTCTGTATTCTTCACCCAGAGCTGGACCATCTAGCATGAGACCTTGACACTATATTGTTATAATGATGGGCCAATGGCTACGACGTTGGGCCATCGTTATATTAACATTGACTAGACATTTCGTGTTCGCTGGAGACACACACTATATGACTGTTGGTCATGCTTCAGCAAATCCTGATATTTACTCATTGAGAATAATTATACTACAGCTTATATTATGAGGAAATACTGTTCAGGTTTATGTAATTGATTTTGTCACCAACAAACACGGAATAGTGACCCAATGCTGGTTTAATGCTGGGCCACTGTCTACGATGCTAGACAACATTAAATCAGCATTGGCGAATTGGTTTATTGTTGGGCCAACGTCTGCGATGCTGGCCCAACATTAAACAAGCATTGGAAAAATTGGTTTAAGGTTGGGCCAAAGTCTACGACGCTGGGCCACCGTCTATGACGCTGGTCCAACATTAAACAAGCATTGGGAGAATTGGTTTACCGTTGGACCATTAGTTTAATGTTGGACCACCGTCTACGACGCTGGCCCAACATTAAATCAGCATTGGCGAATTGGTTTAATGTTGGGCTAACGTCTACGACGCTGGCCCAACCTTAAATCAGCATTGGCCGAATTGGTTAAATGTTGTACCAAAACATTGTACCAGCATTGGGCGGATTGGGTGAATGTTGGGCCACCGTCTACGACGCTGGTCCAACATTAGGCAAGCATTGGGAGAATTGGTTTACTGTTGGACCATTGGTTTAATGGTGGGCCACCGTCTACGACGCTGGTCCAACATTAAACCATTATTATGCGAATTGCTTCAAGGTCGGCCACCGTCTATGTCATGTATGTGGTCCAACAATAATCCATCATTTGGGGTTATGTCGATTGTTTGCTGGGGGTCTGGGAACTCAGTCAAATTTTGTCAGAATGCTACTCAACTCTTACAGCGCAGGGATAGACTTTAGTCGTCAGACTAAAATCTATCCCCGCGATGTAAGACTAAAAATATTTCTATTTTCTAGGTATTCAAATGAATCGGAAAGAGCTGACTAAGACACTTATGATGATTTCAAATTGAAAAAGTCCCTTTGGTTTCTAAGGTTTTTATTTAAAAAATCAGCGCTTAAAGGGTTCCCCAGTGTGCGTCTACTGGCTAGGCAGGTTAACATGTAATCCATAATCCCTACAAACCACCCTTAATTAGCTTAAGGGGATTGTAAACACTTTTGTTTGAGACCCGCTTCTTACAACAAATTATTTAACCAAAAATAATCAATTCGCAAAATTAATTAATCATGCAGATATCATGAAATACCCAGCAAACACAAAACATTAGCATAATGTTTATACAATGTTGGCTAAATGTTGGGCCAACATTGTGTAAATGTTATACAAATGCTGGATAAAATCCTGGAGTCATCATCCAATAAAAAACGAGCGGAACATGAGGAAGTAAAATGACTATGTCGCAGTCTTCAAAATTATGTCAACTGCATCTTTCCGCAGAACTCTCCCAAGTTGGCACAATGCTGGGCCAGCGTTTGTATTGTTGGCCCACAATGGTAATAAAACGTTGGGTCAACGACCACGACGTTGGCTCATAATCATATCAGCATCAGATCGACGTCACGTGCATCCATTATGTGACTGCAGGTCATGCTTCAGCAAATCTAGATGTTTACTTGTAAAGAATATTTATACTACAGCTTATATTATGAGGAAATACCGGATAAATTCATGTAATTTATTGCGTTTGTCACCGATAAACACGGAATTGTGACCAAGTGTTGGGCTAATCTTAGCCCACCGTTCACGACGCTGGCCGACATTAAAACAGCATTATACGAGTGTTTATTGCGTAGGGGAACTCTATGAACAATCTAGTAACTTGACAACTCCAGCTTAGTAGTTTACCTTCAATCACTGGGTACCGTCTCGCGGCCGAAGTGAATCGGCAGCACTCGGAGTGTGTGTGTATATATAAAGACATGGGTATCAACTCCACAGCCATGCGCGTCCAAAATATCAGCAGTCCCTTTACAATACATCACCTAGCTGAGTAATATTAAATCCTAACAAACCAAATCAAGTGTAAAGTCATCGAATGATAATTATTCTTTGCATATGTTACAGAATACCACCTCCGGGAAGGCGAAAAACGCAACAATTCTCTATAAATAGGGGCACATTTTGTTTGCCGTCATTTCTCGACACGAACCCATCACACTTTCGGTACCGCCCACTTTTCAAGGCAATCTGAGAAAACAACGTATTTTACAACAAAGCTCACGAATTATAACTTGCCGTGTGGCATATTAAAATATATTTTTGTCCTGAAGACATCACAAAGTAAGAAAACGAAAAAAAAATCTTTCGTTGTTTCACTTTATCGACAAATGGTCAGTTAATTTACTCAGTGGCAGACTAACTTATGCAATAGGTGTCCACTCGCTACCAGCATACACGATGCGTTGAATCAATGTTGGCGCGATGTTATACCATCGCCTGCAGCATTAGCCCGATACGAAAACAGCATCGGGTGAACGCTGTGTAGGTACCAGCATCATAACAACAGCCTCTATATCATACAAACTCGTTGATAGAAAACGAGAATTAAACACATGCACTGCTGTCGTGATTGTGCAGAATTAACCTCACGTCAAAGATGATTGTTGAATGGTAAGATAAAACAAATCGTATCTTTATTTTCGATGACAAATATATAAGATACATGAAAATAATAACAATAATACTTAATTACATGGTCAATTGGGTACCGACGTTTAATTACACAGTTAATTACACAGAAATAACCAGTGCTCAGATGAAGAAGGGTCTAGATTTATGGAGGTGCATGGAAAATATCAGCCATAATATAGGCTATTGACTTATTTTCGTCTAATTTGTCTAATTTGTCTAATTTGTCTAATGAACAATTAGACAGAGAACGTAGTATTATCAGCTATGTCAGCTTGGTAAAGACAATAGACACAGGCATAGCGTTACTACTCAAAATGGCCTTACAAAGTTTGTTGCTTATGATTTTTTTCTCGAGAACACGCCTTCACAGCATATGCTTCACAAAGCGTTCTAATGTCTGTTTGTAAACCTGTGGCATTGTTCTGTCGTATACTGTCACGTTTAGGAATTGAATGAGATGTAATTTTATATTATCCAAAGTAGCAGAAGTATCTACATTTACTAATATTAATAGCCTGGTGGCAGAATCTTTAATGTGCTCTAGGAATAGGTTAAGTGGTAAAACTTTGTTACCATGTGGAAAACATTTTTATGTCTCCGTTCGCCTGCGGCCGAAGGCATTATGTTGTCAGGTTGTCCGTCCGTCCGTCCAACCGTCCGTCCGTCCGTAATATAAAAATGTATTTTAAGTTTTTTTTTGCACTTAACGCAGTAACCTCTCTGTATAACATTTCTTTACGGGCGGGGAGGATCAGGCCGTGGGTGGGGGGTAAAGGCTAACTTGATTTTTTTTGCCAGGGGGAAGGCGGGGGTCAAAACAAATTTGATTAAAAATGTAGGGGGTCAAGGCAAAATATTATAATGTTCTTTCGAATGGGAGGGTAAGTCAGGAAGGGCAATGATCAATGCCAATTTAGAAATATTCAGACAGGGTGGGCACATGGAGTGGGGAGGTTAACAAATACTTTTTTACGTTTTTTTTTCATTTAACATAATAAATTAGAACAAATAAACAGGGGGGTAAGGGCAATTCGGGTGGGGGGGGCAGGTGGGTACGTCAAACGAATATATTATTTTACTTTTATTATTTGAATTATTTTGCAAAAAGGATCTTCTGATTAAATTTATATTGGTGGGGTGGGGGGGGGGGGGGGTCAGGTAGGTCAAAAGAATATTTTTATTTATTTTGACTGTGTTTTAAAAAATATATAGGGTATATTTGGTTTCAGTTATTTTTGTGTGGGGGGAGGTACGATGGAGATCAAAGATATATTAATTTTGACTGTCCTTAAAAAAATTGGGGGTTTTAACAACGGAGGCATCATCGACCCCTGCGTCGATTCACCTTTTTACTTTTATCATGTGTATTGTCTATTAGGGTGTCAGGCTTAAGAAAACGTGGTTTTCCGTTGCCGCATCATGCGTTTTTCATATAATAAATATGCTTATATGGGGGTACCCCCAAACCTGTCTATATTTTAAGGGGTAGGGTTACGTAAGCGTCTTTCGTTGCTGTTATGATTTACCTATCAACACATGTACTACGTCTGATAACAGATCCTTAAATTTCTGTTCTAATGATGTGCTGCACGTTGTCAGACGTTGAAACATAATTATTATTAGAAAATAAATAGAATCAACAACAAAACACACTATTGAAATTGTGAAACGCCATTCCAGTGGTGCAAGTGACTGCAACATTTTTTTGTAACTCAATCAGCTTACGCGCAATATTTGTCAACAAAAAAGTTTTACCAGTGCCGGTCTGTTCACATATGACTAGATTGTGGCCCTGACACGCAAATTCTAATGCCCTATCCTGACTGTTTGTTAATAACTTATTTGCTTTTTAAAAGCATTTATTTTATAAAAATCAATGAATGACTGCGCTGTCATCGTAATGGCAATAATAGAAGTCGAATTTGTATGATCGTAGCCCCATTGCTTTTATGCTGGTAGGTGCACAGCAGATACGGGACGTTGACCCGATGCTGTTTTCGTGCTGGGCTGACGTTGCATGCGATGGAATAACATCGTGCCAACATTAATTCAGCGTATCGTGTATGCTGGTGGCTAGTGGACACCTGTTGCATAACATATTCTGGCTTGTGAGTGAAATAACTGACGATTTGTTGATAAATAAGATAACTAATGTTTTTTTTTCGTTTTCTTTAATTTGTGAAGTATTCAGAACAAAGAGAGATGGTGATATGCCACACGGCAAGTTATAATTCGTGAGCTTTGTTGTATAATACGTTGTTTTATCAGATTGCCTTGAAAAGTGGGCGGTACCGAAAGTGTGATGGGTTCGTGTCGAGAAATGACGACAAACAAAATGTACCCGTATTTATGGAGAATTGTGGTGTTATTCGCCTTCCCGGAGGTGTTATTTTGTAACATATGCAAAGAATAATTATCATTTGATGACTTTACACTTGATTCGGTTTGTTAGGATTTAATATTACTCAGCTAGGCGATGTATTGTGAAGGGACTGTAGGTATTTTGGACGAGAATGACTGTCGAGCTGCTACCCATGTCTTTATATATACACACACACTCCGAGTGCTGCCGATTCACTTCGGCCGCGAGACGGTACCCAGTGCCTTCAATGACCGATCCATATGGGGGACAGGGGGTTCTGATACCCTTTCAGAAACCAAGTGCTTTTATAATGGCTCTAAATTTCCCACAACTTCAGCGACCTACCACTTCAAGGTGAAAATTACTCACATTTGAATATCTTGATATGTAAGTAATAATTTAAATCCCAATGATTGGTTAATAGAATAAACAAGGCCCGACGGCCACGGAATTAGGCCTCAGACTCTGATCATTGTATAAAAGGGAATTTCATTTTAAAATAACTCCAACTATAACTTTAAAAGGTTGACTCCTCTATACCTCATTACTATTTATATCAAATTAGTCATGTTAGACATATCTTTCCAGGTATTACGCATATTAAAGTTAATAATGGCGCAAAGTCGGCCATTTTGAATTTGGTCAAGTTAATTTTTTTCAGGGCATATCACTCCCTGAAATTAATGTGCATTCCAGTAACGTGAATAGTGCTTGAAGTGGTGGACAGACGGACGGACGGAAACTTTTAAATTATCAAATACAGCCTTTCAAATACACAAATGATCTGATATATGATGATTTTCCAGTAAATGTGTGATTACAGCAAAGTATGGACACATCAAAATCTCCCTTCATCCCCCTCATCCGCCAATCAAAAACGACCATAACATATGTTGCAATATTGAAATGGCAACGCATCTCTATGGCGTTCACCAAAGTTGGTACAACACTGGCCCAATGTGTTATTAACCTAGCACTGGTCATGCTGATATGAGACCTGTGTTAACCTAATGTTGATATAATGATGGCCAACGGTTTTGGCGTTGGCCCATCATTATATCAACGTTGGGTCGACGTATTGTGTTTGTTGGAAACATTATGAGACTGTAGGTCATGCTTGAGCAAATCTAGATGTTTACTCATTGAGAATAATCATACTACAGTGTATATTATGCTTACATACTGGATAAATTCATATGATTAATCGAGCCCCTCTCTGACCTAGCTTCCTGAATTTTGTCAGAACGATAACTTACTATATTGTGACGTGCCTAAACTCGTTAGAAACTGGGCGTCACGTTTTATGAGGAAATCTGATTTATCCAGTCCCTTTCTACCAGAAACGACACATTGACACGATATCGGTTTATTGTTGGGCCAGTATCGTAGACGTTAGCCCAACATTGAACCAAACCAATGATATCGCCAGCAAAACATAAGGAAATTCAAATTTACTGATTATATTTTGGCGTCTTGAAATATCAACCGCATCATTTGCGGGACAAACAAAACATGTTTGGAGAATGGAGAGTAAGTAGAGATGAAAAGCCTGACTGGAATATTGAACTTAAAAGGTGTCACAACCGACATAGCGGTTGACGAGAAGTCGACATAGTGTCGGTTTTAATGTGCCACCATTTCTATTTTTGAACAGTAGCAGGAATACATTGTGAATTCAACTAATTGATTTAATCATGGTATCGCTTCGGGCTTTTTCAATATTTTAACACCAACATCGAAATAGGATGTGCAGATGTGGATCAGAAATGATATACATTCTAACAATTTAGTTTTCAAGGTAAAGGTGTTTTCCATTCATTTGATGCCGACATTTTGTGACTACAGGTTACCGTAACCCCCCAATGTAGGCGACGACATTACATTATATATATTGATTGATTGTTTTCCATGTGAAGATCGCAAATGAAACACCATTTGTAAAGAACCTTTGTGCACATATAGGCTAAACTGGGCCAGGAGAACCTCCTGAGAATGGTGAGATGATTGAGATGACACTGTCCTCCAGACACAGGATTCGAAATTAGAGCCCTGGCGGTTTGAGGCCGAGCACGCTACCTCTCTGTCACGGAGGCTCCCCACAATACTGACTTTCACACGTGGATGGGGAAGAAACATTTTTGTTTCTTTCAAACCGCCGCGACCGGGAACCGGACTCTGGCGTGAAAGGCAGCGGTGCTAACCACTACCCTAGGGCCCCCGCCCGAAACACCGATTGTAAATTGCCAGCATGCACTAGATATGGATTGCATGTTGGCTGAATGTTGGGAAACCGTTCACAACGGTGCCCTGCCTTGAACCAACATTGGTCAGCAACTCGTGTTCAACCCATACAGCGCGGGGATAGACTTTAGTCGTCAGAATCTGACGTTTGTAGACGTCAGATTCTGACGACTAAAGTCTATCCCCGCACTGTGAGAGTACAAATATTTGTAATATACCCATAACATAGGTATTCAAATGAATCGGAAACAGCTAACTAAGACATTCAGATGAAAAAACCCTTTGGTCCCTATAGTTAATATATAAAAAAATCAGCTCTTTAAGGATTAAAGTGTCATAACACTTTTATAATTCTCATTCATGTCAAACTGAAAGATTAAAAAAAAAAAAAAATGTAATCCTCGGAAATGCAGGCGATGATTTTAAATGTTTAAAAATTATTTTTTTTCACATCGGATATATTGATAAATCGTTTCTTCACTATTAATGACGCGAATAGGTTCACAGCAAACGCTAGATATATACGGACGTAAGTAAACTAGTACATTATATTTAATTTGATCAAACATAGGGCCACGTGGAGCATAAGAGACTTTTACGATATTGATTTTTAATATTCTAATATATGAATTTTGACCAAAATTAGACCAAAAACTGTCTCAGTCATGCTAATGTGAGCGAGTGTGTGTGTGAGTAAGCGAGCAAGCGAGCGAGTGAGGGAGTGAGTGAGTGAGTGAGTGAGTGAGTGAGTGAGTGAGTGAGTGAGTGAGTGAGTGAGTGAGTGAGTGAGTGAGTGAGTGAGTGAGTGAGTGAGTGAGTGAGTGAGTGAGTGAGTGAGTGAGTGAGTGAGTGAGTGAATATTTCCTGCCGTCGCTTTTTTGCATATTGTGTTGAAGTCCTACTATGTTCCACTCTCCACGACGTCAAGGGTTGTTATAGAGTACATTACCAGACGCGACACAGTATACTCCAGACCTTGGAGCATTTTGGAACACTATATACTTTGAACCACCACGATGAAAAACATCTGGGATTCGAATCCTTAAACTTCAAAACAAAATCACAGCCGAATCGCTGCACGATATTGTTTATCACGGGCTGTTCAGAAATTAAAAATGTAGGTGTCAATGATTGCTAATATATGGGGGTTTGAAACTATACATTTACTAGTGTAACGTTAGTGCCTCAATTTAAAGCACTACACAATAGTCTATGACACAATTATCTGGAACGCATGTTTTTCGTCGATTCTGATCCGATTTTCTTGAAATTTTTCACAGGACAATTCCTAGTTATGTCCCAACATCGGTAAAATTATATGCAGAATTGCAAAAGTTAGACCATTTGGCATTTAGTAAATTAAAAATATGACGTCCCTCTATAAACCCATTACGCTAATTATGGAATTTTATTACATGTCAAATGTTCTAACTTTTGAAATATTCAATATAATTTTTACCGATGTTAGGATTCTACTACATGTCAAATGGTCTAACTTTTGAAATACTCACAAAATTTTCAGGGTCAGCGGCGGAATACTTGTAAAGATTGCTTGCAAAATTTCATGGAAATTGATTAAGAATTAGCTTAGCAATCAGAGAAAAACACTCAACGCTGGTGGAAGTTGACTGCAACTATATAGTAAAAGTTTCAGTGTCAATTACCGATATTTTGGAAATTTTGATCGATGTTGAGGCAATTAATTAGTTTAGCCAATGCTGGCTTAATGTTGCCCCACCGTCTACGACGTTGGGCCAACATTGACCCAGCATTGGGGAGGGGAGAGGCCTCACTGACCCCTCCTCAGGATCCGCTACTGTTCATCAGGAAACAGACATAGTCTTGACCCCCCCCCCCCCCTCTCCTGTCCCGTCATCAACAAATCATAACGGAAGATGACACAAGGAAATGAAATGATCAATTATAATGTTGACGTCTTCAGAGCTCAACCATATCTTACATGACAGCGTTGCCAAGTTAATACAAAGTTGTGTCAAAGGCTGCGTTATTCTGCAAATTATCGCGTTCACCCATTGTTAATTATTACCTTATGACCGTATACGTGCTGATCTGTAAAGGTCAGAGGAAAGGCAAATATTATTCATTTTAATTCCTTATTCAGGGTTTATGAATTGTGTGTTTTTCGTGCTGTGATTGGTCATGTATCTTGGTTTGTTCATGTATATAAAACCTTGGGGTGGCTAGTGTTCAACCACTCTACTCTGAGACGTGGATTAGTGTGTCACAACTTGTTATATCCAGGACTTCCTGAGCAGAACTCACCATTAAGATTACTTTATTTGTCTCACTGATGATCGTCTGTCTGATAATACAAACAGTGCCTTCTGTTCATTCTCTAAAAGGTACGTACACAATGACATTCTATATTATATCCGGTATTGATCACGTATTAATCTCATGTTTTAACATTAAGCGGTCGCCAATCGTTTTTAGAACATTGACGTGACATGCGATACTATATTTGAAGCCCGGTACATTGTTTAAAAAGGCATGTGTAATATTCCACATCCACCCAATAAAGGAAAATGGCGGTCATAGTAGATTGCCTCTGTGCACCAGGGTTCGAGCCTGTGTCGCGAATTCTAATTTTCGTGAAAACTCCCTAAATAAAAAAATTGCGAATCTGGTAATATTCGCAATGTTTTAATTTTCGCGAGTTTCGCATAGAGGACAAATTCGCGAATTCAAGAATCTCGCAAAAATTATTATTAAAATAGCACTACTGAAGATAAATGAAAATCTGCGAATTCTAATTTTCATGAAAACTCCCTAAATCAGGAATTCGTGAAACTTTAAGCACGCGAAAATTACCAGATCCATAGTAGGCTATACAGCAATTTTCTGTATTCCCAGCAACACGAGACGCTCACCCAGTGTTGTTTAAGTGTTGGGTCAGCGTCGCAGACGGTGGACCAACGCTTAAGCGGCACTGGGTGAGCGTTTGCTGAATACGTTGTTACGGGTTGGGTGGGTATGTTACATCATTTAAATGTCAATGAGGTATTGTTGAATTGACAGGTTGCGAGAAAGAAAAACAGAAAAAGGAGATTGTACCTGGATGTTGGAAGAGGGTTTATGTTTGCTGCTCTGCTCCTTATCTCAGAGGTTATGTTGAGGGCGGCTTAGTAGTATAATCCTCGTAGCCAGGGGATGCATGCTGTCACATAACATCTGTGACATCCACACTCTCAACTACGTGCAACGGTGAGTGTTCTGTATGCGTCCGTGCCCAGAAATGAAATGAAATTAATCGGGCTTTAGGCCACCTTTGTGCACATATAGGCTAAACTGGGCCAGGAGAATCTCCTGAGGATGGTGAGATGATTGAAGACACAAGATTCGAAATTCGAGCCCTGGTGGTCTGAGGCGAGCACGCTACCTCTCGGTCACGGAGGCTTCCGACAATATTGACTTTGACACTTGGATGGGGAAGAAATATTTTCAAACCGCCGAGACTGGAACCGAACCCCGAACTCTGGCGTGAAAGGCAGCGGTGCTAACCACTACCCTATGGCCCCCGCCCGTCCGTGCCCAGAATAAAGCTTTTAATCGTTCACGTGTGCACGATTATGAACACCGCATAAAAATATTCTGTTATTTGGTGTTTGTTCTCGTGTAGTCTATATGTGAAGACCCACATCAAAATAACATAAGGGTTTCGAAGAAAAAAAAAATTCTTCCCCGCCCACTCGTAAAGATTCAGTATTGTGAGGAGCCTTCGTGACAGAGAGGTAGTGTGATCGACCTCAGACCTCCAGTTCCCGAATTTCAAATATTATGTCTGAATGAAATCTTATTCATCTCACCATCAACAATTTCAGTGTGTGGGATTTCTATCTTTACAATCAGATAATCAAATAAAAACGGTCAAATGTACACATATAAATGGGCACATATAAATAATTAAAAACACGAATAGTCATATGCAAAACTTGAGTTACTTATTTCAAAATATTTGTTTTCCAATGTGAAATGTCAAAAAGTAGAACTATGTTTCCGTGTTCATTATGTGTTTTAACTTATTACTTTGCTTTTTTCAGGACAAACCGTTTACTACCAAGAAGCGGAAACATGTGGATGTTAATGAAAAGCAACTGGTCTACAGTTGAACAGAAATGAAGAGATCAACCCTTGTGAAGGAACTGTATAAATAGCAAAGATCCCGATCATCATAGTTTCCACACTATAATAATATATTATTAATAACTCTCGCAATATACTCGTTAATAGGTTCTCTTTGTACAACAAAAATGAAACGATATTTTCGAAGCAGGTGCAGTTCTAAAATACTTGCGTTGAATATGAAACATGCCTTACAATCGAGAAATGATCTGATCCAAGAAATGATAATAATGCTATGTGGTTAATGTATATTAAATATGAAATTAAGTGTATATGTCTACAGCTAAATACGTCTTAGAATAAGTAATGTTGAATCGTATGACCGTATGTTTCGAATTGAATATATTTGATTACAATCTGACACTTTTATATCTGTTTCACGAGGTTTAACTTTAATATAGCAAATATAGAAAAGTGTAAAGTTTAATAAACTGGATTAACACAATCTCCATTTTTTATTTTCTTTGTCGTTATCAATATCATTATGTGATTTAAATGGCCCAGAGGTAGACCTAATGTGGCCCGAAAGTCATTTTTATGATTGTAGGTTTTTTTCAGAAAGTTAACGATGCAGGAAATAATATATTAAAATATTTAAGCCATTCCTTTAAACTTTAATGTCATATTAAACGACACAATCAGGCTAAAATCATCTAAAAATCAGTATTTTTATTTTGCCTTCTTATTATGACCATATGATGTAAACATGTCCATAGACTAGAACATTACGAATCTCCCATATTTTTTATTTTGGACATGCATGTCCGAAATAAGGAATCGGGAATTTCGTCTTTATATCTCGCTTGACTGGTAAATGCGCAACACAAATTAAAAAAAAAAATACGCGGTACCAGTCTATGGTCATGTTCACATCATAATTATGGTCATATCAAGAAGCCAAAATATAATTACTGATTTTTTTAATCAACATATATTGTTCACGTTCAAAAACCTCAATTGTAGGCCATTTTCGCGCTATCGCTCTATAGCATATATATTCCTTGAGCCTGAAAGATGATAATAAAGAGCTCTTTTCTGTTTTATATTAGTAGTGTTACAATCGGCTTTACGAATCCGGAGAAATACGGATATTCGGAGATATCATATTTTAAATAAATATTGTAAGTTAGACGAGAAGCTCTTTACTTTTGTATGCATATAGTTTTGTATTCTCACATCGTCATCACATTTTGGGAGACGGAAAGGGTTATATGGGGTAATCTCACAACTTTAACCTCACACCATTAACTTTGGCCACGCTAAATTGTTCAAATACATTTTTCTCTCATTTTCAGCTGGAATTTCTGACTCAATTTCTAGCTTCAAATGATGATAAACCATAATGATATTAAAAGGAAACATTTCAAAAAATGATTTTTTTTATTTACTGGTGATCATGTGTATTGCACATTTTTGGGGTTTTTTCGCTGGACACCTGACGGCTAGGGTGGTGTACCGCTGTTAACCCTTTAAACCTTCATTCACTACAAAGCGACAGTGGGAGAAGATAACAATGGCAAACTCAGCCTCGAAAGGGTTAAAGGGTGAAGTTTCCCGTCTAATTACTGTGGTCATCTATGTTTTTACCCCGTGAGTTATATTAGGTGTAAACCCTATTCCAGACAGACACAGACAAATATTTTATTGACATAAATAAAACGTAACGTTTGTTTTTATTATGTTGAAATCAGTTTTAGGTCGCTATTTTTAAAACTATATATTCAACTGACACCATAACGTGGTCATTGCGTTAATTTTGAGTGGTCACATGACCTTCTGGGCCAAACAGTTCAAAAGATACAGTAATGGCTGGCGGAGGTAAACCGTTTAAAGGGGGAGGGGGGTACATATTTCGGCGTCAGTGCCAAATGCGTCACTAACCAAAAATTGTTAGGTCTGGATATAGAAGACCAGTCCACCATCAGCTAGTAGAGCAGTGGTTCAAAAGCTATGATACCATATATGTGGATAACGAATAGGACTCAAAAATGCTAAAATAAATTCAGAAATGAAAAAATTGCGGGAAAAGATATTTAACACAATATTCTGTGGCAAATGGTGCAAAAGTTATGGGGCGATATGTGCCGGTGGCGGCCATATAGGATTTGCTCTCATAACACATTTTCCCCAGCCCCCATCCACCTTACTCTTTTGGTAATTAACTATACCCATCCAAATCAGTTGAAATTAACTTCCTATATATTTGTCACTAATGAACTTTAAGTTGTGGATACCATACGTCCTGAATGTGTTTGTTATTCCGGATCCATATTAGATCCTGTGGATCTTCGGTGGCGTTGTCAGGTGGTGTTCGTTTCTCAGCCAGTGGATGTTTGTCATCGAGGTTGTACATATACAGTGCTCCAAACTGTTCAAAGGCCTGGAGTGTACAGCGCTGTCTATGGTACTGTAGACTATAAAGAACCCTTGAATTCATTCGATAAGAGTAGGGCATAGTCCCGACTTCGCGCTTCCTTCTGTCGCGATATCGCCATGATTGTGCAGAAAGCTAACGTTTCGTAAAGCAATATTAATCCACCCATCCACTGTCCCCGTTGGACCGCCATCCCAGCAAACACGACACGTTTTTCCAATGATGGGCTATTGTAGGCACACCGCCAACATTATGCCAGAATTGGGTCAACGGGTAGTGTTGGATGTCGTTAACCATTTAAGTGATAGTAACGCTTTAACCCTTTTAGCGCTAGGCGCGATTATTGTGGTCAGATTACTGTTGTTGGGAGCAAAATGAGCATTTAAACATCAAGATTTGCAAAATGTTTGGGCTCAAATTAAACAAATATGACTCATTTTCACCCACTTGAACTTGTGGGTCGCGGTAGCGAGACACAACTTCAAGTGAGTGAAAATTTAAATGATTTAATTTAGCGGTGTAAGCACAGGCACCTGGAATGGATGGGTGATGAATTGCATCTCACTCTAAGAAGAAATATTTCTTCTTAGAGTGAGATGCAATTCATCACTCATCCATTTCAGGTGCCTGTGGGTGTAAGTGTTATTTAAAATCTACCGATTTGTTCCAGCGTGGGTATTATTAAAATCTAAAACCCGTGGGGTCCTGAAGGTTGATTTATCATAATTATTTTCAACACAAACCAAGGGACATTGACCCAATGCTGGTTTAATGCAGCAGACATTCAAACAACATTGGGTCAACGACTCGTGTTCGCTAGGAAGAGGGATACAGCAGCACTACTCCATAATATATAGTGCGTAGGCCTATTTACATTTGGAAACTGGGAAAGGGAGTTGTCATTAATTGCGATATAGTGCGTATTTACATTTGGAAACTGGGAAAGGGAGTTGTCATTATTTGCGAGAAGGATTTGCCCATTAATAGCTTTCTAATGATCTTTTCAATTATTTTTCTTGATGATAATTATGTACAAAAGAATAAGCAACATATGGCTAACTGCTGCAGTGTTACACGTGTTGGGCGGGGGCCCTAGGGTAGTGGTTAGCACCGCTGCCTTTCACGCCAGAGTCCGGGGTTCGGTTCCCGGTCTCGGCGGTTTGAAAGAAACAAAATTGTTTCTTCCCCATCCACGTGTGAAAGTTAGTATTGTGGGGAGCCTCCGTGACCGAGAGGTAGCGTGCTCGGCCTCAGACCGTCAGGACTCGAATTTCGAATCCTGTGTCTGGAGGACAGTGTCATCTCAATCATCTCACCATCCTCAGGAGGCTCTCCTGGCCCAGTTTAGCCTATATGTGCACAAAGGTGGCCTAAAGCCCGATTCATTTCATTTTTTTTTACACGTGTTAAATTTCGGGACATCCAATTGAAAGCCATTTTCGTGGGTTAGTTAATATTAATACTCTGATACAAATAGACTACTATTTTTTTCCTACGATGCTTTTACGATATTAAAGGTGATCTATCACGCCTTATATAGTATGAATAATTTTGTGACAAATAAATCAAAGTTACCACAAGATGGGTCACAAGTGTTTCCTTATATGGGGTGATTGGCTATCATGTGACCCTCTGAGAGTGTCACAAGATAGCCAATCACCCCATATATGGGGTGATTGGCTATCATGTGACCCTCTGTAAGGGTCACATGATAGCCAATCACCCCATATAAGGACATAATTACTCATGCCATATAAGGGGTGATAGATCACCTTTAATGAATAAGTGTTGGAGTTTGAGAAGGTGTTAACGCCAAATGAAGTGTTAGGTAACCCAATGTCCTTCACTTACTAAGGGCCGTATGACGAAGCTAGTTTAGCTAACACGAAGTTTAGGCTTAACACGGTGTTAAATAAAACATTGTTTTAAAAAAAATTAGCCCGTATGTCCAAAGCAAGGGTAGCATCGTTTTAATAAACCATAAGGTAAAATCCTAAACCAGTGTTGTAACGCCGTGAAGCATACAATTTGTGTACACTTGCAGTGATTCCCCGTCAGCGCCGATAATGGGCACGTCCGACAAACACGATACGTTCCACCAATGCTGCTTTATTGTTCCTGCCAGCGTCGAAGACAACGGCCCAGCATTAATTCATCATCGGCACAAAGTTTCGTGTTTGTCGGGTTGTCCTTTTTTTGAAGATTAGCAAGGACAATTAAACCTTCTTAACATAGACATTTTTCTTCTCGTTCACTGTGATGAATCGCAATTTAAGATGAATGAAAATTACTTCACTTGATAAAATCAGCAAATGGAACAAAATTATCAAATTTAAATCAGAACTTAATTAATGAAATGCATTGTCATATTTTTCATTAATAATAATAATATAAATTAAATGCCGCACAATAAAATCTGAGAGATTAATGATGAATTATTATTCACTGTTGATGATGCACAGTATGCAGTAACATCTGAGATAATAAATTATGTATTGACCCTTTCAGCGCGGGGACCGTCTGTAGATATATATGTAAAGTATAATCATCATAGAACCACAAAATAGGTACTCAAATGAAGCATCAAGAGTTAACAAAGACATTTATGATGATTTCAAATTGAAAAAAACCTTTGGTCTCAATACAAAAATATTTTAGCGTTGTTAGGGTTATTATGTCATTACCATATGTATGTACAATAAAATCTGAGATACAAAAACATTTAATTAATTTGATTGATGATATAAATATTTAATCGGGATAATCATGCGTATTTTTATGGATATTAACATAAATTCAATGTATGAGGATGGGCGTACAAGAGGACTGCTGCTAGGGGATTCCGGGTACCCTTCACTGAGTTATCAGTGAGTGTCACAGTCACCCATAACATAGGTATACATAGGTACACCCATAACATAGGTAGGTACAACTCAAATGAAGCAGAAAGAGCTAATGAAGACATTTTTGATTGTTTCAAATTGAAACAAATCATAAATGTCTTGGTTAGCTCGTTCTGCTTCATTTGAGTACCTACGTTATGGGTCCACTGCCAGCCATTATAATTTTTAACTTCTTTTAGCGCGGGGACCGCCTTCAGACGTCTGAAATTGACGTCTATAGATGTTAAATTTAGACGTCTACAGACGGTCTCCGTGCTAAAAGGATTAATACATTTTGTATTATCTCAGATGTTATTGTGCGTCATAAAAAGTATATATTAAGTCATCATTTATTATCTCATATTTTATTCAAAATTTATTTTAGCGTTGTAAAGGTCAGTATTTCATTGTCATATGTATGTACAAAAAAATCTGAGATTGGTATATTAGTATTTAATTGCGATAGACATGCATAGATGTGTGTATAATTTTGTTTGGTAGATCACTGATTTGAAAATAAACAAGTTGATACCACTATAGCACTATAGCACTAAATATCCTAAGAATGTATTGAAAGAAACGTTCCTCCATCTCGCTTCCCAAGCTGGTAAAGCAGTTTTTTCTCTACACAAGCAATCTCGTCCCGTAGTCGGTAAATTGTCACCTGTTATTGCATTCAAGGTTTTTCATTGTCAAATACTGCCCATATTAGAGTATGCAAGTGATATATGGTATACCGGTGATAGTGTTAATGATGTGGAAAAAATACATCTAAAATTTATTAAATCAACGCTGGGTGTTAGAAAGCAAACACCCACTCCTGCAATTTATGGTGACACAGGACGGCTTCTATTGATTATCGGGCAACATATTTAAGCTGTAAAATATTGGTGTAGAATTTTAGACCTATCTCAGAACCACCCTGTCAGAAATGCCTACAATATGCTACTAGATACTACTTAAACGGGACATTGATCCAATGCTGTTTTAATGCTAGGCCAACGTCTGCGACGCTGGCCCAACATTGAACCAACATTGAATAAATGTACAATGTTTGGGCGAAAGTCCTCCTGCCCAGCAAACACAAGACATTTGTATAACATTTATACAACGTCGGCCCAACGTAACATTTTTTTCACCTAGTAGTCATTACGGTGACGTCTCAGAATATACATTTCTAGAGGGCAACCATTTAATCGCCGGGGGGGGGCGGGGTAGGTCGAGTATTTTAAAAATAAAACCCCGGACAGGCTCTTTATCAAATACAAAAAAATCAGCGTGCCACCGAGCCACGACCAGTGGAAATTATGCGCGGATAAATAATCCAGCCCCCCCCCCCCCCCCGGAGATTGAATACCCCCCATCTCTTAACAGTTATGTTGATTATAAATATATGGTTCATTTAACACCATATAGGCGTACATATGTTTGGGGCTGTTGTAGTCTATGCCTGTTGAATCTATAAGCCTACACACATATTGTGAAAACGTGAAAGTTCATGTAGACTAAGTGGTTTAGCTTCAATGATTCATAATATTTATTTTTGACAGACTCCTTTCCTTAGGACGTTGGTTATGATGCGCATGCGGGTGGGTCTACACCATGTGCTCAACGATCCAGTCGGTTTAATTTACACCCCAGTGATATTTAGTTTAATTTGTATGTATTTTACACAATACTGGTTGCCGCCCCGTGTGCGCATTAGTTGTTGAAGTATTATTATACATGTAATGATGATTTACAAACTTTTTCAAATTGTCAATACTTAATTGCAACAGTTATATCGTGATATTGTTGTATTGAGAAGATCGCTTAGAAAGCAGGACATACTTGCTCAATTTCTTGTTAGAAAGCAGGACACTTTCTGATAATACTTTGCTGGATATCGTAGATTTGGAGGATAGTATTTGAGCAGGTAAGATATCAATTTGATGTATTGTACATTAATGTATTTTCAGACGATTTTTTGACGCGGTAGGGTTTATCCATGTTTAAATAAAATCAACAAAAGTGTCAATTTTCATGCCGATATTTCGTGAGCAGGCGTCTATTTACCCTTATGAACACACCAAATCGATTTGAATTCGTACATGTGTTTGCAAGGTGGTACAACAGCTATTCATGAAATATCTAATAAAAAATTGAACAGTTTTTGCATATGTAAATATATGAAAACTGTGAATTTCTGTTCGTCATATGCGCTTGTTGACGGCTCATTAGAAAGCAGGACACCATGTTAGAGAGAGTATCACGCATGACACCATGTTAAAGAGAGTATCTGCATGACAGGTCTACAGAGGGTGATATTATCAAATAAACAAGCACGAGCAATTAGCATCACCTACCGAACTACCTACCCCTTGGAACTCTCTTCTGATTACGATTCATGAGAATTGTCCATTTTCATATATACTTGAGCGACATCTATGCGTTTATAATTCAAAGCTCTTTGCCCTTACCCCTACTTGGTCGCTGGCTTGCAAACAAACTGACTGTATTACTGCTGGGATGTTGAAACTGCTTGACCCAAGCTTGTATTGACATGCCCATTAAACACAAAACATTTGTATGACTTTATGCAATGTTGGACCAACATCGAAGACGTTGGGCCGACGTTGTATAAATGTTATACAAATGTCTTGTGTTTGCTGGGCAGGAGGACTTTCTCCCAAACATTGTACATTTATTCAATGTTGATTCAATGTTGGGCCAGCGTCGCAGACGTTGGCCTAGCATTAAAACAGCATTGGATCAATGTCCCATTTGAGTAGTTTCTTGTAATCAGTTCAGTGGCTATCTTAATGCCGTCAATCTGTACTCAATAGGCGACTGTTGGCCTACACTTGACCGTCCCGGGCATGCGCGTTTTGCAGTTGAATCATTCTTTAACCCTGAACTCAACCCTTACAACGCTAAAATATGATTGTATAAAGCTATTCAATCTTTGACTGACCACGAAAACAGGCGACGTTGAACCATTATGTTTATATGTTGGAGCGGCGTCATAGATGGTGGGCCAAAATTAAAACAACATTGGTTCAATGTCGCGTGTTTTCTGAGGAGGAGGATGGTGATTACGAGCAAGGATTTCACAGTTTTTGTTTGAACGACGACAAGAGTTCACGTAACCCTACCTTTTAATGATATAGCCAGAAATTGTTTGGCGTTTATTTGAAATGCAATTTTGTTCATCCTTAATGTCATGTCGTCGGCGCCACTCATTAATGACATTACAAATGACTAATTTGGTTTGTTCATCATATAAAGGTCATTTCGGCCCAATGAGGTTAATATTTTTGTTAGCTGAACAATGACCTTTTTGGCCAATCAATAAAAAACAGCGTTGGATACCAGGGTTAACTTAGGGGGTGGCTGTGGTACTAGTATTATAACATATTTTCAGAGGGACAACGACCAGCAAACACCACACGTTATGCTAATGTTGTTTTAATGTTAGTTTACATTCTAAGACGCTTGACCAACATTAATAGAACATTGGGTCTTATTTTTGGGAGGCTTGTCCAGGTATAAACATGCTAAAATATAATATAATTAAATACCATATAATTAATATTCAATGTTGGAGCGCAGAATTTAAACTTATTCATTGGCAATAATATTATGCCTACTGGTGATAGGGTAGATAAACCTGCAGGCTCTAGTTTACAAGGGGTTACATCTTGTGTTATTGTTAATTATTACTCGGTCTTACAGCCATATGTATAAAATCGTGTTGTCAGTCTGCATTGATCAACTAACTCTGAGCGATATTTGCGAATATGTCTCCCAAATCGTCAGACAACAATAAGGCTTTCATAATTAAAAAATACATGAGAAAGGATGGATACTCCGTGCCATTCAACAGGTGTGTTGAGAGTTGAGAGTGCACAAATTAAGATCTGTTGATGTGTTCACGTTTTTTTGCTTGTAAATTATATTAAACAGTGGGAAACATTTACATATCGTTTATAGATAACTAGTAATATGAGAGTATTTCCCTTCACTCACCCGATAAGGGGTTCGGGGCATGTTTAGGGGATTTAAAACCGACACGCTAAGACGCTGGTTTCTCTGTGCACGGTAATGCTGAACGCGAGGCCTTTCGTCATAAGGTCATAGTCACAGTGTAACAATAGTTGAGGGCTAACTCCATTCAGGTTGACATAAATTCAAACACTATACCCCGACCACAATAAATTAATTGATACACTAGATTATGCTTACCTATTACTTGTTTAGAAAACACAGAAGGCACTGACTGTAGAATCAGACAGACGGCCATCAGCGATGCAAATAGAGTAATCTTCATGGTGAGTTCTGATTAAGAATTCCTCAATCTAATAACTTGTCACTAAAATATTGTTTCACTTCTCATTTAGTTCATACGACTACTGTTAATCTCGTCAGACAGGCTGTTACCTCAGATGATTGTACACGGTCTATCCCAAGGTATTTATACGTAATGATCCAAAATACATCACCAATCATGGCATGAAAAACAAGGAACGAAAAAACCCGCAATAAGGAACTAAAATAATCAACGTCTACCCCCACCCCTGACCTTTACAGAATAAGAAATATGTAGTCATAAGGAAATAACAATCTGTGATTTCCACACTGCAAACGTGTAAATACTTTAACTATAATCTTACGATCTGGCAAGGAAACAAATATATGATTGACGTAAAAAACCTCATGGTCCGATGATTTTATCATGATATTATTATATGTAGGCCTAACTGCAGCTAGACACACAACCAAATGAAATGAAATGAATCTGGCTTTAGGCCACCTTTGTGCACATATAGGTCAAACTGGGCCAGGAGAACCTCCTGAGGATGGTGAGATGATTGAGATGACACTGTCCTCCAGACACAGGATTCGAAATTCGAGCCCTGGCGGTCTGAGGCCGAGCACGCTACCTCTCGGTCACGGAGGCTCCCCACAATACTAACTTTCACACGTGGATGGGGAAGAAACAATTTTGTTTCTTTCAAACTGCCGAGACAGGGAACCGAACCCCGGACTCTGGCGTGAAAGGCAGCGGTGCTAACCACTACCCTAGGGCCCCCGCCCAGACACACAACCATGCTTGCCATTCGCAAAAACATTTCTTTATGCAATAAAAAAAAAAATATCTATTCATGGATACAATTTACTTCAAGGAATAGATTGATAAATGTAATGAACAAACCAAACTAATATTTTCAATTTTTTTTAAATTGTGATAAATACAACAATTATGACGCTGAGTGAGGCCAAGCTACCTACCTGGAACATAAACAGAGGAAACGCCAGACATTAAACCAGTGTCATTTTAATGCTGGCCCATCGTCTGTGACGCTGGGCCAGCATTAAAGTGACACTGCTTATTGCTTCGTATTTGCTGGGAATTTAAAATCTGAATTCATGAGTTTAGGCGGATGAGCATTTTGCGAAAATACGCGAATTTCACACATACCTGCCTATTGTGTCATTTTAGTGAATTTGAGGTACTTGTCAGGACAAACAGGTGATATACATGAAACATTAACTCTTTTTGGCTGTCAATAATATAAATTATATCCGTCACACCGCTGGCTTGTTCCCGACTCTGGTATTCAGGATTCAAATACAACCGTATTTTCCCTGCTCAATATTCAATATCGTGGGGAGCAACTGTGACCAAGAGGTGTGTGCTCGGTCTCAAACATTCAGTGCTCGAATATTAATGTGTCTGTCTGGGGGACAGAGTCATCTGATTCCTCTCACCAATCTTATTATATAAATGTTATAATGATTTCTGTGTGGTTTTGGGAGATACTGGACCTACAGATTGGTCATTCATCGTCCCCTCAGAGAATTAAGGAGTTCAAAGCAGCATGACTCAGCAAAAACATGCATTTCATGGAGAAGCAAGCTGAAGTTAATTGACCTTGTTTTTAAACTAAAAGACGGATCATATACATAAAACGAAACAGGGACCTAAATTGATTGAACTGGTCATTGCACTAAATAGAGAAGTAGTTATACTAATCCAGTAAAGAGCTAAAGGGGTCTAAATTGATTGAACTGGCTATTATACTGAACAGAATAGTAGTTATACTGATTCAGCTGCTAGAAAACAGCAGTAACTGGTTAACCTGGAGGAAACAGTTACTGCTGTTTGCTTGAAGCCCATACATAATTCTGAAATTCAAAACAAACTTGAAAAGTAACGTTATGTATTGTGAGTGGAGGTTTTCTATTTGATCAGCCAGGCGTTAAACCACTGTCTAATTATACTCTGCTCTGCAAAGCCAAAAGCAGTATCTGCTTACTTTACAAGTAAGTAGATACTGCTTTTTGGTTTTGCACGGCACCACCGCAGCAAACACAAAATATTTGTAAAACATTTATACAACGTCGGACCAACGTCTTCGACGTCGGCCCAACATTGTATGAATGTTGTACAAATGTTTTGTGTTTGCCGGGGTACTGTGTAAATCTAGGGACCCGTGGAAACTACTTCCCCATCAAACTGACCAGTTTAGTGTCAGATGATCATTCAGCCATTGCGTGTAGTCCTTTGCTCCACCGTCAGTCAGCATGGAGAGAACATTGACAACTCTAGTCTTGGTCCTGGTAAGTTTCTCATATTACTTAGTTATTTTCTGTTGTAATATTCACAATTAACTCTTTGCCTGCTAATTACGCTTATTTTTGCTATTAACCCGTTTGTATTAGCCTCTAAAATCACTGGTATTGTGAATGAAATGGGTGTTTCAACGTAAGCAAATACATTTTTTTGTCTCAAATGAAACAAATATATGAGTAATTAAGAACCACTTGAAGTTGGGGGTCGCAGTTGTACATACACATCTATAGTTGATTTTTTACTCAACCTAATGTGTGTTGTTGACTAGCCCAAAATCCCCTACTGATTTTATCTCCGGTTTCCGAAAGTGAAGTGACAAAGCTAATCCTTGACCCATGTCCATCTCAAATCTTCAAGGACGGCGCTGATATTCCTGTCGGGTCAATCACGAAATGTGTGTGAATTAGTAAAATAGCATTATAATCCACAAGGAGTGGTCTACCCTTAAAGCGCTGAAATATATTTGTATACACGCTTTTTTTTCAAATTCAAATCACCATAAATGTCTTAGTCGGCTCTTTCTGCTTCATTTGAATACCTGTATTATGATTCTACCGCCATTATGAATGTTTTAATTCTTTCTGTGTGGAGATCGACACTAAACGTCAGAATCTGATGTCTTTAGACATCAGATTCTGACGTCTGCAGACGGTCCCCGCACTGTAAGGGTTAACCTTTGTGTTGCCAGACCCCCATATATTTATGCGCTTTTTCAGCATGTTTCATACCAAAGAAAATATCACTGAAAATGATACCATTGTTTGTGATAGATCAGTCAGGTCACCAAATAACCCAATTTGAGATATTTATATTTTTATAATTCATTTATTCTTCATTTGAAACTGGAAATTGCATTAACAATGCCAACTTTGAATGAATGAAAACTAGAAAAACACAATTCAACGTACAAGAGGTAAAATTAAATCACACTAACGCGAGAGCGATTATGCACGCGACGAGTGACGCGACTACAGACGCGAAATTAGCCTAACTGTCTACAAACCAACGCTAAAACCAACCTGAAATGTGAGGCGTTTGTCCTTGTTCCAAGGCCAGATTGTGGTCCCACGCGAAATGATGTGGCAATGATCAAATAGTGGGTTTGATAATAACGCGAATTCGCCTTGGTATGTTTTGCGCTTTAACCCTTACAGCGCGGGGATCAGCATCTGACGTCTAAATATAGATGGGGGCTTGAATTTACGGGGGCTTGAAATTACTACGGTAGTACCACTGGTTATTCACAGAGCCTTCCACTAGTGTAAGGGCGGGGGCCCTGGTGTAGTGGTAAAAGCTGCTTGCTTGGAAATTCGCGGGTTCGAATTTCAAATCCTGTGTTTGGCGGGCAGTGTCATCTGATTCATGTCACCATACTCAGGATGCTCTCCTAGCCCAGTTTAACCTACATGTGCACAAAGGTGGCCTAATACCCCATTCATTTTAATTCATTTGCACAAGTGTCGGCTTCTATTTTAAAGAAAATAGTTATCTACCGGTAATATACCTGTATTTTGTTTTTGTTTTAGGAACTTATCAACTCGGCCTACGTGGAGAGTGGTACGTATTTATGCAAGTATTTAGTGTTGTAATATTGTAACGTGTAGCTTTTTAATTGTGAAGTTTTGTTCTATCTGGCTGTATATATTCAAATATGTTTTTCAATTCTGAACATATATCAAGTTATGGATGGAAATTGTTTTCACCATAAGTGTATACTCACATTGCTAAACATGGCTTTCCATTAAAGGGACTGGCCCAGACTGAAATCATAAAAAATAGGTGATTTATTTTAGCTTATTAATATGAACATATGATGTAAACATGTCCATAGACTAGAGCTGCAAAAGTTTTTTAATTTTTATGCTGCGCATTCACCAGTTAGGCTAGATATAGAGACGAAATTCCTGATTTCCAATTATTGACAACCATGTCAAAAATAAGAAATACGGGAATTTCGTCTCTATATCTAGCCTAACTGGTAGTTCAATTCTATGGACATATTTACATCATATGGTCATATTAATAAGCTGACATAAAATCACCTATTTTTTATGATTGTAGACCTGGGCATGTCCCTTTAAGTAGCTGTGACAGAAGGTAATAGGCCTACATATTTACAGTGTTGCCAAATAGACAAAAACATCCGTGTAATTTTGTGCAGCTTTGATTTTGCGAAAAATCAGCATTCGCGACGCTGTAAGGAAGCATGCGCTGTGAAAATAAACTGAATAAACTGAATAACAGTTTTGAGAATGATTTCGTTGCCCACAACTCCAAGTGGGTGAAAATTAAGGGGGGTTTTCAATTTGAAAGAATCTTAAATGTCTTAGTTACCTTTCCCCCCTTCATTTGAATGTTATAGGCCTACAGCCATTATAAATATTTTACTCTTTCAGTGCGGAGATCGACTTTAGACGTCAGAATCTGACGTCTACTGAAGTCGGCGCCCGCACTGAAAGGGTGTAAAGTGGAAAACGGTTGTGACATAGACCATTGATGGTCTAGTGCATAGACACAGCGTGTGTCTCCTTAACCTAGGATGCTATTTGTATGTCTTGTAATACATGTTTATTTGTTACATTTAAATACAAAACGTTTTAAATTTGTATTTAACTATTTTCGATATGTTTTCATCATTTGTTCCATTCTGTTAATTGTTAATTCTGTTATTAATTTATCTATTTGAGTTAAGACACAAATCCAAAATCGAATTAGGAAGGGCGGAAAAAACATTTAAGAAAAGTTAATGAGTGCGACAAAAACAGAAAACTTTGGACAAATTTCTTGAAAAGGTAATGAGGTCGACGAAATAATAGAAACAACTTTGTACCTATTTTTGAAAAAAATGAAGGCGATGAAAAAAAGAAACAAAGCAAAACATAGCCGGATCAATGTTTTTTAATCTTATGTAATTAACTGTTTTTTTTCGGAAATTGCAATCATCAAATGCGCGGCGCGCGCTCACTTATAAGACATAGATATAAACATAGTGGCCTTATATCAGTAACGGGCGGGGGCCCTAGGGTAGTGGTTAGCACCGCTGCCTTTCACGCCAGAGTTCGGGGTTCGGTTCCCGGACTCGGCGGTTTGAAAGAAACAAAAATGTTTCTTCCCCATCTACGTGTGAAAGTCAGTATTGTGGGGAGCCTCCGTGACCGAGAGGTAGCGTGCTCGGCCTCAGACCGCCAGGGCTCGAATTTCGAATCCTGTGTCTGGAGGACAGTGTCATCTCACTCATCTCACCATCCTCAGGAGGTTCTCCTGGCCCAGTTTAGCCTATATGTGCACAAAGGTGGCCTAAAGCCCGATTCATTTCATTTCATTTATATCAGTAACGTTCTTCGTATTGAAGTTCACGTCAACCGATGCTCGAACCACACAATATTTGACACTTTTTGTACCAATAGTTATTTTGCCAGCTACTGAGGATCAAGCGTGAATAGACCAGTAGGCTAACATAATCACGATGACTTGATAACATGCCATGGAAGCTCAATTTAACCCCTTTAGTGCGGGGATCGTCTTTATACGTCAGAATCTGCCGTCTGTAGACGGCAGATTCTGACGTATAAAGACGATCCCCGTGCTGACAGAATATAAATATTTCTAACGGCCGTAGACCCATAACATAGATATTTAAATGATGCGGAAAGAGACATTTATGATGATTTAAAATTGAAAAACCCCCTTTAATTTCCATGGTTTGAACAAAAAAAAACAGCGCTTCAAGGGTTACGGCCTTTAATTATTCACTGTCAATGCGGTCTTTATACATATCACATAAACCACGCCTCGATGAACCCATGCACTTGGTCACACAAGCAATTTGTAAAGACTGCTTCACTGAAAAGAATTTAATCTATTCAGCTTGTTGCTATGTCCATCAAAGGTCTTCTCCTACCAGGAAGTAAAAAATAGGTAGCTTGTTAATGACGGGAATAACATGACGATACACCTGGATTAATTAGGGGAATACCCTGCGCCGTAATTATTATAATAGTTATAGGCCCTAATACCTTGATCCGATTCCAACGAACACGAGACATTGACCAATGCTGGGAATGACTTGACGATAAAATTATAATAACACTTTCAGTGGGGGATCTATTTTAGACGTCAGAATCTGACGGACGTCAGATTCTGACGTCTAAAATAGATCCCCCACTGAAAGTGTTAACATATTTATAATGGCCTCAGACTCCCGCATTGTAACAGTAAACATATTTACAATGGCCGTAGACCCATAACATAGGTATTCAAATGAATCGGAATAAGTTAAATAAGACATTTATGAAGGTTTCAAATTGAAAAAAAAACTATTTTGGTCTGCATGGTTTATACACAAATAATTCAGTGCTTCAGGGGTTAATTAAGGGGATACCCTATTATGGGAATACCCTATGATGGGAATACCCTGTGACGGGAATACCCTGTGACGGGAATACCCTGTGACGGGAATACCCTGTGACGGGAATACCCTGTGATGGGAATACCCCATGATGGGAATACCCTGTGACGGGAATACCCTTTGACGGGAATACCCCATGATGGGAATACCCTGTGACGGGAATACCCTTTGACGGGAATACCCTATGATGGGAATACCTTGTGACAGGAATACCCTGTGACGGGAATACCCTGTGACGGGAATACCCTGTCACGGGAATACCCTATGACGGGAATACCCTGTGATGGGAATACCCTATGATGGGAATACCCTATGATGGGAATACCCTGTGACGGGAATACCCTGTGACGGGAATAACCTGTGACGGGAATACTCTGTGACGGGAATACCCTGTGACGGGAATACCCTGTGACGGGAATACCCTATGATGGGAATACCCTGTGACGGGAATACCCTGTGACGGGAACACCCTGTGACGGGAATACCCTGTGACGGGAATACCCTGTGACGGGAATACCCTGTGACGGGAATACCCTGTGACGGGAATACCCTATGATGGGAATACCCTGTGACGGGAATACCCTGTGACGGGAATACCCTGTGACGGGAATACCCTGTGACGGGAATACCCTGTGACGGGAATACCCTGTGACGGGAATATCCTGTGACGGGAATACCCTGTGACGGGAATACCCTATGATGGGAATACCCTGTGACGGGAATACCCTGTGACGGGAATACCCTGTGTGTGTGTAATGATAATACGGGAATACCCTGTGACGGGAATACCCTGTGACGGGAATACCCTGTGACGGGAATACCCTGTGACGGGAATACCCTGTGACGGGAATATTCTATGATGGGAATACCCTGTGACGGGAATACCCTATGATGGGAATACCCTGTGACGGGAATACCCTATGATGGGAATACCCTGTGACGGGAATACCCTGTGACGGGAATACCCTGTGACGGGAATACACTGTGACGGGAATAAATAAATTGTATTTTACGATATTTATACGCCGTTGTGCACCACTGTGCACAAATTAGTTGAAAATTGCCCTGGACCCCTGCGTCAGTGGAATATCCGCCCCTGCTAGTGTACCAATACTGTGTTTATCGAGTATGGAGAGAAGGGAAATATAATGCTCCTGTTTATTTCAGCCATACCGCCCCCGTCTGACCTACTGGCTGTCAAAGGTTGGGAAGTGTATTACTTTGACTTATCTTGGAACCAAGAGGGTCCGATTGACGAGTTCGTAGTTTACTGGAAAACTGACCATGGTCCTGAGTACAACATGAGCACTGGTAGCAGTGAGACTAGTTACCGTCTGTCAGACAGACGTATAACGCCAGCCACGTGGTACTACATCTCACTGCAGGCTGTGGCCGGGGAGGAAACAAGTGACAGAAGCGACACAATATCTGCTGCATCAAGTCAGTTTATCAAAAATAACTACCATCCAACCTCACGCCTTTTTAAACAAATATTGGTAAATTAGATTGAAATATAACATTATTTATTTATAATATCACCTTTACTTACCACATTTTGATTTGTGTCTTTGTGCTTACGAATATACAGAAACCTAATGGACAATAAAAATATATATACCTTAAATAAAACGTGGACTAACTCAATGAATGAATGAATGAATGACAATCAATCAATCAATCAATCAATCAATCAATCAATCAATCAATCAATCAATCAATCAATCAATCAATCAATCAATCAATCAATCAATCAATCAATCAATCAATCAATCAATCAATCAATCAATCAATCAATCAATCAATCAATCAATCAATCAATCAATCAATCAATCAATCAATCAATCAATCAATCAATCAATCAATCAATCAATCAATCCATCCATCCATCCATCAATCAATCAATCAATCAATCAATCAATCAATCAATCAATCAATCAATCAATCAATCAATCAATCAATCAATCAATCAATCAATCAATCAATCAATCAATCAATCAATCAATCAATCAATCAATCAATCAAATAACTCACTCACTTTTAGACATTTTTTGCAGATGATAAATAACTATGATCAATCAGCAATACCTGACTATTCATTGTTTTCCCTGTCATTATCAGTACCAGAGCGGCCAACAGGAGTTACCATGAAGCTGACTAGTCCATCATCTGTCCTGGTGACGTGGGATGCTCAGGTGGCGGACTCCTTTATATTACGGCTCTCTCTAGACACCGCCACTCTACACAGGTCTGACATCACAGGGAGGAATCACGAGTTTACAGGAGTACAGGGCTCGTCTAGCTACTACATCAACGTGTATGCTGTATTTGACGGTCGACGTGGTCATTCATCTAATGATGTTATCATAACAACAGACTGTAAGTTGGCCTTCATCAATTGGGAAAATATGATCTACAGCGTAAAGATTTTATTTACAAATGCGTATATTTTTATGTTTTATGTTTTTACGTATTTATCTTTCCACATTAGGGTATTTTTTACTTACTTGCATGTAGCTAAACGAAATTTAAATATAGCATAGGCCCCTCAGAAAACACTAGGGCGGGGGCGGGCCCTAGGGTAGTGGTTAGCACCGTTGCTTTTTACGCCAGAGTTCGGAGTTCGTTTCCCGGTCTCGGCAGTATGAAAGTGACAAAAATCCACTCGTAAAACTCAGTATTGTGGGGAGCCTCCGTGACCGTGAACAGATATGAGTAATTCTCACCCAATTGAAGTTGTGGGTCGCGGTAGCGAGACATAACTTCAAGTGGGTGAAAATTTAAATTACTTCATTTAGAGGCGTAAGGTTTAATGTTGGTCAAGGCTCTGTGACGTTGGACCAACATTACAGCACCATTAGTTGAACGCCTCGCTGAAATAAAGCTGAATTTTCAATAACTTGAATGACACTGTTTTCTTTCAGTTATTCACCCTCCATCAAACTTGCGAGTTACACATGCTCTGGAAAGTCAACTGACTTTAGAATGGAATCAAGAAGGCCTAGTCGATAACATTACAATCTATTGGAAAACTGAACATGGCAATGAACACAAGATAACTATTCCTGGTGATGAAACTAGTTTCCTACTCGATGACAATAGTTTAACTGCAGCCACCATGTATGGCATTAGTATGGAATCTGTCGTGGGATATAATACAAGCAGCAGATCGATGACATTATTCGCTGGCACAGGTATATGCCTCATGTGTATGGCTGAAGTAAATCATGGGTACATTGTCTTGAATAAAATATCAATGTATTTATAGATCTCATTGAGATTAATTGAACTAAAATATTAGATGCAGGTTAAATTGTTTTCTCATTTCATTGTCAACTTCACATTAAATGCCAAAAATATGTAATTGTTTATATTGAAGTATTGCCCTTCTAAGAATCATATTATATCAAAGATATATATATATCAAATATTGTAACCGAAACTCAACTCTAGTCGTGTTTCAAATTGTATTTTAATTTGATTTAATAAATGTATCAACGTAACTCAAAGATATGATTCTAATATTTATTTTCTATATCTTTATACCTGAAATCACATAGCTTTGGTATTTGTAAATCCATAATTAATACACATTTCTTTTTTTTAAGCACCAGAAAAACCATCAGGAATACAGATGGAGCAGACAAGTAGATCATCTCTGATTGTGACATGGGATGATCAGGTGGCAGATGGATTTACTTTACAACTGACCACAGACAATGGCGTGTATCAATTTACTACTTCACATGTAACTACGTTTACAATTACTGGGGTTCCGGCTTCGTCACAATACGAGCTTCAGATGCAGGCTATTTTTGATCAACGGCTAAGTCTGATGTCTGATATAGTTATCATTAGGTCTACAGATGACCATGTTGACAGTAAGTTATCATAATCTCTACTGTGCAACTGTGTGTTGTAATTATCAATATGTGTCTATGGATCTTTATATGTAATGTGTTGTCATATCACGTTTATGTCAACTACGCCAAATGCATCAATAATCGTAGTAGGCCCTAGTTTTGCTAGCCAGTTATATTATCTAGGTGAGGGTTAAGACTGATCTTATGTCGGTTAATAATCATTTTAACCCGGGACAAATCGTTAAATATATCTTCGCTATTTTCAATGTGTTTCTATGTGTACACATAACGAAAATATTATATTTGACCACTATGGATAGAAATAACACAAGTGTGGCTTTGTATTACATGTGATATATCTGCAGTGATATTTTCTTTGTTTGGACCAGTAAGTTTGACTAGTTTCTGGTTGTTCTAACATTAGTGCTACTTTACATATTACAGATGCCATATCTTTGGTGACAATACACCCTTTGTTCGGCCCGGCTGCTGGGGGTACAAACATTAGTGTTAGTCTGAGATGCCCTCTGTCAGATTGTGATGATTTGATACTTTACATCGGAGATACTCCATGTTCACGGATATATAAGACTCAGTAAGTCTGGTAGCTTGTGATATTTCATATACATGCTAAATCATTAACCCTTGAAGCGCTGAATATTTTTAATATAAACCATGGAGACCAAAGGGTTTTATTCAATTCGGAATCATCATAAATGTCTTAGCTTGTTCTTTCTGATTTGTTTAAATATATATGTTATGGATTTGAGGTGGGGATCGACTTTATACGTCTGAATCTGACGTCTTTAGAAGTCAGATTCTGACGTCTAAAGTCCATCCCCCCACAGTAAGAGTACAAAATAAAATGTGATACTCAGTAAGTCTGACAAATAAATGCCTCAAAAGCATGTTAAAAAAGAATGGGGATTTGGGCCACCTTTTTGCACATGTAGGCTAAACTGGGCCAGGAGAACATCCTGAGGATAATGAGATGAATGAGATGGCACTGCTATCCAGACACTTAATTCGAAATTCGAGCCCTGACGGTCTGAGGCATGAGCATGTTAATTAATACAAAATAAAATGCTTGTAATGTGGCATATTACAATCTCTGATTAAGTCATTAAAATTGACATTTAATGTTATCCATATTGAATGTAACTGAAGTTGTTGAGTTGCTGTTGTTTTGTATATAGAACACTCAATGAATGTTTTCACTTTTAGTTGTACCCAAATCGACTCAATCTCTGTAATCAGCGTGGTGCTTTCTGGGTACAGGTGTGTCCCGCTGTTCGCATACAGTGGACTACTCCCTTAAATTTTCCATTAACATATGATGGTTAATCTTGGAATTCAGATTTTTCTGTAAATATATGCTGAACCTGTTAATTTTCCAATTTTACAGAACAAACAATCTTCACACCTACATATTTCAATCCATGGCTTTAGCTGTGAATGACTCCTTCACTTTTGCCTTGAGTCTGCGCAGTGACGACAACTCATTATTACTAGATTATCAATTCACTTACAAACCAAATCCTAATGTCGACAATATACATCCACTTTCTGCTCTTGTCACGTAAGTCTGCGTTTATTATTATTAACCATTAAAGCCCTGAATTATTTTTTTTATAAATCATGGAGATCAAAGAGTTTTTTTCAATTTGAAATCATCAAAAATGTCCTAGTTAGCTCTTTCCCATGAAATGGGATGTTATGGGTCTATACGGCAATTATAAATATTTTATTTTTTCAATGCGAGGATAGACTTTAAAAGGCAGAATCTGACGTCTATAGACGTCAAATTCTGACGTCTAAAGTCGTGCTGTAAAGTTTAAATTGGGTAGTATGCATGACTTTGACTCTGTCATCTTGAATATATATTGAGGAAGTAAAAAGATTCTGACGTATAAAGACGGTCCACGCACTAAAAGGCTTAACAGCACACCTGTTATAACTGTTGATTTATCCATTTTTATTGACTTTTTATTTATTATTTATCCTACCAGAGGTGGAGTTTTACTGACTGTTTATTTATTTTTCCTATCAGAGGTGGAGTGTTACTGACTGTAAATTTATTTTTCACACCAGAGGTGAAGTGTTACTGACTGTTGTTTATTTATTTTTCACTCCAGAGGTGGAGTGTTACTGACTGTTTATTTATTTTTCCCACCAGAGGTGGAGTGTTATTGACTGTTGTTTATCTATTTTCCCTTTCAGAGGTGGAGTGTTACTGACTGTTGTTTATTTATTTTTCCCTCCAGAGGTGGAGTGTTACTGACTGTTGTTTATTTATTTTTCCCTCCAGAGGTGGAGTGTTACTGACTGTTGTTTATTTATTTTTCACACCAGAGGTGGAGTGTTACTGACTGTTGTTTATTTATTTTTCCCTCCAGAGGTGGAGTGTTACTGACTGTTTATTTATTTTTCCCACCAGAGGTGGAGTGTTACTGACTGTTG
This sequence comes from Flabesymbios commensalis, assembly GCA_964017125.1. Classification (NCBI taxonomy): domain Eukaryota; kingdom Metazoa; phylum Annelida; class Polychaeta; order Terebellida; family Flabelligeridae; genus Flabesymbios; species Flabesymbios commensalis. The sequence continues at coordinate 105,528,718 of OZ024903.1, forward strand.
TTTATCTATTTTTCCTTTCAGAGGTGGAGTGTTACTGACTGTTTATTTATTTTTCCCACCAGAGGTGGAGTGTTACTGACTGTAGTTTATTTATTTTTCCCTCCAGAGGTGGAGTGTTACTGACTGTTTATTTATTTTTCCCACCAGAGGTGGAGTGTTACTGACTGTAACTTGTTTATTTATTTTTCCCACCAGAGGTGGAGTGTTACTGACTGTTGTTTATTTATTTTTCCTACCAGAGGTGGAGTGTTACTGACTGTTGTGTATTTATTTTTCCCACCAGAGGTGGAGTGTTACTGACTGTTGTTTATTTACTTTTCCCATCAGAGATGGAGTGTTACTGACTGTTGTTTATTTATTTTTCCCATCAGAGATGGAGTGTTACTGACTGTTGTTTATTTATTTTTCCCATCAGAGATGGAGTGTTACTGACTGTTGTTTATTTACTTTTCCCATCAGAGATGGAGTGTTACTGACTGTTGTTTATTTATTTTTCCTACCAGAGGTGGAGTGTTACTGACTGTTGTTTATTTATTTTTCCTACCAGAGGTGGAGTGTTACTGACTGTTGTTTATTTATTTTTCCTACCAGAGGTGGAGTGTTACTGACTGTTGTTTATTTATTTTTCCCATCAGAGATGGAGTGTTACTGACTGTTGTTTATTTATTTTTCCTACCAGAGGTGGAGTGTTACTGACTGTTGTTTATTTATTTTTCCTACCAGAGGTGGAGTGTTACTGACTGTTGTTTATTTATTTTTCCCATCAGAGATGGAGTGTTACTGACTGTTGTGTATTTATTTTTCCCATCAGAGGTGGAGTGTTACTGACTGTTGTTTATTTATTTTTCCTACCAGAGGTGGAGTGTTACTGACTGTTGTTTATTTATTTTTCCCTCCAGAGGTGGAGTGTTACTGACTGTTGTGTATTTATTTTTCCCTCCAGAGGTGGAGTGTTACTGACTGTTGTTTATTTATTTTTCCCACCAGAGGTGGAGTGTTACTGACTGTTGTTTATTTATTTTTCCCTCCAGAGGTGGAGTGTTACTGACTGTTGTTTATTTATTTTTCCCTCCAGAGGTGGAGTGTTACTGACTGTTGTTTATTTATTTTTCCTACCAGAGGTGGAGTGTTACTGACTGTTGTTTATTTATTTTTCCCTCTAGAGGTGGAGTGTTACTGACTGTTGTTTATTTATTTTTCCCATCAGAGATGGAGTGTTACTGACTGTTGTTTATTTATTTTTCCCATCAGAGGTGGAGTGTTACTGACTGTTGTTTATTTATTTTTCCCATCAGAGATGGAGTGTTACTGACTGTTGTGTATTTATTTTTCCCATCAGAGGTGGAGTGTTACTGACTGTTGTTTATTTATTTTTCCTACCAGAGGTGGTGTGTTACTGACTGTTGTTTATTTATTTTTCCCTCCAGAGGTGGAGTGTTACTGACTGTTGTTTATTTATTTTTCCTACCAGAGGTGGAGTGTTACTGACTGTTGTTTATTTATTTTTCCTACCAGAGGTGGTGTGTTACTGACTGTTGTTTATTTATTTTTCCCATCAGAGGTGGGGTGTTACTGACTGTTGTTTATTTATTTTTCCTACCAGAGGTGGTGTGTTACTGACTGTTGTTTATTTATTTTTCCCTCCAGAGGTGGAGTGTTACTGACTGTTGTTTATTTATTTTTCCTACCAGAGATGGAGTGTTACTGACTGTTGTGTATTTATTTTTCCCATCAGAGGTGGAGTGTTACTGACTGTTGTTTATTTATTTTTCCTACCAGAGATGGAGTGTTACTGACTGTTGTTTATTTATTTTTCCTACCAGAGGTGGAGTGTTACTGACTGTTGTTTATTTATTTTTCCTACCAGAGGTGGAGTGTTACTGACTGTTGTTTATTTATTTTTCCCTCCAGAGGTGGAGTGTTACTGACTGTTGTTTATTTATTTTTCCCATCAGAGATGGAGTGTTACTGACTGTTGTGTATTTATTTTTCCCATCAGAGGTGGAGTGTTACTGACTGTTGTTTATTTATTTTTCCTACCAGAGATGGAGTGTTACTGACTGTTGTTTATTTATTTTTCCTACCAGAGGTGGAGTGTTACTGACTGTTGTTTATTTATTTTTCCTACCAGAGGTGGAGTGTTACTGACTGTTGTTTATTTATTTTTCCCTCCAGAGGTGGAGTGTTACTGACTGTTGTTTATTTATTTTTCCCATCAGAGATGGAGTGTTACTGACTGTTGTGTATTTATTTTTCCCATCAGAGGTGGAGTGTTACTGACTGTTGTTTATTTATTTTTCCTACCAGAGATGGAGTGTTACTGACTGTTGTTTATTTATTTTTCCCATCAGAGATGGAGTGTTACTGACTGTTGTGTATTTATTTTTCCCATCAGAGGTGGAGTGTTACTGACTGTTGTTTATTTATTTTTCCTACCAGAGGTGGAGTGTTACTGACTGTTGTGTATTTATTTTTCCCATCAGAGATGGAGTGTTACTGACTGTTGTTTATTTATTTTTCCCACCAGAGGTGGAGTGTTACTGACTGTTGTTTATTTATTTTTCCCATCAGAGATGGAGTGTTACTGACTGTTGTTTATTTATTTTTCCTACCAGAGATGGAGTGTTACTGACTGTTGTGTATTTATTTTTCCCATCAGAGATGGAGTGTTACTGACTGTTGTTTATTTATTTTTCCTACCAGAGGTGGAGTGTTACTGACTGTTGTGTATTTATTTTTCCCACCAGAGGTGGAGTGTTACTGACTGTTGTTTATTTATTTTTCCTACCAGAGGTGGAGTGTTACTGACTGTTGTTTATTTATTTTTCCTACCAGAGGTGGAGTGTTACTGACTGTTGTTTATTTATTTTTCCCTCCAGAGATGGAGTGTTACTGACTGTTGTTTATTTATTTTTCCCTCCAGAGGTGGAGTGTTACTGACTGTTGTTTATTTATTTTTCCCATCAGAGATGGAGTGTTACTGACTGTTGTGTATTTATTTTTCCCATCAGAGATGGAGTGTTACTGACTGTTGTTTATTTATTTTTCCTACCAGAGGTGGAGTGTTACTGACTGTTGTTTATTTATTTTTCCCACCAGAGGTGGAGTGTTACTGACCGTACACGGCCAGCATCTGGATTCCGTGCAGACCGCCACGCTCCTAGTGAATGTGGTTAATGATGACTCACCAGGTGACTCTCAACAGCAATTGAGAACTGTGAGTTATAATATAGGCTAACTTTACCATTTTTTACCTATTTTTAATAATTAACTAGAGGCTTACGCATTCCACGGATTTATCCGTTTTGAATAGATTTATTTAATGTCATTAAATCTACGGATAGATTTTAAGTGTTGTTTGCATTTTTGTAAACTGCCGATTCACCCTTTCATTGACAAATATATCTAATAATATACTTAATTATGAAATCAATTAATAATCTCTGTCTAGGAAAGGCTTAGGCCTTATTGTGTAATTTGAACACATAAGTATTATTATTAAGTGTAATTTTAGCATGCGTTTCTTCATAATGTTGCAAATTATGATTTTATCAATGTGTCGTGATTTCTGATTTTGCGCCGATGTCTGTAGAAAAAATTCTCAGGATTATAATACAGTAAATAATCTGACCTAAATATAGTGTATTTTCCTCTATGTAACCCTTACAACGCTGGAATATGTTCGTGAAAGCCATGGAAATCAAGGGGTCTTTCTTCAATTTGAAATCGTAAATGTCTTAGTTAGCTCTCTCCGCTTCATTTGAATACCTATGTTATGGGTCTACGGTCATTAGATATATTTCAATTCTGTCAATGCGCCGACCGTCTTTAGACGTCAGAATCTGACGTCTCATAATAGACGTAAGATTCTAACATCTACAAACGGTTCCCGTGCTGAAAGGGTTAAGCAAACATGTTGTGTTAATCATAATTCATCTGGTTGCCACATTGTGAGTGTATGCCACAATTACTAGCTTTAATTGGTGGGGTCCTATTATATAACTCATTAGGTTGTCGACCATGATATTTGGCGAAGACAATCACAGGAAATGTTAACGTTCCTACAAATCAGCGAGTTCGACATCATTTCATGTGCAAATATTAGCACACCCAATAATTAGTGACCGGAAATATTAGTAATAGAGCGATAAAATGCGCATTTCCGAAATTGTCCAAATTAAATGGGACGCGAATATAGTATGGGCTATTACTATATATAGTATGGGCTATTACTATGTATAGTATCGGCTATAGTATATTTTTCATATATAATTAACCCAGCAAATACGAGAGATTGTTCGGCCTCCTTAGAGGCCACGCCTGCCATTTAATACCAGGGGGTAGGTTTTTTTCGTAAAAAAAATATTTGTTCCACCATATTATTGCCCTATAAATTGTAGGAAAAAAAATATTTGTTCATTTATGTGTGAGAAAAAAATATATTGTTGAAAGCAAGCAGATCTCTCTAATTCTTCGGGAACTGCCAAAGAAAGGCAAAAAATCCCCCGCTCCGCTCTGTCAAACGTCTAATGCATATAGCTTACAATGCTGATTTTTTTGTAAAATCCAAGGAAACCAAAGGGTTTTTACTGAAATGAGCATGAGAAAAAATACCTGCATTTTAATTTATGGGATCAACCCTTTAAGCCCCCACGATGCATTAAAGCATCATTCTACATCACTGTAAACAGATTTAATTTTCCTACAACTAAGGGGGTTTTATGATGAAAATTTCCTTGAAACTATTTTACCGATACATGGCAATTTTCTTTAATTTTTAACCCACATCAAGTCATCTTCATCCACTACAAGACGAGAATTGCGACAGCAATTCGCGGCTTGTAGTGGATGAAGATGACAATGGTAAACTCAGGCTTGGAAGGGTTAAACATGTCCTGAAAAAAAGTTTGTCTCCGACATCTCAGGAAAAAAAATGTTTTTTTTTGATCAGGGAGAAAACAAAATGGTATGTCTTTTTGCTTGAATGAAAAGGAGTGTAATTTTAGCATGCGTTTCTTCATAATGTTGCAAATTATGATTTTATCAATGTGTCGTGATTTCTGATTTTGCGCTGATGTCTGTAGAAAAAATTCTCAGGATTATAATACAGTAAATAATCTGACCTAAATATAGTGTATTTTCCTCTATATAACCCTTACAACGCTGGAATATGTTCGTACAAGCCATGGAAATCAAAGGGTCTTTTTTCAATTTGAAATCGTAAATGTCTTAGTTAGCTCTCTCTGCTTCATTTGAATACCTATGTTATGGGTCTACAGTCATTAGAAATATTTAAATTCTGTCAATGCGCCGACCGTCTTTAGAAGTCAGAATCTGACGTCTCATAATAGACGTCAGATTCTAACATCTACAAACGGTTCCCGTGCTGAAAGGGTTAAAGAATCATTCAGCTTCAAAACGCGCATGCCTGGGACGGTCAAGTGTAGGCCAACAGTAGCCTATTGAGTACAGATTGACGGCATTAATATAGCCACTGAACTGATTACAAGATACTACTCAAACGAGACATTGATCCAATGCTGTTTTAATGTTAGGCCAACGTCTGCGACGCTGGCCCAACATTGAACCAACATCAGATAAATGTACAATGTTTGAGAGAAAGTCCTCCTGCCCAGCAAACACAAGACATTTGTATGACATTTATGCAATGTCGGCCCAACGTCTTCGACGTTGGTCCAACATTGCATAAAGTCATACAAATGTTTTGTGTTTACTGGGTGACAATACAAACTTGGGGGTCAAGCAGTTTCCAAATCCCCGCAGTAATACAGTCAGTTTGTTTGCAAGTAGGCGACCAAGTAGGGGCAAAAGACAAGGGCTTTGAATTATTACCTCATAGATGTCGCTCAAGTATATATGAACTTGCTGTGATTTGAGAACTTAATGAGGCTTTGGGTATGAAACGCATATTTAGTATTATTATGGAATAGGGCCTTGGCTTACCCACGGGCACTATTGCCTTCTGGGGGACTCTTGTCCCGCGAATTTTGACAGTTGACTACACCTTTAAGCAAACATGTTGTGTTAATCATAATTCATCTGGTTGCCACATTGTGAGTGTCTGCCACAATTACCAGCTTTAATTGGTGGGGTCCTAGTACATAACTCATTAGGTTGTTGACCATGATATTTGGCGAAGACAATCACAGGAAATGTTAACGTTCCTACAAATCAGCGAGTTTGACATCATTTCATGTGCAAATATTAGCACACCCAATAATTAGTGACCGGAAATATTAGTAATAGAGCGATAAAATGCGCATTTCCGAAAGTGTCCAAATAAATGGGACGCGAATATAGTATGGGCTATTACTATATATAGTATGGGCTATTACTATATATAGTATGGGCTATTACTATATATAGTATGGGCTATTACTATGTATAGTATCGGCTATAGTATATTTTTCATATATAATTAACCCAGCAAATACGAGAGATTGACCCATTGTTCGGCCTCCTTAGAGGCCAGGCCTGCCATTTAATACCAGGGGGTATGTTTTTTTCGTAAAAAAAATATTTGTTCCACCATATTATTGCCCTATAAATTGTAGGAAAAAAATTAATTGTTCATTTATGTGTGAGAAAAAAATATATTGTTGAAAGCAAGCAGATCTCTCTAATACTTCGGGAACTGCCAAAGAAAGACAAAAAATCCCTCGCTCCGCTCTGTCAAACGTCTAATGCATATATCTTACAATGCTGATTTTTTTGTAAAATCCAAGGAAACCAAAGGGTTTTTACTGAAATGAGCATGAGAAATAAAAAACCTGCATTTTAATTTATGGGATCAACCCTTTAAGCCCCCACGATGCATTAAAGCATCATTCTACATCACTGTAAACAGACTTAATTTTCCTACAACTAAGGGGGTTTTATGATGAAATTTCCTTGAAACTATTTTACCGATACATGGCAATTTTCTTTAATTTTTAACCCACATCAAGTCATCTTCATCCACTACAAGACGAGAATTGCGACAGCAATTCGCGGCTTGTAGTGGATGAAGATGACAATGGTAAACTCAGGCTTGGAAGGGTTAAACATGTCCTGAAAAATAGTTTGTCTGTGACATCTCAGGAAAAAAAATGTTTGTTTTTGATCAGGGAAAAAACAAAATGGTATGTCTTTTTGCTTGTATGAAAAGGACGTTTAGTCAGTAAAAAAAAACCTACCCTCCCCCCTGGTATTAAATGGTCCGCCCCTTAGGCACATGGGTGTGATTATTTTAACCCTCGAGATGTGTTAATCACGGCTATAGACCGTTTTTGTTATTTGCAAGAAAATGTGAAGGAGAAATGGACATTAACCCTTGAAGCGCTGAATTAATTTGTAAAAAAACATCGCAACCAAAGGTTTTTTTCCAATTTGAAATCATCATAAATGTCTTAGTCAGCTCTTTCTCATTCTTTTGAATACCTATGTTATGGGTCTACAACCATTAGAAATATGTGGATTCTTACAGCGCGGGGATCGCCTTTAGTCGTCAGAATCTGACGTCTACAGACGTCAGATTCTGACGACTTAAGTCGATTCCCGCGCTGTAAGTGTTAAAATTTGTTACATTGGCATAGTTTTTGAAAATTGTACAAATATAAATAATTTTTACCCATTTGAAGTTGTGGGTTGCGGTAGCGAGACACAACTTCAAGTGGGTGAAAATTTAATTTGATTGTTGAGTAATATAAAATACATTTCAGCCAGTTGAAGTTGTGTCTCGCTACCGCGACCCACAACTTTAAGTGGGTGAAAATTAAACATCATGTACAATTTGAAAAACAACTGGGTAAAATGTATATTATATTACTCAACAATTAACTGGCGTTCAATAAGGGGTGCACTGTATTCTCCACACATAGGTAGACCGGCGCTCTCAGAGGGGCTATAGGTACGGCTTTAGTCGTTTTTATTTTGTCCATATATGAATATTGCTTTTATACGTCGCTTTCTGCAGAATCATGGCAATATCGCGACTGAAGGAAGCCCGAAGCCGGGATTATGCCCTACTTTTATTTCGAATGACATCAAGGGTTCTTTATTGTGCACATGGCAGCACTGCACACTCCAGGCCGGAAAGCAGACTTAATTTTCTCACAACCAAAAGTTTTGGAACGAAAATTTCAATAAAACTGGTTTACCAATACATGGCAATTTTATTTATATCTAAATAAATTTTAAACCACATCAAACCATTTTCATCCACTACAAGTCGGGAATTGCGGCAGCAATTCGCGGCTTGTAGTGGATGAAGATGACAATGGTAAATTCAGGCCTGAAAGGGATAAATTATTTAATTTAGCGCTTTAGAGGTTAAAGTGTGTCTACCAAGCTGTGTTTATCTGACCTTGTCTGCTCAATGAGGGGTGTATCCTTTATCTGACCTTGTCTGCTCAATGAGGGGTGTACCCTTTATCTGACCTTGTCTGCTCTATGAGGGGTGTACCCTTTATCTGACCTTGTCTGCTCAATGAGGGGTGTAGCGTTTTAGTCATGCTTTAAGTACTTTGGACCTCACTGTGAAAAGAATAAATGCAGAATTTCAATGGATATTAGAAGGTGTACCGTTATTTATCTGACAGCATTACAGTCAATGAATACAGTCGATAGACACACAGCATACACCAGGCGATCAATCAATGTTAGTCTCATGGTTGCCACATCTTCCCTTGGCCAGTCTCACGCGAGTGCATACCGCAGGAGCCTGGCCGTATCGAGTACTACAATCACTTATTCTGTCTACGTGGTCATTTTGGGGGTGTGTCTGAGATTCAAACCTCATTGGATGTTTCAGATTTTTAAATATGTCATAGAAGGTCGCGAAGAATTCACCTCTTGTTCATCTCTCATAAACAGTCACATGTTTCCGTTGCTAGATGTATTATATAGACAAGTTGGGAATCTCTCATTTGGGCAGTGACGTGAACACAATGACACCAGCGTGAGATTCCGAGCTTCTGTCCATCATACCAACGGAAGCAAGCAAGCTGTGCTCTTAGCAACTGTGAACACCTGGTCAAGGGCTCTCTGATTGGCCGGTCTTGCGACGCGCGACATCCAAGGTATCTGGCTATTTTAAATAGTGGTGGGTTGCCAGTGTCTCACCCTTACAGTGCTGAAATAAATTCATATCAACCATGCAGTTTTTTTTCGATTTGAATGCATAATAAATGTGTTACTTAGGTCGTTCTGCTTCATTTGAATAGGGTCTACGGCAATTATAATTTTTAAAATGATTTCTGTGCGAGAGACGTCAGATTCTGACGTCTAAAGTCGATCCCCGCATCGAAAGCAATAAACAAATTTATAATGGCCGTAGACCCATAACATAGTTATTCAGATGATGCGGAACCTTTATGATGATTTCAAATTAAAAAAACCCATGATATATCATGATGCTATACATATACATACTTATGTATTCAGACATGTACAGCCGGAAGCGACAGCTCGATGACTTGCCCAACACCTGCCATAGAGATAGATACCTCAACTGGGAGGATTGCGAGAGACACAGAAGACGATACTACTATCACTATTAAAGGTAAAAATATGTTTCGGGTGATTTAAATCATTAAAGCTCGGTGAGATTTTGCAATAATGTAACTGAAAAAATCTACCTGCATCACAAACATTTGTGACTCATCATGCGAGAAGTTACACCCCGGCGGTTTTGTTACAATTTTGAAAGCCACCAGGTCAGAGGGGGGGGGGCGGTATGTCTGATGCAAACAGAAATATTTATCAATCAATCATTTATTTATAATACTGACATCTACATCATAAATTTGCAAGCATGACATATAAATTACATTCATCGCATTCAGGTAATACGGGCTTATAAGTCAGTTTAAACTGGGTAGCTATACAAAGAAATATTATGACCGACATGTCTATCTCACGTGTCCCCAGCAGAAACGAGAATCAACCCATTTGCCGGTCAAGTGCTGCTCCACCATTTACGACACTGACCCAGCACTCAACCAACACTGTGCAATAGTGACGCGCTTGCAAGGAATAGCTGTCAGAAATGTAAATTAAAGGTGATATATCATCTCTTATAAGTATGAATAATTTTGTGACAAATAAATCAAAGTTGCCACAAGATGGGGCACAAGTGTTTCCTTATATGGGGTGATGGTTAATCACCCCATATAAGGGCATAATTATTCATACCATATAAGGGGTGATAGATCACCTTTAACCTCTCCTATAACATCTTAGGAAATAAACTGAACGATTATCATCACCTACCTATAAAGTGACAATATTATATTATTGCCATGCTTTCCAGCAAACACGGGATGTTGAGGAAATTCTGCTTGAACCCTTTAACCAGATCATTTAATCTGAATTTTCACCCACTTGAAGTTGTGTTTCACTGACGCGATCTACAACTTCAAGTGAGTGACAATCATTCAGATTTAAGACAAAATGCAGGTGGACGATTTTGAAATATTGCTGATTGATGTCAAGTTTTACTTTAACATGTTCAAAAGTTGGTAGGCCTATTTATTATGCTAATACAAAAATGAAAACACGAATATAATCCGGATAGGAGGTTAAAGGGTCAAGCCATCAACGCTCTGTAATATTTCGCATGTTGTAATGGAAATAAATCTATCTGCACCAGTCAGAAATGGGTCTCCGTTCAACTGAGGGAGTTGCCATTTGTCGACCTGACCTATTTAATGGGTCTTCATTCACCAGAGGGCATTCCCTCTTGTTGAACGGACCTTTTTAATGGGTCTCTATTCACCAGAGAGAATAGCTAGTGTGGGGTCTTATGTCAGTAAATGTGGTTCCGTGGGAATTGCATGTTAATTCTTGATACCTATGTTCAATTTAAAGAAAAATAAATACTGAACAAAATAAAATAGGGTGTCATTTTTTTCTGAAGCTCTAAAGGTCATTTCTGGGGTCTTAAAGGTCATGACCCTAAAAACACACGGGGATTTTTAAAACCGTTTGTATTTCAAGGTAATTTAGTCGTGTAATATAGCAAATTGAAGGAAATTGGCATGAAATAGTTAACATTCATAATTAACAATTATTCTGAAGCTTTAAAGGTCATTTCCGGTCTCTTGAAGGTCATAACCCCAAACACACATTTAGTCCAAAGGCCAGAATTGGCCACCGTGCAATCCCTCACCTCACTACTCACCCATACCAACTTATTGTTAAGCATTGATACGTCTAAAACATGAAATGAGATGTTACCAGTAAAAAAATAAGGACGAGATATATATTTTGAACGTTTATGTGGAGGTACCCCCAAACCTAAAATTAGGGGCTAGTGTTACGCAGACGTCTGCCGTTGCAGTTGTAGCTGACCAATCTACACATGCAATATACCATATAAAAGATAACTAAATATCCGTTTTACTGATTTATTGCATCATGCTGTGGATTAAACAGTTATCTCTACACATACGTTTAAACATTTTTTTTTAATACGAATAATCAAAATCAACAACAAAACAAACTAGTAAACATGGTCAATGGAAACGACTTAATAAAACATAATCATCGGTCATATATATATTTGACCTATGTTATCTAAACCCAGATGTGTATATCCTTAAAACTGAGTAGTATTTAGATTTGTACATTGCACATTGCATATACATCTGTGAACGAAAGAATATTGCAGACTTTTTTAAAAATGTGTGCATTTATCCTGGGTTGAAATATGAAACATTCAATTTTGCTTTGCAATTGAGATTTTATTTTTTTGTCCCGCTTGTTTTTACATAATTGGTGTGTGCTGAATTCGAATCTGTTGGATACAATTATATATTTGTTGTCCTTCACTTTTAAATAAGCAAAACAAAAAATGACCACCAAAACCACCACATGTTTTTCGATTAAAATGACCTTTACTTGACCTCAAAATTCAAAATGGTTACAGACAAATAAAAGTGTTTTTTATGCACGTCAACTATAATATCATGAACAACATTTGTTTAATGGAAATCTAAAATGTAGACGACGTATTACGGTAGATTAGGTTGCAAGGCATTCGAAACTGTGTTTAAGTAGAGTGTATTCTAACATGCTTTGATGTGCTTATTATTTAGAATGACATCATTATTTTAATAGTAAATATGAAAAATGACGTCCATCTTGGATTTTACGAAAAACTATAGGTCAGCCGATGAACAATAAACGCCAGAAATGCTTGTTTCTGCCCCCAAGTCACACAAAGTCAATAAAGTGAGCAATTCTGAGCCACAAATTAAAAAAAAAGAGGTTAAATTTACATTTTGATAGCCATTTTGTTTTTCGCGGCTATTTAGTTGTTTTTTTTTCAAATTTACTCGTCAGTAACGTTTAGTCCTAATCCACTATGTTACCACAAAAACATCATATTATTGTCGACATGTTTAGCAGTATACTTATAGTAGCAGTAAATACATAAAAAACGGCGGATGTCTTGGATCTAGAGGTCAAATACAGTTCATTTCTTTCCAAAGACACAAGAAAAAAATTTACAATTAAAAAACTTGCAGAAACCACAAATGGAGCGTTCATCAGCGACAAACTATCGAAAATATGGTGTTTTCTAAACATTTTTGTGGCCATTTTATATTTTGTTAATTTGTTGGTAAAGGTCTCCAAATATAGAACGTTATCTGGCAGATTCACATTCAGCACACGCAAATTATGTAAAAACTAGTGATTACAAAAGTATAGGCCTACACTAATATCCCGAGCAAAGTTGCATGTTTTAGATTTCAACCCAGGTCAACTAGACTTATTCTCATAAAAGGCTGCAATATTCTTTCATTAAATAAAAATTGTATGATATTTATAAATATAAATAACACACATTCGAAACATACACATATCTGGGTGTAGAAAACATAGGCCAGATATGGATATGTCCAATAACTTCCATTTAAAATGTTGTTTTTAATGACCATGTTGACTAGTTTGTTTTGCTGTTCATTCTGATTATTTTATAATAAAAACATGTTTGGGCGTATATGGAGAGACGACTATTTACTCTACTAAAATGGTTGATGTATTATTAGAACGTGAATTTAATTATCTGTTATATGGTAAATTGCATGTGCAGATTGGTTAATAAGAGCACCAACGACATACGCTTACGCAACCCTACCCCCTTTTTTCGGTCAGGTTTGGGGGTACCCCCATAAAAGCGGTCAAAATATAAAGTTCGCCACTTTTTTTTCTTGGTAACATCTCATTTCATATTCTGGACATATCAAAGCTTAAAAAGTTGGTAGGGTGAGTAAGTTGGGGGGGGGGGGTGGGGGGGGTGCATGGTGACCGATCCATGGACTAATATGTATATTTGAAAACTTTGCAATAGTTGACCTTAAAATGACCTTCACGGGGTTTCAAAATGTTATTTCATTTTTTTTTATTTCCTGAACAATTTTGGTCATTTTGATGTTGTACACGACTAGTAAGACATGTGTTTGAAAAAATAAAATAATAAATAGATGAGATTTAGGGGTCATGACCTCTAGGGGTCGAAAAATGACTTTAAGGTGACCTAAAAAATGACACCCTATTTTTGGAATCAGCATAAAATTCTGAACAAGAAAAACGTAGGTGACAAGAATCAACACGACATTCCCACGGAATTACATAAGACCCTACACTAAGCTTTCAAAATCAGCAAAATGAGTCTGGCCAATTATAACCTACAAAAAAAATAGCCCCATTAATCAGGCCAGTGTTATTAACATGTAATATGATTAAAAAAAAATGTTTATATCAATCTCGAACTCTCATATTGAGACGTTGAGTGTTGTTTTACTAGCTGTATTATCTTAACCCCTAGATCACTGATGTCGACTGCGGTGGACATTCTGTGTTTTGATTAACACCTGTATAACCCCTGATAATCAGTTGTTAAAAGTAAAATATGCCTTCAATCTTAAAACACCGATAATATCGGGACTTAAATTTCAAAAATACCAGTCACTTGAAGTTGTGTATCGCGGTAGCGAAACACAACTTCAAGTTAGTGAAGATTTAAATTGAATAGCTCAGGGCCCGTATTTCTCGTACAAGTTACGATATATCGTAGGCTTCTGATTGGTCGAGATGTCCATCTCGACCAATCAGAAGCCTACGATATTTCGTAACTTGTACGAGAATACGGGCCCTGTGATCTAAGGGTTAATGAATCTTCCCTCAGGCTATTCATTTTACCTGGGTCTTATCTTATGATTCTTCCCTCAGGCTATTCATTTTACCTGGGTCTTATCTTATGATTCTCCCCTCAGGCTATTCATTTTACCTGGGTCTTATCTTTGACGGATATGACAAATACGAGGACAGTAGAGAATTTGAGCTGGATGTGATCACAACATTACCTATGTTTGACATCTGGGATGGCGTTAAATCTCACGAGAGCGGAGACATCCTAGAGATTCAGGTCAGATATTAACAGTTGATTTTATCATTTTTTTTGCAGAAGAGTAGAACAGGTATTGATCATTGTAGTCACACCAGTATCAGTCACACTTTTTTGTTGAGGAAAAACAATTAGTCAATATTTATGAAAATTACTAATAGTATATACCACAATCCTACTGGTTATTCAAATCCTATAATTAAAAATGGCCGCCGCCAACTGGCAGTCAACTTCATATTTTGGTCGGCTTGAGTGAGTGAGTGAGTGAGTGAGTGAGTGAGTGAGTGAGTGAGTGAGTGAGTGAAAACACTTTTTCTAACCCTCCATGCCTTATCACCTCACCCTCACATACTTATTTTTCATCTACAGATTGCAGTGATTTTCACGTATTACAAAGTAACTTAAATGTAACATCTTTATAATTCCAGGGCAGTCATATGCTGACTGGTTGTACAGAGGATGACTACACCGTCGTGATTGGTAATGCCATATGTACCAATGTTCATGTCATCACAAATCATCTCCAATGTCAACCTCCCTTTGATCAACCTGGTCAGCCCCCAGATGGTCACGTGATAGCGGGAGCTGTCCAAGTAGTTGTGAGTAAATTATTAATTATAAGCAGAGGCCATTACCAGGGTTACTTAGTCTATTAGTATGATTTTACGTAATAATTTTATGTTGCTAAATTTATTTGAATTTCCCACCACTTGAGGTTGTGTCTCACTACCGCGATCCACGACCTCAACTGGTTGAAATTACTCATATGTGTTTAATTTGAGACCAAACTTTTAAGTAGTTGTGAGTGACATGATTGATTAGGTCGCTGAATATTAGTTCATAACTAAGTTCTTGAAACATGTGGTATTATTGAATCTTATGTAACAGGTATTTTGAATAGAATAGAATAGAATAAAATAGAATAGAATAGAACACAATGGATATATATTTGCATCTGCTTACATAAACAAACTATTTTGCAAAAATATTAAGAAGAAAAAACAGTATACAAAACAAATAAACAAGTAAAAAGTCACACAATGACAGAACAAATGTTAATAGCTAAAATATGTCTCAAAATATAGTGTCACTGGAACAAGATGTACTTATCCATAAACTTTGTGCATCTTCCATAAAGCAATGCTAGTCTTCTCGAGGTCGCACGCCTTGATGGGTGAAAGATGGGGATGTAATAACAATGCTGTGACAGACAATTTATAGATATAATCTTATTTTTTTATGTTATGTAGGTGGTGATTGGACACTACACCCACTTGATGGGACATTTACGTTATAAAGACAATTCCGGTGGAGGCTTAAGTAGAGGAATGCTGATCGGGCTGCCAGTAGGCGGTCTACTGGTTTTAATAATCGCTGTTTTAACTGTATGGTGTGTCTGTTGTCGGAAACGCAAGGATAGAACACAACATCGGAGTGCCAGACCAAGGACCAAAGGACGATCAGAATTTGTGTACATGGCTCCACTCCACGATAGATTTATTTGACCAAATCCTTCGTATTACAATCAAAAGACATTTATTAACCCCTTCACCATTTCAGAGCGGGGACCGTCTTTAGACGTCAAAATCTGACGTCTGTAGACGTCAGATTCTGACGTCTAAAGACGGTTCTGCACTGAAAGAATTAAACAATATATAAAGGCCGTAGACCCATAACATAGGTATTCAAATGATGAGCAGAAAGAGCTGAGAAATTTATGATGATTTCAATTTGAAAAATACCTTTGGTCTTCATGGTTCATACACAAATATTTCAGCGCTGTAAGGGTTAGGACTAATGTCACCCACTGGAAATTGTTTCCCGCTACCATGACCCACAATTTAAAGTGGCTTAAAATTACCTGCATATGAAGAATATGAATCAAAACAAATGCCAATCTAGCGAATTCATTCACTCCCAGCGCAGTGCCGCTTGCTGACTGGCAGACACTGTTCATATTGTTTTACGTCCCGCCAATAATCGCAGCTCTTCGCAGTTTAATGCGTTGAGTACGGATGGTTAATTCTCACAGCATCTCACAATTTTAACCATTTCCTTGTCCGTGGTTGGTGAATTTCCACTATCTCCGCCTGGTGACTATGAATTGCCAAATCCAAGCAAAAATATCAGTGCCTGAGCCTGCCACACCCACCCCGCCCCCCACCCCGACGCAGGCATGCACCGATATCAGTGAAACAACATTAAAGCTCATTTCTCATTCCAATTATTTCGCTTGGGGGACAATACTTGCTGAAAATGGACATAGTTATTTATTCACACCAGCTGTGAACTATTTTTGTATAAAACATGAGGCTAAACGGTTAATTTCGATTTGAAATCATCATAAATGTCTTAGTTAGCTCTTCCCACTTTAATTTAATACCTATGTTATGGGTCTACCGCCAGTAGAAATATTTTTACTCCTACAGCGCGGGGGATCGACTTTAGACGTCGGAATCTGACGTCTACAGACGGTCCGATTCTGACGTCGATCCCTTCGCTGTAAGGTTAAAATCAGGTAATATGCATGATTTTGACTTTGTCATCTTGAATACATCCGGTATGAGACTGGATGAGCACATTACATATTATTGGAACAAAATACGGAATATTTCCTGGATATAATGCACATTTAATGGATCATTTAAAGGAGAGACAATGTCGTTTAACTTTTCATATAAATCATACTGTTCTTATATTCATATTATATCGTAAATGTCTTCGTATTACAATCATGAAAAACATCAATTAACCCATGCGAACAACAATAAAATGCACACCCGACTTTTAGCATGTGGTCTATAACATGTCAAAGATCCATATGTTTATGTTCAGTGACAATAAATAACAATGATAAATACTTCTTCTTAAAGGGACTGGCCCACGCTAAAATCATAAAAAAATCGGTGATTTAATTTTGACTTCTTAATATGACCATATGATGTAAACATGTCCATAGGCTAGAACTGCAAAAGTTTTTAAGTTTTTCTGCTGCGCATTCACCAGTTAGGCTAGATATAGAGACGAAATTCCCGTATTTCTTATTTTTGACATGGTTGTCAATAATTAGAAATCAGGAATTTCGTCTCTATATCTAGCCTAATTGGTGAATGCGCAGCACAAAAATTAAAAAACTTTGGCAGTTCTAGTCTATGGACATGTCTACATCATATGGTCATATCAAGAAGCCAAAATAAAATCACCGATTTTTTATGCTTTTAGCGTGGGCCAGTCCCTTTAAGTTTATCCCTGTGTTCAATTTGACAAAATTTATTTCACACACAGTGTTCTTAAGATTGTGCAACATAATGAAATTGTTTTGTTCAATAAATAGATAAATTGGGGAAGCTCAACTATTGTGACTCGCAACACATGCATTATATCCATATAAGAATGTTTTTTTTGTTATTTTTGATAATTATTTATTTCTCTTTTCAAGTTTCATAATTTTTATCAACATTAGAGATGATTTACATTTGTATGCCTAGTTTATTTTGTCTATCCAAAACTAAGCCTGGTATTGACCTTGAGGAAATATTTTAAGTACCATTAAATGCCCATAATACTACTCCACCCTACCCCCCCCCCCCATGTAGATAGATACAACACGTGATATTTCGGTCAAATATTGGGAATACATCCTTTTATTTTTTCCACATATTTTTCTCTTTAATGTTTCATTATTGTATAATACATTTCTCATTAACAAAAAATATAAATACGATCTATATAGTCACCATTCCTGTTGATTATAGCAACACGAATTACAGGTAAAACCCTTCCATCCGCAATTTACCGCAATTTGGGAATATGAAGGTAATGTTGTCCATTCAAATCACCAGAAGACGTAACCCGCTGATATAAGGTGACCAGCATTATATCAGCCTTGGTTCAAGTTCCACATTAGCCGGGACACGGCTGACTGATAAAATATTGTTGTTTCACAGCGCCAAGTATCTGGGCATGCACGTTCATTTGTAACCCATGTAATATACCCAGCAGACCAGACGTTGAACCAATGTTAGTTTAGTGCTGAGCCAGCGTCGTACACGGTGTGCCAACATTAAACCAGCATTGGTTCAACGTCTTGTGTTTGCTGGGTATTGTGCCAATTACATTAACATTTTAAGTACTAAGCATCATGTCTATTACTGTTTTCATTTTTTATTTGTACATCAAAAAAATTATTTTAAAAATGTAAAATTTGTAAGATCGTTGTGTTTTAATTCTAAATATTACCCACTTTAATTTGTGGGTCACGGCAGCGAAACACAATTTCTCTGGCGCCCTAAGGGATATACCTCTGGAACCAATATTGACCGAACGTTGTTTAAACCCTTTAAGTCCTCACGATGCATTAATGCATCATTTTGCATCTGTGAAGAATAACTTAATTTTCTAAAATCTAGGGGGTCTTAGATCGAAAATGTTAATGAAACTGTTTTAATAACAGCATTTTTTTCATTTATCACCCATTTCAAGTCATCTTCATCCACTGTAAGTCGAGCATTGCGACAGCAATTCGCGGCTTGTAGTGGATGAAGATGACAATGGTAAATTCAGGATTCAAAGGGTTAACGCTAATCCTACAGTGAAGATAGCCGGATGTCCGGAATTATATCGACGGTAGAATCATCCTTAGTTTGGTTGGATTGGATATTTATTCGATGAGAGATCAACCTGATGTTATTTACTATGTTCTAGCCTACCCCAGTGCAAAATTTGGCTTTTGTAGAACATAGTGGCTCTTGTATCCAGTTTAACCCTTTAACCGCCGGTGCCGCATATATTCGGGTTTTCATTTTTTATTAGCACATTCAGAACAACATTTTAAATATGTTAAACATAAAATGTGACATCAACCAGCAATATTTGAAAAGAGTTGACCTCCATTTTGTCAAATCTGAATAATTTTTACTCACTTGAAGTTGTGGATTGCGTCAGCGAGACACAACTTTAAGTGGGTGAAAATTCAAATTGAACAATTTGGCTGTTAAAGGGTAATGGGCATTTTTGCTGTCTTTCAACCCTTACAGCGCTGAACTAATTTTGTATAAATCATGCAAACAAAAAGTTTTTTCGAAATCACTATAAATGTCTAAGTTAGCTTTTTCCAATTTATTTGAATATTTATGTCATGGGACTACGGCCATTATAAATTATTTTTACTATCACTGTGCGGGGATCGATTTTAGACGTCAGAATCTTTTGCCGATATCACAGTGGCGATTGATAGTGATAGTGATGGCTTCTCCATGTAGTGTGATCGAAATCGATTTTTTTCCTGCTTTATACAATAGACCTGCTTATCGTTCGGCGATCACCGTCTACAATTGCGTAACGCACAGAAAAATTATATAAATTATTGAAAACGCTGGCGAATGATGGACTCTCATGATTCAGAACGATTGTCTAGCGTCCATAAGCGCATGAGTAGCGTTAGAGTAACGTGATTGATGACCGAAGAACCCACATAACAAAATATGTGTTTTAGTAGATTTTCAGTGGTAAATTTATCTTTTTAAAGCTGTTAACCCAGATGTTGAATTTTCAAACTAAGTTTTGTCAGACAGGTTCCTGATTTATAATTATTGACAACCATGTCAAAAATAGGAAATGCGGGAATTTCGTCCCTATATCTAGCCTAACTGGTGAATGCGCAGCACAAATTATAAAAAAATGCAGTTCTAGTCTATGTACATGTTTACATCATATGGTCATATTAAGAACCCGAAATAAAATCACCGATTTTTTGATGATTTTAGCCTGGGCCAGTCCTTTTAAACAATATTTCCTCATAATATTAGACTGCAGCGCAGCTCTACACATGGACAGATGACACTGCTGAAGGAGTGTACATAATATACGCTGTAGTTTAATTATTCTTGATGAGTAAGTAGGATAAGTTATGATTTCGAGACTGCAATATATCAATAGTTATTTTTTTTTTTGTGTGTTATGGTCGTTTTTTGATTGGCCGTTGACGATTAATAAGCATATTAAGGGGGAGCCGATGCGTCTATGGCGTCACGGCATGATGCGTCTATGGCGTCACGGCATGATGCGTCTATGGCGTCACGGCCGATGCCGATTCGTCTATGGCGTCACGGCCGATGCCGATGCGTCTATGGCGTCACGGCTTACTTGTATTTAACTCTTTAAAAAGCGCTAAAATATTCCTGTATAAACCATGGAGACCAAATGATCTTTTTCATTTTGAAATCATCATAATTGTCTTAGTTAGATCTTTCCGATTCATTTGAATACCTATGTTATGGGTCTACGATCAGTACAAATATTTAATTTCTAACAGTGCGGAGACCGTCTTTATACGTCAGAATCAGACGTCTACAGACGTCAGATTCTGACGTATGAAGATTAACAGGGTTAATCCAAAATCACACATCATTATGAATCAGATCATTTGTGTATTTGAAAGGCTGTATTTATATTTGCTAATTTTAAAGTCTCGTATTCATACTTTATAAGACCGCGTATTTGTATATCTCAGTCCACCACTGGTGAAAGGTGGTTCAACATCCAGGTAACACAGGGTTAAAGGCACAGCTCCAGACTGAAATCATAAAAAATCGGTGATTTTATTTTGGCTTCTTAATATGACCATATATGAGGTAAACATGTCCATAGACTAGAACTTCAAAAGTTTTTAAATTTTTCTGCTGCGCATTCACCAGTTAGACTAGATATAGAGACGAAATTACCGTATTTCAAATTTTTGACATGGTTGTCAATAATTAGAAATCTGGAATTTCGTCTCTATATCTAGCCTAACTGAGGAATGCGCAACAGAAAAAAATAAAAACTTTTGCAGTTCTGGTCTATGGACATGTTTACATCATATGGTCATATTAGAGAAGCCAAAATAAAATCAGCGATTTTTTAATGATTTCAGCCTGGGCCAGGCAATAGACAATCGCCTAATGTTGGTTTAAGGTTGGACTAGATTCGTAGACGGTGGCCCAACATTAAACCAGCATTGGGTCACTATATTCTGTGTTTGTTAGTGACAAAGTTAATACATAACATACATTTAAACAGTATTTCCTCATAATTTATTTTGTAGTAGGCCTATATCATTATTCTTAATGACTAAATATCTAAATTGGCTCATGCATGACCTACTGTCACATAATGTCCAACATTAAGCCAATTTACCCAATGCTGGTATAATGTTGGCTCAGCGTCGTAAACGGTGGCCCGACATTAAACCAGCATTGGGTCACTATTCCTTGTTTGTGGCTGAGAAACTCAATCAATTACATGAATTTAAACAGTATTTCCTCATAATATAAGCTGTAGTATAATTATTCTCAATGAGTGAATATCTAGATTTGCTGAAGCATGACCAACAGTCATATAGTGTGTGTCTCCAGCGAGCACGAAATGTCTAGTCAATGTTGATATAACGATGGCCCAACGTCGTAGCCATTGGCCCATTAATATAACAATATCGTGTCAAGGTCCCATGCTAGATGGTCCAGCTCTGGGTGAAGAATACAGACGTGGAACCTGCGCTGTGCCAACTTTGAAATGATGTGGTTCTCATTTCAAGATTGCAACACATAAATAGTTATGTTATTTCCCTATACCATGCTCGTTTTAGATTGGCTGACGACGGGAAGGAGGGCAGACTCCAGGCTTTTATTTCCTCATGCCAGTAGATGGTATATAGCTATCATTCAGGCTATAAAGTTCTGTGTTTGGGAAGAGTAGCTCCAGTTCAGTTCCTTCTGTCCAGTAAAGCGCCATAGACGGATGTTAAGGTGAGTGAGTGACTGAATGACCGAGTTCATGAGTGCGTGGAGAAAGTGAGTGAGCTGCTGATAGTCTGTGGGATAAATGGTAAAAAAAATCCCGTTGAACTTTACTCATAATTAGGTTTCTTGGTATCAAAAAAAAGATAAACATCTTAGCTAAAATTCTAGAGGGGGGGGGGGGTACATTTATCAAAATGATCCGAAAATGGTAAACAGGGGCCATTACCAAAAATTATATTTTGCACCATATATCCGCCATTGTCAGTGGTATTTGCACATATGAGGTGTCTATACCCAGGTTTTGATGGTAAAATAACATTATAAACCCGGTTATAGAAGGGTATCTTTCACAGAATTGTCCAAAAAGGGTAAACTGGGACAAAATAACCCGTCATTACCGAAAATTCTATTTTGTGTCATATCTCGGCTGATATTACAGATAACTTCAAATATGATGTGTCTATACCCAGGTTTTGATGGTTAAATGTCATTTTTAAGCCAGTTATAGATTGATCAGGTGACTTCTTGCTGCCATTACCTGATGCTCCGTGTTTTTTGGTTGTCAAATATTTAGTCGCAGCCGCCGTTTAGTTGATCTGATCCCATTATAACGTCTTCCAAGTAAGTAGATTATTCAACATGAGGACAGTGGAATATTTTGTCTGACTATAAATGACATTCGCCGACAAAACGTGGCGTTAAGCACTATTTGTACATGCCCATTAATATACCTTTTCAATCTGATATGGCCACATCCCTCCAGGGAACAAGATCTCACCTACTGACATGTCTTAATCCCTCAATGTTAGTTTGAACGGAGGAAAATATTTGATGGACCAGTCTTATCTTCTCATGTACGGTAGGCCGATGTCAACCTTGCGAGAGTGTGCATAAAGAAAGTTGACAGAGTAGATGGCTTGTATATCTATATGTACCAAACAATATAAAAAAAATTTAAGGGACGGGAGGTGGGATAATTGTGAAAATCAGTCTCATAGAAAAAAGGATATTATGCCAAAATTGTAATTACCCAAATTGAATCTACATGATTCAGTTATATCAAAATACGCATCCTAAACCATGGACCAATTGAAGAAGCAAAAAAATGAAGTGAGAAAAGTATATCAACCACATCTGCATTTAAGTAGGGACATGGTGTGTGGTCAACCCACCTTACTTTTATCTGAGGACAAGAATAAACACGTGTCTGTAATGCCCTTATCTTCGTGTTCCATAAACTATTTGAAGCAATTGATTGTGCGAGCCCACACTTCATGGAGCAATCACTAAGTCCAGTATTTTGAAGTGAATAATACACTGGACAACAATATCATCGGTTGTCGACCGAAATATTAATATGATATATATTACACTGCATTAGAACATCTGCTACCTATATAAATATTACCATGGAACACGTGTCGTTATAATGGAATAAGGTCAACTAAACGGCGGCTGCCGACTGAGGATGGGAAATGTTTGACGACCGAAAACCTCAGAGCATCTTCATAATATTATAATGCACATCATTAAGTTATAATCCCATATCGTTCCATTATTCTAATTAAAGTGAATACATGAATAAGCGGACATACATTGAACAACAATACCAATCTGGGCTTGTTCAACATAATAGTGTATCATACATACTGCACTGTCTTAGAAGATCTACTACCTGTCAAACTATTAACTGGAAGACGTTATAATGGAATCAGATCAACAAATCGGCGGTTGCGACTAAATGTTTGATAACCAAAAGACACGGAGCATCATGTGATGACAACAACGAGTCACCTGATCAATCTAAAACTTGTTTTAAACTGATATTTGACCATCAAAACCTGGGTATAGACACTTCATGTGTGAAGATATCCGTCATATTGGCCGAGATATGACACAACATAGAATTTTCTGTAATTGCGGGGCATTTTGTCTAAGTTTGCCCTTTTGGACAATTCTGTCAAAGCTATCCGACTATAACTGGCTTTATAATGTTATTTGGCCACCAAAACCTGGGTATAGAACCTCATATGTGGAGATATCTGAAATATTGGTCAAACAATGATACGAAATATAATATTCGGTAATGGCGGAACATTTTACCCCGGTTTACCCTTTTTGGATATTTTTGACAAAGTTATCCCCCTCTAGTTTTTTTGCTAAGATGTTTATCTTTGTTTTGGTACCGAGAAACCTAATTATGAGTGAAGTTCGACCAGATTCTATTTTAAGCCCTTTTTGGAAATCATCCCACAGATTATGAGTGAATATTTGAGTAATGAGTGAATGAGTGACTGAATGATCGAGTGAATGAGTGAGTGGAGAAAGTGAGTGAGCTGCTGAGTAAATACATGAGTGGTGAGTGAATTTGTGAGTTCCTGAGTGTGTGAGTGGAGTGAGTGAATGAGCTGGTGAACGAGCAAGCGAGGGTGTGAGTTAGCAAGTCAATGGCTGAGTGAGTTAATGAGCAAGCGAGGGGAGTGAGTGAGCAAGCCGATGAATGAGTGAGTGCGTGAGAAAACAAGTGGATGTATGAGTGCGTGAGTGAGTGAGTGAGTGAGTGAGTGAGTGAGTGCGTGAGTGAGTGAGTGAGTGAGTGAGTGAGTGAGTGAGTGAGTGAGTGAGTGAGTGAGTGAGTGAGTGAGTGAGTGAGTGAGTGAGTGAGTGAGTGAGTGAGTGAGTGAGTGAGTGAGTGAGTGAGTGAGTGAGTGAGTGAGTGAGTGAGTGAGTGAGTGAGTGAGTGAGTGAGTGAGTGAGTGAATACACGAGATTAATGAGTGAGTAAGCAAGCAAATGAGTAGTTTCTTTATTGCATCAGTGAGCGAGCGAGTTAGTGCCTCAGTGAGTAAGTGATTGCGCGCGTTAGTGCCTCAGTGAGTGAGTGATTGAGCGAGTTATTGCACCAGTGAGTGCACGTGGGGATGAGATGAGCGATTTTGATGATTGAGTGAGCGACCGAATGAGTACCTGAACAGGTGAGGTGATTAGATTGAGCATTTGAGTGAGTGCGTGAGCCAGTTATTACCTGAGTGATATGATTGATAGAGTGAGTAAATCAGGACGAGTGTGTGAGTGTATATATAAGTTCCGTGCGATTTATAGTAGGTCCTTTGCCTGCGCTGATCCTGTAATACGATATTCCTATCAGCATGACTACGCTGATGACGTCATTCTTGAGTAAGTGGTGAGTGACATCAGCAAAATAGAATGTAACCCTTTAACCTTCGAAAATAAAACTAAGAACGTAACATTAAATCCTTTGCTCCCAAAAGTTAATCAAGTCATTGGCTGACATTGTTGTGCATATTTGCCAGATTAAAAGAAGATCTGCTGGAAACTTTTACCTGAAACGCGTTAAAGAGTAATTCTTTGTCAGTGGCCCTAGAAATTAAAGGATTGATTAGGCCTAAAAAATCCCCAGCGGATTTGATGGGTATGTGAAGTATGAGGAAGCAGAACTTGATAGAATTTTAGCTATTTTGAAAACAAATGGGCCTTACTGCGGCGGCGGACCGTGTGGAATACAGTAGGCTAATAAGCAGCCAGCCTCGGCGAGGGATGATTATGCATGCTTTTTCATAGACACTACATGTACTCTTTAAACCGTTTTGACCAATGACGGAGGTATTCTCAGGTCACGTGGTGTGAAACAGCAATTATTACACTTGTGGCTATAGTGGTTAAACAGAGATGCCCAGGCTAAGATCATAAAAAAATCGGTGATTTTATTTTAGCTTAATAATATGACCATATGATGTAAACATGTCCATAGACTAGAACTGCAAAAAAAAATTACCAGATAGATATAGAGACGAAATTCCAGTATATCTTATTTTTGACATGGTTGTCAAAAATAAATTTCGTCTCTATATCTAGCCTAACTGGTGAATTCGCAGCGCAAAAATTAAAAAACTTTTGCAGTTCTAGTCTATGGACATGTTAAGGCTACATCATATGGTCATATTAATCAGCCAAAATAAAATCACCGATTTTTTTTATGATTTTAGCCTGGGCCTGTCCCTTTAACTGTGAATCATTAACGGGATAAAAGCATCGCGATCAGTTTAGATGTAATAACCCCACCTGGCGAATAGATATAAACTAAGCAGGCATTTTCATTAATTTCAGTATAATTTTACAGATCTCTGTTTGTCTTTCAGCTTGTGGCACTGCTCCAGTACAGGAGTTGAAGACAATCGTTACAGGATGTAATTTCATGGTCAATGTCTGCAGAGGTACATTAGTTAGCAAACGCCACCCTCCACAACGTGTTACGGGTTAGCAAGCCGGCGACACGCGATCGATTTAACCCCTATTAACGACCTCGAAATACATTTTAATCGGGTTGACCTAACTCAGTGACTTTTTATGCATCCACTCAGCTGATTTTGAAACATTCCATCAGTTATTTATCAAGCGAGAAAATTTTTAAAACACCTCCCGAAAAATATTTCGGCCATTTTAACCATTTGTGATGATGTGAGTATCTTACGTTTCAGATACATGCTGCGTTCTAACCCGGAACATAGTGGAGGGCGAGATCGTTCTAAATAAGGTACATGTGGCTCCACCTACCACCGGGGGGCCGTCGTCAGACCTTGGTCGGTGGCCACATTTAAAGGTGTAGTCAACTGTTAAAATTCACGGGACAAAGGTCCCCGAGAAGGCAATAGTGCCCGTGGGTAGGTCAAGTCCCTATTCCATAATAATACTACATATGCGTTTCATACCTAAAGCCTCACTAAGAGCAAGTTCTCAAATCACAGCAAATTCATATATACTTGAGCGACATCTATGAGTTTATAATTCAAAGATATTGGCCCTTACCCCTACTTGGTTGCTTGCTTGCAAACAAACTGACTGTATTACTGCGGGGATTTTGAAACTGCTTGACCCAAGCCTGTATTGACATGCCCGGTAAACACAAAACATTTGTATGACTTTATGCAATGTTGGACCAAGACGTTGGGCCGACGTTGTATAAATGTTATACAAATGTCTTGTGTTTGCTGGGCAGGCGGACTTTCTCTCAAACATTGTACATTTATTCTATGTTGGTTCAATGTTGGGCCAGCGTCGCATTAAAACAGCATTGGATCAATGTCCCGTTTAAGTAGTATCTTGTAATCAGTTCAGTGGCTATATTAATTCCGTCAATCTGTACTCAATAGGCTACTGCTGGCCTACACTTGACCGTCCCAGGCATGCGCGTCTTGCAGTTGAATCATTCTTTAACTTTGTCCCAACCAGGTCACAGGTCTGACGGCGGTGAGGACTGTGTCCTGTATTGGTAAAGTACTATTTACTGAATATAAAGCTACATATTAACAAAGCTTGGCAAAAAAATAGTTTATATTTTTAGCATAAAAACGCAAAATATAATTTATCGTAAAGCGCTAAATTAAATATATTTAATTTTTTACCCACTTTAAGTTGTGGATTGCGGTAGAAGCGAGTGAAAAATACCCATACTTGAAATAAAAAACATGCTAATCTTGATGTTTAAACGCTCAATTTTTTACCCACTTTAAGTTGTGGATTGCGGTGGAAGCGAGTGAAAAATACCCATACTTGAAATAAAAAAATGGCCAATCTAGATGTTTAAACGCTCATTTCGTGCCCAATAACTGTGATTTAATAACCTGCTAATAAAACACTTTGAAAACGATTGTAGCCGCACTTAGCGGGTTAATATGGGATTCTATGACGTCAGATTCTGACGTCTAAAGTCGGTCCAAACTCAAAGACAGACAGACAGACAGACAGTTTATTTGGCAAAAAAAATGTAATACAGAAGAATACAAAATACAAATTTGTGCCATTTCTTTGTCAGGATGACTCTCACTAAGACATGCATGTAGTCGCTGTGCGTGAGAGCCACCTGAAAAAACATAGTTGTTATAATAACGAGAATAAATACAAAAAATACACGTTTATAGAGAACATTGACAATATGATAAAAAATATATGTGATAATATTTTTTCAGGAGCAGCTTACCAATAACGATAGTATATAAATAATATTATCCCTACATCGCAGGGATAGACTTTAGACGTCAGAAGCTGACGTCTACAGTCGATCACTGCACTGTAAGAGTAAAAATATTTCTAAAGGTCGAAGACTCATAACATAGTTATTCAAGTGAATCTGAAAGAGCTGACTAAGACATTTATGATGATTTTAAATTGAAAAAACCTTTGGTCCCCAAGGTTTATATTATTCACAATTACGATTCGGTTACTGTTAATTGATATCAACAGTAGTCCTACTGCCGCCTGGTGATATGGAGTATAAGAAATATGACTTATGCTCATGATAGACGGGGCCTACTTACCCTATAATTTGTAACTAACACAGAACGCAATCAATAATAATGTCTGGGTGTTGTCATAGCGATGATAGTATAGTATAGAGATCTCGTACACGGTAAAATGGTTGTATAATGGTTGCTAATGCTGGCAAAATCCCAATGGTGGCACAACGTTGGCACAATGTTATATTACAACCGTACACCACCCCACCCCCTCCCCTAGGTAGCATCCCGTACAATGGCACTACAATAATGGCACAACGTTGGGACAAGGTTGTATTACAACCGTACACTACCCTCACACAAAATGCTGGTACAACATTGGCACAACGTTGTATTACAACCGTACACCAACACCATCCCAGGTATGTCTGAAAACTTTTTTTGTCTTTTGTAACATAAGTTTTTTATTTTTTTAGTGGATATAATTTTTTTTGTAAACACCAAATATTTTTTTACACCAATTTATTACTGGTGTTTTTTTTTTAATTCAAATATTATCTAAAAAAACAGTCGATATGTTAAAATCTTTTTGTTTTGTAGTTATAATATTCTTTTTTTTCTCCCTTTTTAATACTGGTGCGTTTTTTTACACCAAATATTATCTTAAAAAAACAGTATTTTGGTATACGCGATACACATGTAGGCTTACCATGATTTTGTGCGTGTCTCTCTCCCGCAATCAGATAAAACTATGATCTAAAGGAACTCAGAAAGGAATCTCTAAACATAATGTATCCACATGTGTTACATCAGCTGTGGCCAGGAGACGACTTACCCCTCCGGGGGGGATGAAAGCGTATGGATAGCAGGATGTGGATGTAATAGTATACCTAGGTTAGATACTTTGGTCATTGCCGGATCAGTGCTGTGCTAGACACTCACCATACCCCCAGGGGAATTTGATTTCATTGCTTATGCTGCTTGAGAATGTCGTGTACAGAATAATTTTGTTGTTTTTGTAGTAATATTCTTATTTTTTCTCCCAATTTATTACTTGTTTGTTTTTTTTACAAAAAAATTATCTTGTGATTGTCGATCAGGTCTTGTCAATGTCTCTTAGCAAAATTCTGTCTAAATTCGTTATGGGGCAAGTTTGGTCAAACCATGAATAAAAATAAGCGACGTTATTTTTCAGCTGATGAAGTTGATACATTTTATCAGCAATCTATCTCTTTTCTACATTGATTTGTGGTATAATGTTGGCACAAGGTTGTGTTACAACCGTACAGCTCATAAATCAGACTCAGACTCCAAATCGGTGTGGTAAGAATCACCATGTGTTGTGAAGACTGTTATTTATTAGTCTAATGGCACCACTTAATCGAGACTTCTGTGTGGCCCTACTGTTATGCGTCATACCTACTAATATGTGGACAATGCCAGGTGCTGATCTAGGATTTGAAAAAGGAGGGGGCGCAGGTGGCTCAGGGGCGAGTTTTTGGGCATATTTAGGCCAAATTAGGTGACTTTTTAAAGAATTTAACGCAAAAACGGGTGGGCGTGCGCCCCCTGCGCCCACCCTCTGGATCCGCGCCTGAATGCTGGGTCAACGTCCAAATAGTGGTACACACTGCATATCACTGTATGTTCTGCAGATTGTCATGCCACACATGAACTATGTGTGGCATGTCTGTATTATAGTACACTCTCACCTTAGAAAGAACATCGTGCCGAGCATATTTCAGGTCAGCCACAATGTAACAACTCGCTCTGACATTATTATTCCACCCTATATTCCTAATGATTCGGATTCAAAATATATTTAGTGTGCTAAAAGTGTTGTACAACTTTACCATGTCTCAATTACTTGCTTAAAATGTTGAGAAAGTGTGTTTAATGTACTATGAGTGAATACAATGTTCAGGTACGTATACATGGGGTATAATAGTCAAATAAATGCTAAAAAAGGCACACAGTTGACTGTAAAATGTATAAATACATCATCTTGTACGTATTACTTTGTTGTGTTGTTATATCCATGTAAATGTGTTTAAGTTATTGAGTTTCGCAAATTAAAAAAGTGACTACATTGATAGATATGTTTTGTTGATAATTTATATATCTATACGAGTTGTCGTGATATCTAAATGTATCAGTAATCAAATACATTCATAAATCTATAATGGATTGGTGGTGCAATAATAGTTTAACCCCATTCAAAGTAAATTCGAGTTTATTCATTGCCTGTGCGACAGGGAGTGAGAAAACGTGCTTTGTTCATAAAATACTGGATAATAACGATGAATGTGGTATGGTTGTGTACCACACGTCAAGATAATATATTGCTATGGACAGTGGCAGCCTTAGTTTAATCAGATTGAGAAAGATCCAACAGATATCATATTTCATAATGCTTTGCAAAACACAGAAGATATTGATACCTGGAAAAGTGAACATACCTTAATAATTCTTGTTGATTAAATGAATGAGGTGTCCAAAAACGCCATAACACAAAATCTTTTTACTATTGGTTGCCATCATATGAATATAAGTTGCATATTCATCACTCAAAATTTATATAATCAAGAGAAATTCGCTAGATCGATTACATTAAACACAACCCACCTGATATTATTTGAAAATATTAGATACTTATCACTTTTATATACCTTACACTTAATGGCCCCTGGTCGGGTCCCGTGAGGGATACCTGCGACCCGGGCCAAGCCCCGGTAACGTTTTCAGAAAATGAGGACAAGTCTCCTCTGGTAGCTAACCGGGCGCCCGCCAGGAACCATAAGGACGCCGGTCGGGTATCTGTAAAACACAATTTGATCATGATCACAGTGCCCGGGGCCCGCCAGGGATCGCGGCCGTGCTCACAGCGCGGACGGGGCCCGGACTAATTGTGAAAAAAGCATTAGAAAAAACGTACAAAGTCATAAAGGGTAACTTTATTTATTCTTTTTTCTGTTTTGTTGATCCCAGTTTGTAGATGATTGCAGTCAGTATCTTGTAGAGAGCCGTGATACTGATGAGCATCATTATGAGCACTAGAGCCGCTATATCTAACATCAGGTACTCATACCATGCCATGTCAAGAGCTGCAGACATCAAATGCTCCCCTCCATGCTCTAATACATGCTCTATCCAGTGCACTGCCCTCTGCTTGGCTGACATGGGACGACTGCGATAGATTCTGGAAAGCTTCTTTATCTTAGTGTGATATGAAGTATTAGTTAGTATACGCACTATGTTATCAGTCAGCTCATCAGCTGTGAATGTATGGATATTCATCGTTATCGATATACCTTTACTCTCAGTACGTTTGGCGTTATAAGGCTGGTCAGTAAATAAAGGAATATTTATCATTGGCACTGAGTGATAAAGACTTTCAAATTGACTGTTTGATCCACCGTGACAGATAAACACCTTGACATTAGAATGACCGAGAAGGTCTTTCTGGGGAATCCATTTCATCAAAGTGATGTGTGATGGAATATTTTCTGGGAATTCATATATGTAACGCCATATGAACTGAAGGTGATTCAGTTCAGTAAAAGCTTCCATCATCTTGTTGTAGTGCCGTAAAGTCATGATGTCCATTGATCCAAAGGAAACTATGACCGCCCCGTTTACAGCTTTGTCAAGTCTCTCCTTGAGATTATCAGGTAATGGCTTAGCGGGTCTGGTTGTCACTCCTCCGATGTTAACCTCATTAGCCATGAAGGGACGCGGATACTCCAGAATAACGTCTGTGTCAAAAAGCCACAGCACCGTCCTAGTGGCCAGGTGGTTCATAGACACAGCAGGTTTCTCTGGTGCATATCGCGTCACCAAGTTATCATCTATTGTAGCTGTACGAGGGGCGATAACCCAATCTAATAAATTCCACGTGTTTCGCAAACGTTCTCTAAAATTCATTCTCTGGTTAAAAACATCCATCATTGCAAAAGGAACAAAAGATGGTAATGCTGGATTCCGAAACAGCCAAGGTTCAAAAACATTGCTGAGTCCGATGTAGGGTAGACCTAGACGATACATCAGCACCAAGTAGCATCTAGTAATAGGGGACATATCCACAATACTAATATCAAACTCTAGTGATTTCAATGTCCTAAACAGATTTTCATCGCCAAGAACATTCACGCAAACTCCAATGGAATCTCGCACATTTGTTCTTAAATATCCAACCACTGTGACATTGACCATAGCGTAAAATGTATTCTCATCAACTGGTGTGTCAAAACGATCTCGTTGTCTGCGCTCATATTCTATCACGTTTAGCTGACTTTTCCTAATATCATCTATGCCGTGAAACACCGGGGGCAATACTATGTGTACATCATGACCATTATCTGATAGACCTTCTCCAATAGCAGTGAACTCAGCCACGTGACTCTCAAAGGGAAGTGGTAACAGGAGAATACGTGATCCATTCACCAGGTGGGGCATCAGTGTCATGATGATCAAGATCGATGACGTCATCACTGATTTAGACAACATCGCCATTTAACTTGGTACTGTAACATGTGATGCCAATCCAATAGCACAAGTAACCTGCAAATATAAAAAATAAATACATTTTTATAGCTGATTTGCCTATGAAATTCTCAATTTTATTTTCTGTTACGTATATATTGCTGATTCCCCCTGCCCCCACCCCGTCTTTGGGTGCACCCCTCATATTAGTGAAACATTGGGTCTCATAATGTAGCATCCTAAAGCATTGGGCCAATACTGTATGATGTTTTATTAAAAGTGAGTGAAATATCATCATATCATGGTATGCCAACGGCTGTACGGGGAGCAATAAAAAAACTTTATGGTTATATTAGTACTGAAGGGGTACTGGGATGGTTGCTGGGCGGGTCCTTAGGGGTTTTTAAACATATTTTATTTTAAAATCGAAACAAATACAAAAAATGTATACATTGTTTCTCTTGCTGGGTCATTAGGAATACCTTCCGTATGCTGCATGATGTACGGCATGATATGGAAGCACTGGTCTCCAGTGATTGTCCAAGGGAAGCTGCCGCATCCATATGTCTCTCTAAAACCTTTGGACGAATTGCTAGCGGAATACCCTGGCTCCGTTTTGAACAAGATGTTTTACCATATATATGAAGACTGGCGGTAGGCTCATCAAGACGATACCTTAAATTAGAGGTGAAGATATTTTTACACCATTAAACTGTTACTCGTTTGTTATGCAATGTTTACTTATACACGCCGATAGAAATATGCAGAGATCTATGTGAAGAGAAGATCGGATTTAGAAAAAGAGAAAGATCATGGCAAAGACCATGTATTTGTTCTCACTTTAATACAAGATCGACTTGATCAATGAGAATCATTCTACATGGCCTTTATTGACATCGACAAATCATTATATTGGTTTTTGGGCCACATTAATCAGACTCAGACAATTTATTCGATTTTCTACAGAAGTTGATAGTAGGGGCCTACAAACATATTAAAAAAAACATGGACAAAAGCTATTGTAGAGAATCAGGAGACTTCTACATAGACTTTAGGTCGCTAGTGTAGAAGCCACCTGAAATAAAAAATACATAGATATGTATAGAAAAGAACTATTTTACATCATTCTAAAAATGATGTTAAAAATAGATTAATATATGACCTAATAAAAGTACATGAGAGCAAAAGAAGTTATAATGTGTACATAATACAAAAACAAAACTACTCATACGAGCAAAAAAAACAATTGATCAAATTACAGGTATTCGAATAATTATCAATAAAATAACGTTTCGTATAGATCATTAAACCAGAGAGACTGTGTGTGAATATTTTATTTTTTTATAATATGAGGGCAACTGTTAATAGTAGTTACAAAACGATATGGAATACATTTTTTTACAAATTATTTTTTAATTCGAAAATCGATATATAGATCATCGCTTCTGGTGAAGTAATTATGTGGATTTTGATTAAATATCAATGTTAGAAAATGAGAAGGTAACTTTGCATTAAGGTACCAATAATAAAAAATTAATTGTTGAATTTTTATCATGTCTTCGAATTTTATCATAGAGAGTTGTTGTAATAAAGGTACTGAAAGAGCGAAAAGCTTACTAAACGTAATGCAGCAAAGAAACCTTATTTTGATGATCACCCGACGCCAATAAGCAGTATGTCATGTGAGGTAAAATTGGATAATTATATAACAGAACTAAGTTGACATGGCAATTCCATTTCAAATTCTTGTTAATTATTAACCTAAGAAAATTAAAATTATCAACCTTTTCAATGTCAACAATATTTATAGTTATTGTTGGATAAATAATTGACTTTTTACTCTGATGGAAAAACATACATTTGGATTTTGAAATGTAATCAATGTCACGCAATGCTCCAATATTTACACACCCCCACACTAATCTGAACATGCAGTTTACGACTGTTAGACTCAAGAACATATTTTTAAAACATTTGAAAAATAGTTTAGATGAAACTAACATGATGCGATTAAAATGTCAACTAGATCATAACAAAATGTATAAACTTAGCTTGTATCACAATCGACTTGATGGTTAAAATATACAATGCAGCATAAAAAATGTATTATTATATATCCCTACATACCAAGCTATGATAATAGGCATACGGGTAAATTAATTAGTATACATTCCATGTAAATGCGGGACGACTACACAATGCTGTTTCATTGTTGGCCTAGTTGCCACTGAACCATCATTAAAAAACATTAGCATTTATTTTATATTGCGTTATCACCCGGCAAACACAAAACATTTGTATAACATTTGTACAACGTTGGGCCGACGTTGTACACATGTTTTACAAATGTTTAGTTTGCTGGGTAGCGGCTCAAGGGATAAGCTCAATATTTAGTATACCTAAATGATATAGCTATTAACCCTTTAAGTCCTCACGATGCATTAAAGCATCATTTCACATCCCTGAAAACAGACTGAATTTTCCTAAAACTAAGGGTTTTAGAATGAAAATTTCCATGAAACTGGTTTACCAATACGTTGCAATTTTCTTTAATTCTTAAACCACATTCAATCATCTTCATCCACTGCAAGTCGAGAATTGCGACAGCAATTCGCGGCTTGTAGTGGATGAAGATGATTATAGTAAATTCAGGCCTGAAAGGGTTAAAATGGGAGGGCTTGTACTTTAATCCATCGTTCTTAATATAAAGATGGGAACCATCTGAAGAAATAGGAAAAATAATGCTTTAGGCTACCCTGTTTATTTTGGTGGTGTCTATGAAGTGTAATCGTGGACGCTGACCGTGAGATGTGGACCATGGATTGGGGGATCCGTTTTAACCTATATCCTGGTAAATTAATTTACATTTTCACCCACATTTTCGAGACACACAACTTCAAATAACTGGAAACTACTGATATTTGTTTAATTTGCAAATCGTGACGTTTAAACACTCATTTCATTCCCAATAACTTGAATAAGTGTGATTTATTCACCGAAAATAACGGAGTAAAAACGACTATAGTCGTGATTGTTATTCCGAGAGGTCGTTATTCCGACAGGTCGATATTCCGACAGGTCGTTAGTCCGACAGCAGGTCGATATTCCGACAGGCCATTAGTCCGACAGGTCGATAGTCCAACAAACAGGTCTATCTTCCGACAGGTCTATATTCCGATAGGTCTTTATTCCGACAGGTCGTTATTCCAACATACAAATAATAGCGAACTAGGGGAATAACAGTTGCTGTCGTGATGAATAGCTATGAAGACGAGAGAGTCCATGATACAGGGCTCGGCCCCCCTATATATCTAAATGATGTTGTTTTAATTCTTTTAAGTGCTGCATCACGCTTTGAAATCTTGTTGGGCATTCAAATCTCAAAGAGCGGGGGTTGACCTGAGCGACATCTATGTATGGGGAATGGTTGTTGGGCTTATTGCCAATCAATGACATAACCTATAATAAATATTCAAAATAACTGCCACGCAAATTGAACAAGATGCGCATCTGGGTCTAGAAGGCTAACAGGAGTTTTCTATTCTGAAGGCTTTGATGTTCCGTACATATATTAGATTATTTAAAAGTATTAAGTTTGTATTTTTTTTATAGCTTTCTAAAAAATCGCTATCTAGAGTGTCTCATTATTTGCTACTATTCTATGTATACTAATAGCCCTCCCTGTAGGTCTACGGTCTGTAACAGCGAGAGTACTTGATGATCCCTATAACAAAGTCTTGATAAAATGCAACGAATACTTGATGATATTGTAAGGGGGCGACTATTCAAATTGCAGGAGGGGCCTGGAGTTTTCTGGAAATAAATAATTTCGTCCTTTGAAAGGCTGAAATTAAAAAATATCTGTGGACAGCCTAGAAATAAATAATCACCTTCCAAAATGTGTTTAAACAAATAATTAAATCATATTTTTAGACAAAATACTCTCCAAAAGAGTGTAGAAATAATTAAGACTTTTAGCACACTTTCTGAAAAAGCACCCTGGCTTCGCTGGGTTATCTAATTTAAGCAATTGTCATTTGCTCTGGGATTAACCCCTGGATTAGTAGCCGTGTAGGCAGCCGGCTGACAACAAAAACTCCAGCCCCTGCTATTTTTATGGTCGCCCCCTTAAAAGTAAAATCTTATTGAGCGACCTCCTTACTGTGTTTCTGACACTTGACATATAAGTGCCAGATAAGAGTATATATAGATATATATATTATATATACAGATATATTTTTATTGTCAACACCCACCTAATAGAGAGAGAGAGAGAGATTATAACTTGATAACCTGTACAATATACCTATATTGTCATTGTGAATAAATATTTTCTTGAGTGTCCTTATTATAGCCATTTTTGTCTCCAGCATATTTCTCAAAGCATACAGGTGTTTGAAACATATAATATATTTCAACTAATACTGCGTGAAATTACTTGTTTGTACATGTCTCACATGTTAGGGTTATAATGTTGGTTCCTAACAAATAAAACATGCAAACTCTGTCATTAAACACATTTTCCACCAAAAATGCCTGTCTTTAAACCAAATATTGAGTTCATGGCTACAGAAGAGGCATAAAAATGTAAACACCATACCTATGTTTTTTTTTGCAATGAAGTAGCAAGCGTTGGTGTTCGGAAAAACGTCATCAGCTAAACTTCCTGAGCATTTCCTAGTTGTAAAATATCAAAATATAAATGTCGCCAGAATTATGAGTTCTCCTTTACATATCCTTAAAAATTATAGTATTTTATTACAACAAGTAAATACAAATCAATTATATAACTCAAATACGATTATATAACCATTAAGTAAATGACGCTGCAGATTGATTCCACGTGCCTTTAGTAAAATATTTCATGTGTGATATTGTGTATCCATTCAGTAAAAGCATGTGAAAACATAGAGATGATATAAGCATGTGAACTCCTTCACGCAAAAACACTAAGCATGGCTATATAATTTCACACTGCCATAGTGCGACATACAGTGCAGTCATACTCCTGCGCCTGACTAGTCACTAAACATGGTAGAAAAAAATAATGAACACGTGGTTCCGAGGTAAAATGCGTAATGGGGTGAACTCCTTTACGTATTCTCCTTTACTGCACTGATTATTGCTGTTGTAATGGTTAGATAATATTTTCATATTCTGGATATTTTGCCCTGATTCAAATGCGAGAAATTCAAGCGAAGTTAAATGAAAAACTGGACTGGCCAATTGATCATACACAAATGTATTTTTATGTGAATTTCACAATTATATACAGGAAAAAAGGTTAGTATGACTTTAATAAGATCGATGGTATCTTAAAAGGACCTAACTAAAAATAGTTTCGATTTTTATGCAGTTTCAAATACGACAAATTACAGTTGTGGGGAATATTTGAGAAAAAGTCTATACAATCTGGCTATTGGGAAGCAGCATAAGGAAAGCGTAAAGGAGCTCACTGATTGCATAAAGGAGTATACTGATTAAGTAAAAGAGATCACTGTTCATAAGAGCTAGTCCTTATGTGCGGATCCATAAACAAGTGTATAATTGTAAAACTTACCATGAGACATCATAATTTGTCCTAACGAGTAGTGCAATAGATACATACTAATTTCCTAAATATTTACACAGTGATATGACTGACTTTAACGATATGATGTAGAACGTAAAGGAGTTCACTGCTATGGTATGTGTTATAGCTCAACTATTCTCAAATGGTATTGCATGACATGCTTTATGGTGAAAGTTTTCTTTTTCATAGGGTGCACGGTAGACAAAGTCTTTATCTAAGATACTATCACAAAAAGAACGAATTATAAGGGTAAACTTGTCTTTAAAAAAATAAGCACGGAGGGGATAGATGACTATATTCCAACAGAAATACTACCAAAGAAGCAAGCTGCCAGAAAGCGCAAGAAAGTGAAACTAGCAATGCGAAAATTAAGATGTAAAAAGAGGTCAGCTAAAGTTAATGTAGAAGATGATGATATGGATGATATGATTTACACCTAGAAAAAACCCCACCGGATTAAACCCTGAGTCATAGGGACCATGCGACACTATACACTATATACACTAGAGGTGCCCATGGTGGTGATAATTAACTTAACTTAATTTTACACCACCGGGTAGTTGTGCAACTGGCTCAAATAAAGCTAAATCTAGAAAGCGAATCAGTCATGTTACATCAAAGTTGAGAAAACTAAATACGAAGTTAAATGATTAACTGACCGATACGAAAAAAGTAAAAAAACACGAAAGCCAAACCAGAGAATTAGGAAACATTGAGACAGTAAACAATTTGAGTCTCCAATTTAGGTTTGTATTTACTGAGCAATTTTTTTTTACAAATTATGTTATGGGTAACGTTCTTATACTTGAAATTGTTATAACTAATGTCTTGCTAGTGTTTGCGACTTTGAAAGTGCTGTACTTATATGCTTCAGCTGAAATATGCATGTGCAAAGGCTAATTGTACCATGATCCTGTTTACTCATTGTTTGCTAACAGGGAATGATTTTAGTCTGATTAATTAGAATAAAACGTTTCTTGTTGTAAATATACATGTGTTAATGGTCATTTATTTTTATTATGTTATTATGTTCTCCTTTACAATAGGCCTACTATGTGTTCTCCTTTACTTTATAGTCCATATTGTATGCTTGATACAGCAGTAGAGACAGACAATATAGTGACTATTTTAAATAAATCATAAATAGAGAAATACGTACATATCGAAACGAATCAAACCGAGTGATGCTTATTGTTAGTTTGATTATTCCATACCACCTTTATTTGTCATTGTTCACAAAGGGTATGTGCCCGTTTATAAATAGCTCCATTCATGGTTTACAAAAAATGAACGTGGATTTCTATTTGCTGGTATTACTATTTGGCAAATTCATTAACATTTTGATAAATTTCGGTTTTATTTTTTAGGTGGCAATTTTCTCTGAAACATAATCAATTTGTAAAGGATAATACATATAAAGAAACAGTGCCTTTATTCATTCAAGTAAAAAAAATATGAGACGAAGCAGCTGTGATGCTAATTTTTTTCGTATAAGCCTTAGCGATAACCATTATTTCAGATATTAAGCAGAACGGGTAGGCCTACA
Organism: Flabesymbios commensalis; assembly: GCA_964017125.1. Taxonomy (NCBI): domain Eukaryota; kingdom Metazoa; phylum Annelida; class Polychaeta; order Terebellida; family Flabelligeridae; genus Flabesymbios; species Flabesymbios commensalis. The sequence continues at coordinate 105,568,763 of OZ024903.1, forward strand.
TAGCTGATGAGTGTATTCCCTTCAGTTTCTTGATTGAAATGTGGCCCATATGTGTCTTTGTTAAACTTGTGTCCATAAACTCTTATACTGATAGCTTTATCGGTGTATTGCGTATTGATTGTGGATTAGATTGGACAAATCTTGAGATTTGAGTATTTAAATTAAGCGTTGGATTAACTATTAGATATTATATTTATTTCTTTGAATATCCCACGATTATTCTACTGGTTGACAGGAAGCTAAGATTAGGTTTAACTTGCTCTTAGATATGAATTTTGAAATAAGAAAATTACCTTTGGTACAACATAACTGTCAATAAAATATTAAATGTATTTCCTTATTGACACAACTGTCATTGATTGTGAGTTTATTGGGAAATGACATAAAATTATTATTAATATAATTCCAGCTGGGCTTAAAAATTGTCTGTGATCATCGATATTAGTTTACAATGCGTGTGATAAAAATGATAATCAACTATTTTGCAACCACGAAGTGACATACCAGTAGGCCGTACTGTTGATATGTAGCAGTATAAGAATAATGATTAACGTCACTTTTCGGCACTAATGGTCATTTAAGTAACATTGTAATACGTTAAAAAAGTAAAGTTCATTGATGAGATGAATGATGTAGGCCTACATATGATGACGTGAGGGCGGGGTGATAAGGCATGGTGGGTATGTCTAGGGGATTTACCCCCAGAGATGCCCAGATGGTCAAGACTTGGATTTCGCTGCAACCCAATGCTGAAACAACGTGGCTATTCGCACAGCTCTGCTATCCTCGGGTTGGATAGTCCACAGAGTAACAATATAGTTGGGGTAACTCCTTTCATCCCACGTGAGAGACCTAGTGTCAAACACTCTATTTTCGGTTTAGCTTAGGCCCTAGCTTCCACGGCCAACATCAGTGCCTGCCCTAATACGGAAGCTGCATTGGCACTGCTGTTGAGTGGTGGAACCAGGGTATGCATGAGGTCATTGCATAAAGTCACCAAAAGCTTGTCAAAACAGGTGCGTTTTTAGCCACCTTCCGAAAGAGGTCAAGGTTTCTAGACGGATCTGGCTGTTGAAAACTGTTCCAGAGTAGGCTAGGCCTATCGTAATGGGGCTGCTGTTGGAAAACTCCTGTCACCGACGTTTTTTTAAATCTGGATGTGGGACTACCAAAAGCTGCTCTGTTCTCGAGTGCAGTGTTCTAGGTGGTGCATAAGACACTAGCAGTTCTATGATGTAGGTTGTGGTAAGGTCAAGTAGTAGACTTATAACCAGGGGTCTGGCCGGACAAATGGTTGCTAATTGGTGGTTAATTGGTTGCTAATTGGCTGGTAATTGGTGGCTTCGTCACGTGTACGAAGGCTCATTAGAGTAGGCCTAACCTTAGTCTGAGATCAAAGGCATAATTTGCAAACAGTGTTCATTTGACTGCAATATGGGGAAAACACTCGTCCTATTAATAAGGTGTGAGTCTTTGGGCAATATTTTGGCTATATTTTTTTCCATATCGCACAAAAAATGAACAACGTTTGTATTTTCTCAAACGATCAAGTCACACATGACATAGCTGCAAACTACACCTAGGGTGCGATATGGGCTGATACTAATAGGCCTATATGTATCATAGTGAAACTCACTGAGCGGAGTGTGAGAAGACTTATCTCTTAGTGGACATGCTAAGAACATGCGTACTGCACTTTTCAGGGCAAGCATGACACTTGGTATGGTTGTTCCTTAGATCAAAGTAAAACTTTTTATCATAAGTGACAAGTTGTCTCGATGTCTAATTAGCCTTAACTAGCGTAATTTATGTTAATTAGCAGAAACAAATAAATATTTATAGCGCTTACACAAATTTGGCCACAAACATGTGAGAAATATAGATTTGGGGTAAGTTGACAGTGGAAAATATATTTTTTGTATATTATATCGTTTAAGGAGCATCCGAACCTTCTAATCTAATATTAGATACACTTATATTATGTTTTAAGCAGACTATGCTATACACTTCTGTGACACATTGATTTAGCCACCCTTATGTGGGAATCCTAATTATCCTATTTCTTGACACAATGTTAGGCTGGTTTGCTACATTTTGTCTTACAGGCTGATGGTTGGAGATGCATCTGTTCATTATATAATTAATGTAGCTAGCCATTTGCAGGTACCATAATATGACTATTCCTTGTCATCTTGTCATGACTATTTTGTTTTTTTTTCAATTTTAAACTAAATATTATTATTTGCCTACGATTGTGTACACTCAATATTTATAGATGTGTTAATTAGAGATGACAGAAACATATGCTATGGAGACGTTGAATTATAGTTAAAACTACAAAAAATGAGCCACTTTCTGATCCACACAAAATTAAGGCATCATTCCCAGAGATGCTGAACAATATTGCAGAGCTAAATGGGTTGCCTAGCTTCGAAGCTATAGATGATAGTGTTAGATAATGCAAAATGGCTCACAAATTGTAGAAGTAAAACACACAAAATATTTAAAGGACTAGAGCGAAACACAGATTCATACCCTGTCTTGTGGAAACACGCTGGATGCATTCAGGATCATCATGAGGTAACTGCCCAGCATTTGGTTTATCGTCAAGAAGTCACCCAGTAATAAGAACTGACAGAAACCCTGTACATTCCATCTGAATGAAAATGTTGCAAACCAAATAGGTGTTTCAAACATGAAGAGTGTTTTGTCTAAGGGGGGGGGGGGCTATGATTGCAAGTATTGCTGGATATCACAGATCGTGAATGAGTACTACATAATGACCGTCACTTCTCTGAGGGACATGCCAAGCTAATCAAGGACCATGTCTCCAATGAGTTGATAGACCTTGTGGAGGGTCACAAGGGGTCTGGTGCTGTTCTGAGCATAGCTGATCTGACTCTGATGTGCAATAAATGGCTGGAATATATTGGCTTAAACTACACTCTTGGTCACACCACACAACTAAGGAATAAAATTATCTGCAGAATCCCTGGTATCGTAAGATGTAAAGATTTCAATACTACGTTAGCAGCTGATATAACAGGAAGAGCTGAGAGAGAAAGAGGAAGACCTTAAGAAAAAATGAAATAACACAAAAACAGATATGAATATCTGCGACGGGAAACTCTTGATAAGAGACAAGTATTTTCAGGTTCATTTACCAGTGGTTCAGAATCAGATATGCCTACATGCAATAGGCACAACCATAAAATCCTTCCTTCACATGCTGCTACATGGTCCGAACATTGATCGAGCCCGGGACCCTCATATAGCGTCCTCAAAAATAGTTATTTGCATTGCTCAAAATCATCCTGCATAAGTCGGTTGGAAAGAGTTCCACGAAAGAAGATTGTGTGGCCAGACACACACAAGAGGGAGAAACTGTGCTGCCACTAAAAGTTCCCATGGAGGTTCATATGAGGACAGGCAAAGAGTCATTGGCTGTACTGAGCGTGGCCTAATAATCTTTTATTACCGCTACAGATTTTGCCACCTCACTGTATGGGACCAAATTGGTTAGGTAGGCCTATAGTAGGCCTACCCATCCAAGCTACTAGAGAATAGTTCGCCACATAAAAGATTGATAACATAGATTACAACCCCTCATCAACAACAGCAATACTGGATTATGTGCTGCACGATACAATAGCATCAGTAAACTACACAACTTTACAAATGGTCAGGAGAATCCACATACACTTATGTCTTTGGTCCAAGAAAATAATGGAAAAGAATACAGTTAAGTCCTGTCAACATTCCTCGACCCACTGCATGGGGGTGGTTGCAAGAGAAACCAGGTGCATGCACCTCTATTACCTGCCTGTAGGTTCTCAATGCGGCTGCGCAATAGACTGTAAGTCACCCTGCAAACGCCTAAATATTAAATGACAATCTTGCATTTCTAGGTATGAGTGCAAAAGAAAATGTTTACATACCCAGAGCAGATGAACATATGTTCGGAACTGCAAAGTTATATGTTTGTTGTTTTTATTTAACTATTAAAACATCTGCAATATATTTGCAAATGTTTATGATACCTTATTTTCTATATAGCAGCAACAACCTTGAATGACCCTCCTAGTCATACAAATATATTTCCGACCTAAAATATAAAGAAATCAATGTGGGACACATATATGTAGGCCTATATAGGCCTATAGCTCAATCGTTTCCAAATGGGTTAAAACATTGAAGATAGTGCCAATTAGGCCGACATTTGAGATTTTTAGGTTACGATTAGCACTAAGTTATAAAATAACATCAGAAATGAATGACATATCCTCAAAATTGTTAAAATGAAGATGTCACTTGTGTTACCGTGTGAGCTGCTAAAAAAGTTATTACCAGGTAATTATCTAAATTTTATTGTGAATTAACATAACTTTATGGTAATTCTCATAATTTTGAAGGTCAAGGTGGTGACTGAATGGTTAAATAATCAAATCACAGTGTCATATTATCTCAAATCCATAGGGCCGTCGCACTCGCAGACATGGGGTATTCGTATTCAGTATTCGTATTCATCTGTATTTGATTACATTTTTTTAAGTATTCATGTGTATTTAGTATTCATAAAAATTCGTATTGTATTCAAATACTTTTTTAAAAGCCCTGTATAAATGAATACTTTTTGAATACATTTTGAATACATGTCATATATCACAGAGATTACTAAAAAAAATTGTTTTTCTTTTTTCTCAGTTACTAATAAATTAAAAATAAATAATAGTAACTTATGCCACTATTTTTATGTGTATATAAGCTTGGAACGATCAATCATATTTCACAGGGCAGTGAGAGTGGGTGCGAGGCATTCCTGTCACACTGGTCTAACTTATAAGCTCCAGAGATATCTCGCGAGCTTCAGAACACTAGACAGTTTAAGTGCCAACAGTATTTAAAAAGCGATTAGTGGATTAGTGTAACCATGAAATTTTTAAGTAGGCACAATTAATTTATTTTTCGTTTCTCCTTGCTGTGATCTTACACACGCAAAACATTGGGCAGCTTAGTTGTGAAAAAGAGCAATTTACCAAATATTTCTGTGTCTTAACTGGTTGCAATTTGACACTAATAAACTGTTGTGTCTATACGCTGCCTGAGCTAATTGACGCTTAAAATGCTGAACAAAACAATTCACTGGTGACTGCTGATTTCACAAAGCAATGAAATTCGTTGTTGGTGACGACATGCATTCAATTTGATTGGTCACAGAATATCCAGACTACTGACGATCACCGACATTGCCCCTCCCCTGTCACCGCCATTAAAAAATTCCGTTCACCCCCTTCTTTGTGACAACATCTCAATATTTGATTGGTCACAAACCACGGCCCACATCCCTACCCCCACCCTGCCTTGCCCAGTCTGCTAAAGAGCAAAACACACGCCTTGCCACCTCTACCACTGGTGCGCAGAAAATAATCCACACAGATGAGCACCTCAGCGAAGACGCAGATTGTCAATTTAACAATGACAATGCAATTAACCCTATCGGTGCTAGAATCGTCTCATTTAAGTGTCTATGAACCCCCATTTTATTTTCTAGAATTATTGTGCACAAAAAATAGCCCTATGCATTATTCACCTAAACAATATAAAATATGTTTTCTATGTAATAAAATAATGCAACTAAATACCATAACTGTATAAATGCTGAGCTGGATATATTTATTTATATGGAGCCCAAGATGTCATCGTATTTCACGTATAGTAAACAAGCTCCAATTTAATGCTGTACCTACATTCTAGACATCAGACGAGTTGCGTGCACCAATATAATTGCCAATGCATAAAAACACACTATTTCTACAAATTATATATTTTATCTTTGCTATTTATTCCCATTCTCGTACCTTAATCTATGCGGTTTTATGTACTAATTACCGAAACAAGTTAGTATAGGCCTACAGCAAAATAAAAGTATTTGAAACGTTTCATATAATACAACGTAATACTTAACATTTTAAATGATTACGGGAGTGGAAATTCAACATGCTTTATACAATTAAAGACTTAATAGAAAACATATTATTTCAGTGATATTATACACATACTGAATATGATGTACATAAATATATATTTATATCACTATACTCGCCGTCAAATTAACCAGGATCGCATGATTTTCGGCGATTTCTCCGTCAATTCTGAACCGACTGTCTTGAAATTTTGCAAAGGCCATTTTCTATTCAAATCCTAACAGCGGTAAAAATTATATTTAATATTTCAAAAGTTAGTCCATTTGACATGTAATAAAATTCTAGAATTAGTTTGATGGGTTTATAGAGGGACGTCGTAATTTCAATTTATTACATGTCAAATGGTCTAACTTTTGCAATACGATATATTTGGTAGAATCAGATCATTGTCCCATACAATTCAATATTTCCAACACTAAACTCGATTGCAACCCCTTAAAAATAGACACCTGTGTAAATGACACATCATCTCGGTCTAATGTTTTTATATGGCAAGACGAGAAAAGGGAAGAATATCAAATAGCTCTACGGAATGAGCAGGCATGTCATGCATTTGAGGAAATGCTGTGTGCCGCCACCGAGGGGTGTAATACTGACACTCTATGTGACATGTTCAATGGTATGCTAGAAATTGTAATTTCGCCATTATTCCCAGCAAAGAAACATATTTCGAAGGAAAGGAAGTGCACGCAAAATAATTTCCCCTCTAACCCTTGGTATGATAAAGAATGTAAATCCCTGAAGTATGTTGTTAATAATATCGCTAAGCATAGAGACTTTAACGCACAGCAAGACGAATATAATATACTGTTACGACAATATAAGCAATTAATCCAAAGAAAGAAAAGACAATACCAGCAAGCCAAACTTAGTGAGCTGGAAAATATGAGAACAGAAGATCCTAATTCTTACTGGAAATTCTGGAAATCCTTAAATCCTAGAAATGTCACTACAGGGCCTACCTTGGAAGACTTTGTGAACTATTTTGAACAACAAGTCTACCCACCCCATGTGGATTATTTTGACTATGAACACATGAATAATATTATAAAGCAAGTTACGTCATTCCAACATAATGTAGAGCACGATAAATCCGATATGACACAGTTCCTAAACAGTCCCATAACTGCGGAAGAAATTAAAAAGGCGATTCAAAAGTTAAAATGCAAGAAAGCAGCGGGTGTAGATGGTATTTCTGCCGAATTTTACAAATATGGATGTAATGAGCTCTTGCCAGCATTAGAATTGTTGTTCAATACCATTCTTACCAATGGAGAATATCCATCTAGATGGGCTACCGGTATAATCCACCCGATCCACAAAAATGGGGACCATGGCGTTCCAGATAATTACAGAAAAATCACAGTCATGCCGTGTATTGGGAAACTATTTGAATCTATACTTAATAACAGACTCTCATTTAAAAACAAAGTATGTAATGATAATGATCCCTATCAAGCTGGTTTTAAAACTAATTCGCGAACTACGGACAATATATTCATACTATGTGCCATCATAGATAAACAAAGGTGTCTTTCTAAACCCCTGTATACATGCTTTGTCGATTTCACAAAAGCATTTGACTATATTGATAGAACAGCATTATACTACAAATTATTGAACAGGGGAATAGACGGCAATTTGCTAAACATAATAAAAAACATGTTTTCTAAAGCAGAGTGCCGTGTAAAATGGGACTCGCGTATCAGTGACATATTAAAAAGCGAATTTGGGGTTCTACAAGGCGGTATGCTCAGTCCCAAACTATTGACGGAATTTTTACAAGACATATCCGCATCATTTGACCAAGATCAAGGTATCGCTGTGGACACCTTACTAATGGTATATCTGTTATTTGCAGATGACCTTGTCCTTTTTTCAGAATCTGCCGAGGGATTACAAAAACAGCTAACTGCCCTGTATTCATATGCTTCCCTATGGCATATCATAGTTAGCATTCCTAAAACAAAAGTTCTTATCTTTAATGAACGTTACACAACAGTATGCGGAAGCTTCCACTATGGTGATAACATTATAGAAAAGGCTGAACAATATAAATGCCTTGGTGTAGTGTATAGCACCAAGTCCGCTAATAACGTGTTAAAAGAAACTTTTTCTCATCTTGCTTCCCAAGCTGGGAAAGCAATCTTTGCTCTACGTAAACAGTCCCGTCCTGTGGTCGGTAAATTGTCACCCACTATTGCGTTCAAGGTATTTGATTGCCAAATATTGCCCATACTAGAATATGGAAGTGATATATGGTATACAGGCGATGATGTTAACGATCTGGAAAAAAAAATCCATCTAAAATTTATTAAATCCACACTTGGCGTTAGAAAGCAAACACCTACTCCTGCAATATATGGGGACACGGGTCGATTTCCACTGATCATCCGGCAACACATAAAAACTGTAAAATATTGGTGTAGAATTCTAAAATTATCTCGGAGCCATCCAGTCAGAAATGCCTACAATATGCTACTTGAGCTAGATGCCATTGGCTTCACGAACTGGTGTTCCCGTATTCGCTCTGTCCTCGAACGAACCGGGCTTGATCAAACTTGGGAATCACAGAATATCGGGGATACAAATAAATTCATGCTTTCATTTAAAGAATCAATAGTTAGAATATTTACACAGCAGTGGAGAAAAAATATTGAGAGCTCGAGTAAGCTGCGCACATATGCATTAGTAAAAAAATATTGCTGTGTTGAACCATATATCTTGCACATAAGGGGGAACCACCTCATAACAGCAATGGCGAGATATCGAATGAGCTCACATGATCTAAATATAGAAAGAGGACGATTCAATAATCCGATCACTCCAAAAAATCAGCGAATATGCACAAGGTGTCAATTAAACGAAATTGACGATGAAATACATCTTCTTCTCCACTGTTGCGCTATGAAGAATGAATGCGAAATCTTGTATGATTCTGTAGCCGCAATTATCAATATACAACCGACAAATGAAATGTTTCTAGGAATTATGACATCTAGAGACATAACAGTGGTGAAGTCACTAGCGCAATTTATATATGGTTGCTTTAAACAAATTAAGGGCTAAAACTACTGAGTATAATAAATCTGTCACCTGTCGCTATATTATTCATATTATCATGCCCTCATGATCTGACTTGGGTATTACCACTTATCAAGACGGTTGTTGCTCTCGGATCTTATTATTTGGCTTTTTGGGGCTAACAATCTGTATATACATGTACATATATCTCTTTCATTTCTATGACAAATAAGTCTGTAATGACTTTTCTTTTCTGTCAATAAAATATCTGTCTGTCTGTCTGATATATAATTTTACGAAATTTTCAGGGATATTAGGATTCTGTTGAAATATGATGGTTACAAAATTTCATGAAAATCGGTTGACAATTGACTGAGAAATCGACGAAAAACATGCGATCCTGGTTGATCACTTTTAATGTGACTTTGGGTATAGTGACATTTTTAAGTTTTAAATATTTTAAATGTATTCGTATTCGAATATATATATATGAAAAGTAATGTAATCGTATTCGAATACATTTTTAAAATGGAGTCTTTGTATTCGTATTTGTATTCATGACTTTATAATGTATTCGTATTCGATTACATTTGTAGGCCTATGTAGGCCTATTCGATCCCATGTCTGCTCACTCGTTACTGAGTGAATTGGTACAAAATTATGATATCGCAATTTTTCAGCAATTACCATAATTTATGCTAATTATGGCTCATTATATATCGATGCAACTTGTCTCTTTGGATAAAAGTTTTGTTTGGACCTAAGGATCATTTTGGCATGCTTGCCCTAAACTGTGCAGTGGTTGACCATTTTAGAGCCCTTAGCAGCATGTCTACTATGGATCTGCCACCAACGGTTATTTAGCGCGTTTTTTCACAGACGCTACGAATTGCAGTGTAGTACGCTGAAAAGTAGGTCATCAAGTGAATAAATCAGTGAGTAAAAAAGGATATAATATCCTATTTTTAGGCAAATAAATTGACCTAATTAGTATAAATTTATAAAAATAATTTAACAAGATGTTTTTACCATAAATAGTATCAATAGTGATATTCATTATCAAAGAATGTGAGCATAAGAACTTGATTTTAATATTCATTTGATTATCGCCCATCCGCCACTGCCAGTAAATTAAATCGAACTGAATCGTACGACATTTTTTGCAATGTAACCAGACTAACGTTACGTACAGGCCCAGAGCTGAGGTCCAAGGGGTGTGACAGGTGAATGTATGTGTATGTATGTATTGCAAGGCCGTGACCTGGTAACCGACTCCCCTATTTTGATCCAAATTAGAGAAAATTACATATTTTAATACAATTAAAATCCACAAAGAACTTCTTTCAAAAAGTGGTCACATGACACAGCTGTCTCCTGTTTCTGTAATCAACGAAACAAAACTGACAAAACGAATGTTGATGATAATTTTGTTTGTTTCCGATTTCCGACTGACCCTATCAAAACATGTGCGACCCAAATTTATTTAATGGATTTGAAGAAAAAAAAAAAAAAATTTTTTTAAAGGAAATCTATAAGTTAAGGGATGAGTTACTGGCTGTAGTCAAAGTAACTAAAAAAACGTTACGGAAAGGAGATGCAAATAAGACATGCATGTAAGTGAATTTGACGACAAATAAAATACAAAATAATTCTTACCTACCGATTGGTTGAAGTGACAAAGAATAAAATAAAAAATAAAATAAATTTCCTACCTACCCACTGGTTAAAATGACAACAAATCGGAAACAAAAAAATATTTTTTTTTGGCCTAGGCCATAGGGTATCAGGTGAGTTCGCCACACGGTAAGTTCAAGAAACACGTTTCGTCAGTTTCTTATCATCAACATTCGTTTTGTCAGTTTTGTTTCGTCGATTACAGAAACAGGAGACAGCTGTGTCATGTGACCACTTTTGAAAGAAGTTCTTTGTGGATTTTAATTGTATTAATGCTAATAAACATACAATAATTGTGCTTAGTGCTTGAAAGGTTAACATATTCCACATTCTACGTCGACAGACCGAACAAAATGTACACGCCAACACTATAGATGTTACGCTAATCTTAGTTTATTGCTGGACCAGAAACGTAGATAGTGTCCAGCAATTAACCAACATTAGAATAACAGGAGGGTTTAGGAGGAAGTTGACAGTAATATAGGCCTACATTTAGGCTACGTGTATGGTGGGGAAGTTGATGGTCCACCATCAAAAATGCTAGCTACAAGTAAATATCAACATTGGCTCAATGTCTCATGTTCGTTGAATTAGGAAGGCGGAGTGGGTGGGGCTTAAAGCCTTAAAAGTATTTTTCTCTTGAATTTTTATTAAAAATTCTCGTCAGTTTCATTGATTACACAGCCATTGACATTAACGTCCGACCGGCCGCCCGAAGCAGGTTAAAAAGGCCCAGGTCAGATAAACTGTCTACATCGGCCGCCCGATGGTTGGGTGAAGTTTTCATAGTTTTAGCCTATGTACCACTTCCAGGTCCAGTTAAAAGTCACCAGGGCAGACAAAAATCACATTTTACCTGACCTGTTGTCTAGTATAAAAAAATCCCAATGTTATTAGCTGATTACACGAAACCAGTTTCGTCACTTTTGTCGATTACAAGAAACCAGTTTCATTTTATCAGTTTCGTCGATTACAGAAAGCCCATGACACAGAGACTAACCAGGTTTAACCATCACATACATTTTAAAATTGCCCTATTATCCCCTATGAAATTATGCTGACACTTTTTTTGTAACTGCCGACATGTTAAAAGAAATACTTTAGATCTGGTAATATTTGAGAAGTTTTAATTTGGCCGAATTGCCATAGGAAGACAAATTCGCAGATTTAAGCATCTTGCGAAAATTATTATTATATTAGCGCTACAAAAAAATGAAAATTCACGAATTCTAAACTTTGTGAAAAGTCCCAAAATCAGAAAAACAAAAGAAAATTTAAACTCAATAAAATTCACAGATCTACAGTATTTGACTGCATTCCACTGTTTTGACTGAGCAAGAATGCTGTGCTACATTGAAATTTGAGCTAAATTATAAAAACGTCCAAAAGTTGTGATCTCAATGTTTCAGAAAGGATACAGAATCAAAAAAATCACCCAGACATTTGAACTTTTTGAAGCAGCTGCTTCATTAGCGCTTCAAAATGCATCTCAGAATAAGATAAATAAAAATAAAAAGAATGTTTGACCAACATAACCTAGGATAGGCTAGCAGGGTTTCGGCCAGTAGGGGGGGGGTCTGGGAGGTCTTTCAGAATGGATACAGAATCCGAAAAATCACCCAGACATTTAACGTTTTGAAGTAGCTGCTTCATTCAGTGCTTCATAATGCAGGCAAGGAAAATACAAATATATTCAACATTTTCCTCTCATTGCAGTTAAAATAGGCCATTTTAAGCACTAAAATTTAAAAATCTGTTTTTTTTCTCCTGGAGGAGGACCCCCAGACCCCAAATTTTTTTGGTCAGTTGTTCATTGAAAATATATTGTGACTCATTTTTGTCAGTCTTTTAAAAAAAATATTCTTACTAATACTATTTTACGCGCAAGGCAGAATAAAGGTAGAAATCATGAATATGGGAAATTATTTTTTGACTAAAAATTGTCAAGGTTTTTGTCATGACTCCCTACTTCATGTTACTTCATGCTACTTCATGTTAAAAAGCCTTGAATTCCATCAGCTTTTGTTTGTATGAACCATGTTATCAGGTACACGTGTCTGACCCAACTCTGCCCCCCCCCTCTCTCTCCTGGATTTGACTGTATAGTTTATTTTACTAGAACATCTACCAATACGTGTGGAGAGTACCCTAAAGATGAACCAACTCCCAACCCAAAACAGTTGCCTCTGGCAATCGGACGACCGTTAGTGTCGAGCCCTGCTATTTAAACCATGATCACCTCTCCCTTTATATAAGCCTGTTTTGTCAGATGATTTTTTGTCAGTCTGTATTGTACGTATGATTGTTGAACCAATTTTGGTCCACAGTCTATGATGATTGATCCAACATTCTCTCAACGTCTCGTGTTTTCTGAATTACCAGTAGCCAAAATTATAATATATGTGATATACCTGTATTTTTCAGATGTTCTTTGTACGTTCGATTGATAGAACAGTGTAATGATGAATAACGACACTTGGCAGCAATCTCACCATCCCAGTCAGTCTGCGATGCCCAGTCAGCCTGCGATGCCTCTACAGCCGAATCTACAAGCTCCGTCATCGTCACAGCAGCAGCAGGTGTCACAGTCCTCCTGTAACTACGTGTCTGATGCCTCGGCCATTGGCATCCCGCCTCAGCAGTTTGTGGTTCCTGCCATGCCAGAGCAATATGTACGTGACTGGCACGACAAGCAGGTACAGGTGTGTGCTCTAAAATTACTCCATTTCAGCAGTTGTGTCTCGCTAGCACAACCCACAACTACCATTATTAAGCTTATTTGAATCAAAACATATGCTAATCTAGCAAATTTATAGCTAACTTTGGCTGGAGGACAAATAAAAAGGCTGAAATGTGCTATAGACGCGATTAGCATTGCAAAGATGTTAACCCTTTCAGCACTGGGACTGTCTTTATGCTTCAGAATCTGATGCCTGTAGACTCTGATGTATAAAGACGGCCCCCTCGCTGTATTGTAAAAATAATAATAATGGCCGTAGACCCATAACATAGGTATTCAAATGAAGTGAAAAGAGCTAACTAAGACATGGTGATTTCAAATTGTGACATAAATGACATAAATTTAACAAATTATAGTTACTTCCAGACACATCTGAATTCTTTAAAAATTAATTGAAAATATCATTCATTCATTCATTCATAGACAGTTTTGAATAACAAATCATATAATTCCATCATAATATGACATTCTTTATATATAACATTCATATAAGACTTTCAATACCGGCAATGACTTTTCATATTGTATGGCACAGAAAAAATTAAATTTATATATCGGTCATCTAAATCAAATTAATGAAGTTAGCTGCAGATTTGTTTTGCTCTTTATATGTTATGAAATATTTTTAAATTATGTACAGGTTGATGTATGTTATGTTTTTGTGATTGTAGCAGCAGGCTGGTTTGAGTGATCAGGCTGTAAAGGAGAATGAGAATCCACAGCTACAACTTCAGCCTCCACCGCCTGCATCAACACCCCCAGAACCAGAAAAACCAACACCCAATTTAGATCCAAAAAGGCCATTCCTATGCAAGTTGTGTGACAAAGCATTTAGCCGTGCGCACAACTTAAAAACACACGAAAGAATACATACAGGAGAAAAGCCGTTTAAATGTGGGATGTGTCCGAAGGCATTCAGTCACGCAGGAAATATGAAAGAGCACCAGCGTATACACACGGGAGAAAAGCCTCACAAATGTGAGTGGTGTGAGAAAGCCTTCAGTAAGGCATCTACACTGAAGAAACATAAGACGACACACACCGGAGAATGGTTTGACTACCTGAAGAAGATGGAGGCCCAGCGCCCCAGGGAAAAACCATTTAAGTGTAATCTGTGTGAGAAAGCATTCAACCGGGCGCACAATTTGAAAATGCACAAAAGAATACACACCGGGGAAAAACCTCATAAGTGTTCTGTATGTGATAAGGCTTTCAGCCATTCTGGTAATCTCAAGGTACATCAACGTATACACACGGGGGAGAAACCTTACAACTGTCACTGGTGTGAGCAAGTCTTCAGCAAGTCAGCCGCTCTGAAAAAACACTGTAAAACTCATCCCCGAGAGGAAACGGGTCCCCTTCTGAAGATTAGGAAGCGGGAATCATTCCCGGGACAACGCCCCTTCAAGTGTAGATGGTGTGATAAACTGTTCAGTCGAGGATGGCTCCTTAAGAAACATGAGCACATTCATCAAAAGCCGCATAAGTGTAAGTGGTGCAGTAAGGCGTTCAGCTACGCCTCAGACATGAGGCGTCACGAGAGGAATCATACAGGAGATAAGCCGTACACGTGCCCCATCTGTAATAAACAGCTACGTTATGCAGGCGATATGAAGAGACACGCTAGAAAACACACCGGATATAAACCGTATAAATGTCAGTACTGCAGTAAGACGTTCAGTCAGACGGGGGACTGTAAGCGCCACGAGAGGACACATACCGGAGAGAAGCCGTATAAATGTAACTGGTGCAATGAAAGATTCAGTTACCCCGGCGCTCGGAAGAAGCATGAGCAACATCAGCACGGAGCGGTAAAACCACCGGATTGTGCTCTCTGTGAGAGTTGTCGAATGAATAATGCTATGGTGCAGGTGCGACCTGCGACGGGGGATGAGACGCAAGAAGACGAGCCTGAGCAACAAAAGCCACAGCAGTTACAACAGCAACCAGATCAAGAAGAACAACAACCAGAGATGGTACAGCAACAACAACAACAAGAGCACCTACAGCAGCAAACAGAGCAACTGCAGCAGCAACAACAACAGCCTGAGCAACTACAACAGCAATCAGAACAGCTACAGCAGCAACAACAACAAACTGAGCAACTACAACAGCAGCAACCAGAGCAACAACAACAACACGCAGAGCCTGTACAACAACAACCACCACAGCAGATAGAACAGCCGCAACATGTTCAGCTAGAGCAACATCAACAACTACAGCAGCAACGTATTCAGTTACAGCACCCTGAACAACAACAGGCCCAAGTTCACCATGTGCATCAGGCGTCCCAACAACCTGTACAACATCAGCTATTACAACAACAACAACCACCTAATGTGCAACAGCACATTCACCAACATCATGTGCAACAGCAGGCACAACAGCATGTGCGACAGCAGGTGCAACAGCAGGCACAACAGACACAGACACGGCACAGACATCCACAACATAGTCATCAACATGTACATCCCCAAGCACACCATGTACAACATCCACAACTACAACATCCTCCCCCGCAACATACACCACCACAACATCAACAACACCCTCAACTACAACATCCACCAATGCATCATCAACAACAACATCAGATGTAATAAAAAAAACTACAAAATCTTACAATGCAACAACAACATCAAATGCAATGAAATAACTACAACATTCTCAAATGCAACATCAAAAACACCCACAACCACAACATCCCAAATGCATCATTAACAACAACAACACATGCAATAACACAACTACAACATCCTGCCATACATTATCAACAACATCAAAAGCAATAAAATAACCACAACATATTCAGTTGTAACATCAAAAACACCCACAACTATAACATCCCCAATGCATCATTAACAACAACAACACATCCTCTAATACACCATCAACAACAACATATACAAAAAATAGCTGCAACATCCTACAATGCATCATCATCAACGTCAAATACAAAAAAACAACTATAGCATTTCCCAATATGTTGTCAAAAACACCCAATGCAATAAAACAAAGTATTATTCTGTTATTCTTAAGTGTATTATACTGATTATAAGAGTCAAATAGACCGAATTGTTAGTGGTTTGATTGTTGTTACTTTTATGGAGGACAATTAAGAGTTTGTTTTTATTATGTATGTAGTTTATGTTGATGATCATAATTAATGTCTATCATATAATTATACCATGTATATTAGCATGTATTTATACTATGTTGTCCCTTTGTAGTTAAGGGGTTGTATCTGCCGCTCTGATGATTGGCAGATATGGCCCTTTAACTAATGAAGACCATGGGTTATATAGGCTCATTCAACATACCATGTATCACATTGGCTTGTTTGCTATTATATACCACATCTTACATACTATTGGCTTATTTCTTTTTGAAATCTTATGTGTCAAAATCTTGTTGTGTATATACTATACATTGTCTATCATTCATATCTACTATTAAGAGTGTTCTCTGCACACACAATGTACGATTCATGTTTTTTCATGATGAGCTTTTGTCTGCACACTCATACTGGATTCATGTTTTTGATTGAATTTGATAAATGATTTTATTAATATTAACTATTTATCAAAATATAACTGTTTACATTTTTCATGAAATAGAATTCATGTTAACACTTTCAGCGCGGTGACCGTCTTTAAACGTCTCTGACGTCTGAAGACTTTCCCCACACTGAAAGAATTTAAAAAGATTATAATGGTTGTAGACCCATAACATAGGTATCCCAATGAAGCAAAAAATCTAAGACATTTATGATGATTTCAAATTGAAAAAACTCTTTGGTCTCTGTGGTTTATATAAAAATATTTCAGCGCTTTAAGGGTTAAGGAAACTATTTACAATTATATAAATTGATAATAATAGGTTATTGCATAACCTTCTATGGTATGTATTAACCCGTGTCCTGCTGATTTGTTAATTGGTATTTTTCTTTCATTCAAACTAAAATAATATTTCTATTTTTTGAAAATTAGACAATAAGAAGAGTTGAATAATTTTATCAACCAAGCATCTACCACAATTTTTGTTTTCTCAATTTGTACCAAATATAATGCCACTGAAATTGCTAAATTAGTATATGATAGATGCTTAGTTATTGAAATAATTACATTTGTCTATTTTTTCATAAATATAAATATTTCATCATTTGAAAATTATGATACCAATTATACCTCCATGTAACAACTAACAATAGAGCACTTCAAGTGTTATTATTGGGTGTTTATCAAAATTTTATTTTACATTTCTCTTTGACTACAATTCATGTAAAAAGTACCTAATAACATTGATAAAAAAATAATGATTTAACAATAATTGAATGTGTCTGATGAAACATAATTTTATGTCATCTCAGCATAATTTCTGATCAATCGTATTATAATATCATGCCATCTGATCATGATTGTGATCAAACATATTATCATAATGTCGTGTCAGCATAATGTCTAATCTTATTATAAGTAATCATATTTTAATGACATTTCATCATGATTCTGATCAAACATTATTATAATGTTACACCATATGATTTCTGATTGATCATATTATAATATCATATCATCATGTTGCTGATCAATCATAGTATTATAGTGTTAAGTCGTAATTATTCTGATCAATCTTATTAAATCTAATTTCTCTAAGCACTTTTCATGGCTGTATATTTTTAAATATATGCAAATCTGTGTAAATTATTTAAAACCTTCACCTAATAATGTAGTGTGCACCTCATATTAGTGATTTGTGCTTCAGTGATAACAGTTACCAGTTGTTTTTATATCGCACTGCTATATATTATTGTTACTCTTTATACAGGAAGTGTTGGTTTTGGTGATATCCTGTATTCATACTATTAGGCTGAATACAGGCTTAAAATTCAGAATGTTTCGCATAAATCTTTTATCTACTTCCTGGACCAGGACATTTCACGTAAATCAACATCGTGATCAAATGATTACCTTTTTTTTGCATGTCCATATTATATATCTCATTTCTCTCACAATACATACACCTTTACTTGATATTATTACATCGGTATTAACATTATATTGTATATATTGTCTTCTGGTGTATGTTAGTTTATTAAGTGCAATAATTTTATATTTACCTCAGAAAGTTTTTAAAATATTTATAGATTGGTTTCTAGTCTTTATTATTAGTCATTTTATCGCACATACCACATATTACACTAATTGATGAGCTACTAATAAGGTTATCTAGTCGTTTAATGATCAGCTATTTCCAGAATTGTTGAGTGTAGCTGAAAATTCTCTCATTTATTTTGTCGCTGGTTTGGAAAAAAAAAACTTTCAAAGCTGCACTTTTTTTCAGACATTCTTAGATTTAATGTATGTGTTCTTACTGTAAATGGTAATGTGGACAGGTTTAAATCTTCACTGTTCACGTTAATTTGCAATTAGCATTTTTTTCTCGTAATAAAATAAAACAATAACATATTTATACAAATTTATCTTTGCTTGTACATGTATATACAAAAATGTGAGGACAAACAATAATTCGAAATTGAACAACAAAATTTACACAGTGTGGATTGAGCATTAATCACTACCACAATTATTTTCTGTCCTTTGTATTCTAAAATCACAAAAATTTCATAATAATAAATATTTATCACTCACTTGAATTGTGAATCGCGTTTAAATATTTATCACTCACTTGAATTGTGAATCGTGCCAGTGAGACATCTTCAAGTGGGAAAAAAATTGCATCTGACAACTGGTGCATAATTGCTAACCCTTGTCCTGCTACGCTTCAAATGAATGAGAAATACAATCATATAATTCAGCAGAACAAGTTTAACCCTTAAAACACTGATGTCGACTCAAGTGGACATTCTGTGTTTTTATTAGCACCAGGATTACCTGGTTGTTGAAAGACAAATATGCCTTCAATCTTCAAACACTGATATGTGCTGGGACTTAAATTTCACAAATCACATAAATTTTCAGACACTTAAAGTAGTGTATCGCGGTAGCAAGACACAACTTCAAGTGACTGAAAATATAAATTGAACAGCTCAGTGTTCTAAGGGTTAAAAACTTTGTCTGCAAGACTGCTGCATTTTTTCACTCAACAGCCACTGATGTTAGGCAAATTCTACTTAGATTTAGACTTTTTACCATATTTTAACAATGTTGATGTGTAGCTTACTTCATAAACTCTCTTCCCTTGAAACAATTTATTCGTCTGTACTTTAACTTGATGCACACTATTATCTTGATAGCTTGAAGGCTTCTATAGCATATGTATAAATTGTTACATATTGATATCTTCAGCTTTAGCTTCAAGCCTTGTGCTAACAATAATTGAATAGGTGGTTAAATGATAATAAGTTATATTAATGTATCACAATATTTTACCAAAACCTTCCTTTTTTCTGAAACCCAGTCAACGACCTCGAATGAGAGGTCACTTGGGCATTCCCCAAAATGGGATTTTCAACCCTTGTGTTGCTGAACCCAGGTATATATAAAGTTTCAAGCCTATTACAAACCTGATAAAATGCTACATAAAATCGTTTGTGATAGATGTTTAATTCATCTTATAACTCAATTTCCCGAGACGTCTGTTTTTCATAAAAAAACCCACATTTTTCATCATTTAAAGCTGGAAATTGTGTCAGCAATTTCAGCTTAAACCGAATGAAAAATAGAAACACAATTTGGCAACCCAAGGGTTAATACAACTGAATCGCCTATGAGCAGCCACTTGTCTTGTGAGGTCACTTTTCCAGTGTCCAGAGGGTGGCTGCCGATAAAAGGTTAAATTATATCAAGATGTGCATCACATCATAACCATAGCATATCGTTTGACCATCTTCTCACACAAGGCTTGCTGCTCCCGAGGTCGTAGACTGAGGCCTTGCTGAATTGGTGTTAAAACCATCTATTGGAGTGGGGACTTTCTAGAAATATTTTTTCTGTTTGACCCAAGTTTGACCTCTGGCATGAGTGCTGCTTTAATGCAGGGCCACCGTCTACGACGCCGGCCCTACATTAAACAACACATGTCTGGTGGCTGAGAATATCACAGGAAGTATCACAGACAGCTCCCACCACATCTAACTAGACACGGAACGTTACATGCGTCAGGGTTGGATAAATGTTGAGCCAACGTCCCAGACAGCTGGCCAACATTAAGCTGGCATTTTGTTGGAAAATTATTGAATATTCAAATATCTAAATCATCCTCCCTACCCCAATAGGTGGATGATAACACTGATTCAGCAAGGCCTCGGTCTGCGACCTCGGGAGCTGCGAGCCTTGCTGTCAGGAAGATGTGTTTGACCCATAGCATAATTATAAACAATTATCAATTTTATGGGAAGATATTTTTTCCATTCTGTAGTTATTAAACAATACTGTGTTCATAATACATTGTATTTACTTCTCACTAACTTATTGATATTATTTTTACATGAGCATCTTTTATTTCATGCTGTTAACACCACAGTATTTTACGAATTGTTTTAACAGTTCATAAACCCATAGAATACTTTTAAATATCACAAAAATATATTATATTTTGGTGTACTGTAGTCATTTTTGTTCATGTACATGTTGCATATTTACAGTATATTTATGTTTATGAATCAATCACATCCTCGTTTTTTCTTTGAAGGAGTCATAAATTACATAGCATGTATATTAATTCTTCTTTAACTTTGATGAGTGAAGATACTGTGCAATATATCAGAGTAAAATATTATGTTGTATAAATACTGTGGTTATTGGATATTTAAATTTATTTTCATTTGATTGGATAACCTTAATTGCTGATTACTGTAATTTGTGTCCTTTTTTTCACAAATAATTTTAAGTGAGTGAAACAGAATTATATATTTTAAAATAGAGTATCTGAGTATAGCTGATTCATATGTATCATAATCAGAAGCTGTTTCCTTAGTTTTCTGTTTACTCTCCACAGATCACATAATGTCATGCTTTAATTATGTTATTTTTGTATTTAATTAATGTACTGATAAAGCTGGGGTACTTAACTGTTGTTTTGCTAAAGTCGTTTATATACGTTTTTAAGTTACTGATAATTGAACAATTTTAAAAAAATATAGAAACGTGCAACATATAAGAATTATAAAGTATTATACAGATATGTATGTGTATCATGCATGCAAATTTTAAATTATTTTACATAATAATAAAATGTGTTGAGATTCCTGTGACAGGGACATCTACTATTGCTTCACATTGAAATAGATTGTTAAAATTTTCAGTGCGGGGACCGTCTTTATACGTCAGATTCTGAAGTCTGTAGACATCAGATTCTGGCGTATAAAGATGGTCCCCGCACTGTAAGAACTTTTTCTGATGGCTGTAGACCCATAACATAAATATTCAAATGAAGCGGGAAGAGCTAACTTATATTATTATGATGATTTCAAATTAAAAATAACCCTTTGGCTTCTATGGTTTATACAAACCTATTTCAGCGTTGTGAGAGTTAAATTATCTCATATATATCAACAAAGTTACCCGCAATTCCATTAATAGAATGAGGTGCATCCAAACGTGGTGTTTTTTATAAAATAAGAAGACGTTCACCAGAAATTCACATCTTCAGCCCAGGTTCAAGTTTTTGTCAAACGTCGATATATAAATTCTCACATACCCGTAAAATAGGTATTCAAATGAATAAAGCAAAAGGAGTTAACGGAAGTTAACAAATTCCAGAATTACATGTAACATTTCGTAGGCCCTCCTATAGGTGGGTGGTGGTTTGCACCTCTCTACATTTACCAAATTAAAAAAACAAAAAATTATTGAATATATTTTAAATGATTCATTGGGCTTGCATTTTTCGGATCGACTGTTGATGTCACATAACCATGTTTAAAAATTGCCCCATATCTTCTATGGAAAATCACATGTTTTTTTATATCCCACACTACGTCTCAGAGAGGGGTCTCGGATGTCAGGCTGGTCTGAACTAATAGTTGAATACTAAATGCTGTACTTAGATGTGAGAACTACATCATTTGGAGACAATTTCAATTGGTATTCACACATTTATAAAACTGTTTAAAGAATATTGATTTTATACCAGTATAAATTTATCATGGTATCATTATAGTATCATTATAGTATCATTATGTTTAATTATTTCTCCCAGAGTTCTTCATTATGTTTTCAACATTTCTCTGACAACTGCCATAACGTCTTTGTAATCTTATATATTATATTTTTGTGTTGTTGTGTAAATTTAGTTAATTTGTTTCTCGTGCAATATATAATATTTAAATGACATTTCTTTGCACTTACCACTCAACGCGTACATTGACCATCATGAACTGGGCAGCATTTTGTAAAGCTTTGATCCAATGGCTAACCTACAACCCGGCATTGATCCATTGTTTGGCCAGTATCTGATGTTAACTATTAGCTCAGCATTGATCCAATGTTGGGGCAGTGTCTTGGACATTGATCCAGCAATGAGTGAATGTTATCCCAGCTCCGAGTGTCGGTTGCATTGTAATCCCTCCACAGTACTGTCTGCACGTGCAATGTATATGATATTATGTCGACTACAGATTATCATTGTGTAGCTGCTTTTTATAAATTAATAAAAGCTTGAAAGTACTGCACAGTATATAAGTGTTCTTTTGTGATTATTCAACCCTTCAATGATGACTACCAGGGTATAATTTTTTCTTGGATAATGTTAGATAATGTTCCATGGGAGTGAAACTTGTGTTTAATAAACAAGAGTTGAAAACCATTCTTCCTTAATAATACAACTAATTTATGAATAATTTCAGATAGGTGGCTGGAAAGTTCAATAATTTAAAATTTCAAGGTGAAAGGGTTGACACCAGAAACATAGATATATAACTATGTTTATTTTTAAATGCAGAATGTCACATCTTCTTAATGCCAACATTTTTTTAATTTTGCTATTTACTAACCCAATTTTCAGTTTGAAATGACTTAAAAATTGCTCATGTTTGTTTAATTTGAGATTGAACATTTGCAAATGTTGATGTTTAAACACTCAATTTCATTCTCAATAACTCTGATTTATGACTGCTTTTGATTTTAACCTTTTTACTGCAAATCGCTGTATAAGTTTTTAATCTGTTTTATTAGCACTCTACAGGCTAAATCAATTATTTGGAATGCAATGTGTGTTTAAACATAAGATTAGCAAAATAATATTTAGTCTCAAATTAAACAAATATGAGGAATTTTTACCCACCTGAAGTTGTACTTTAGGCTGGTGAAAATTTAAATTCGACAACTTAACTAGTATAATCTTCAAGAAGCCAAATTAATTTATCCACCTGAAAAACGAGTGTCTGTGTAGAAAGAAAACTTCAAATTTGTAAAAATTGCAGTTATTTACTTTTATCTTTTCTGACACCGACATATGCTCAAGATGTGAATTGATGCAGCTTTTCAAAACGAATGCAAATTTCCTCATTTAACTAATATTCGTGTGTGAATGGTGTGGACGAAATGTGAAAAGTGAGTTTAACCCTTTGAAGCCTGAATTTACCATTGTCATCTTCATCCACTACAAGCCGCAAATTGATATCACAATTCTCGCCTTGTAGTGGATGAAAATGACTTGAAGTGGGTGACAATTGACAAATGAAAAATTATACGTTATCTTTAAAACAGTTCCATGAAAATTATTGTTATAAAACCCCTAGGTTTCAGGAAACTAAGTCATTTTTCAGATATGTGAAATGTGAGGGTTTAAAAGGTTAAAAATCTTGTATTTATTTAACGTGGAAAAATCATAACAAAAAACAGTCTAAGTAAAGATTTTTATTTTGTAAACTAAGTATAAATATGTTAATACAGCAGCACCATGCAGTATGTAAATAAACAATTTTAATAATAATAATAATTGTGTTTATTGCCATAAAAATTCCAACAATCAATATAAACAAATAACCGTAATACAAATGGTGGCAACGGGAAAAAGGCAGATTTGCCTATATGCCCTTTAAACTTAAACTTCATATTAACACTCCTTCATTAAGTATGTGCATGCAGTGCAAACAAAATAAAAAAATCAAATCTGAAGTACACACAAATTATTACTACCCACATAACGATACATTTGTTAACAATATTAAAGATTATATAAAACATAAAACAAATCAATGTTCAAAGATATCCATACAGTAGTTATACATAATATATTTTTTAAGGTTTATTTTAAAAGATCCAATTGGCATTTTATGATTTATACTACCACTAATTCTATTCCATATTTTGACACCTATATATCTAAAAGTTCTTTTCATCAAGTTAGTACGGGTAAGTGGTAACCGAAATAAGGATGCATGTCTGGTATTATAAGTGTGAACATCTGCATTAACATTGAAGTAATCATTAATATGTTTTGGTACATTCATTTTGTGAACTATCTTAAACATTAACAATCCAACCTTGTACAAATATAACTCTTTCAGTGTTAATAAATTTAATTGGAGAAAAATTGGTTTTGTGTGTGTCATCCGAGACGAACAGGTGATCAATCTAATAGTTCGTTTATGAAGAATAATTAGAGATTTTATATGAATATCTTGAGCACCACCCCAAACCTCTAAACAATAATTTAGATAAGGAAAAACTAAGGAATTATACAGTGTAACTAACATATCCTTAGATAATAATTTTCTTGCCTTTCTTAGGACTCCAATACCTTTAGATAATTTAGTTTTTATATAGGATATATGTTGACTCCAAGATAACTTAGAGTCAATGTAGATCCCAAGAAATTTAGTGTGTTCAACAAATTCTATTTTTTGGTCACAAATTCTTATATCTTGTTGGTTATCAATACAACATCGTTTCGAGCGGAAAATCATAAAATGTGTCTTTTTAATGTTTAAAGATAACTTATTAGCGGCTAACCAAATAACAACTTTGTTTAACTCACAGTTCATACATTGTACTAATTCATCAGTATTTTTACCATTCAAAAATATGTTGGTATCATCTGCAAATAGAATAGGAAACAGGATGTCAGATACATTGCAAATATCATTAACGTACAATAAAAATAAAAGAGGTCCCAAAATAGAACCCTGTGGAACCCCACAAGTAATATGTTTTTCATCTGATTTAGTATTATTGTAGACTACATATTGTTTTCGATCCGAGAGATAATTTGTGATCCAATCTAGTGCTGTACCACGAATTCCATATAAATATAATTTGTCCAATAAAATTTTATGATTAACTGTATCAAATGCCTTACTAAAATCTAAAAATACTCCTAAAACACATTCTCCTTTTTGTAATGATTCAGTAATTTTATCAACTAATGTTATTAAAGCTAAATTTGTTGAGTAATTTTGTCTGAAACCAAACTGATATCTATATAATATGTCATGTTTATTAATAAATGTTAATATTCTGTTATACATCAGTCGTTCTAGGATTTTAGATAACAATGGTAATACAGATACAGGTCTATAATTATTTACATACATTTTATTATCATTTTTAAACAAAGGCGTAACCTTAGCAATTTTATGTTCTAGAGGGACAATGCCCTGAGCTAAAGATAAATTCATCACATGAGTAAAGGGTTCAGTTACGTTCAAAAATATTGGTTTGAGCAGGGATTGTGTTAAACCATCCCACCCAGCACTGTTTTTTTTTCAAAGTATTAAATATTTTGAGTATTTCCGCATTAGTTGCAGGTGCAATAAAAATGCTATCTGTAACATTATTTTTTATATAACTTATCGGATTTATATATGGATTATTAGGTTTAATTTTACCTGCTAAATTGGAGCCTATGTTTATATAAAAATCATTAAATGCAATCAACTGAAATAAATGCACATTTTATGTATTTGGCAAAAACTCAGCAAATTAAGCTGTGACACATTAACAACATAGCACTGAGCATAATACATCATGCTCAACTACGACATCACCAAGCATAATACATCATGCTCAACTATAACAGCAATTGTCAAATATAATTATTGGTATATTCATATTGCGACTACCTAATACTGGGGGGTGTGATGAAATTTAAGTGTTTGTGCGATATCATTAAATCATAGAACATCCTTACTGTGAATCTCCTATGGTAATTAAACCCTCTTCATACTCAGCTATTCCCTCCCTTTCATTTCACGTGTAAATCGCTCCCGTAATTTCACTGCAAGGTGATAAAAAATATGCTGATTTTATAAAATTTAAGAAGTTCTGAGCTGTTGTTTTGGATATTGCTCCTGGAAATTTTATAAAATCAATTAAGTTTTAATTCACGAAAGAATACATACTGGAGAAAAGCCGTTTAAATGTGGGATGTGTCCAAAGGCATTCAGTCACGCAGGAAATATGAAAGAGCACCAGCGTATACACACGGGAGAAAAGCCTCACAAATGTGAGTGGTGTGAGAAAGCCTTCAGTAAGGCATCTACACTGAAGAAACATAAGACGACACACACAGGAGAATGGTTTGACTACCTGAAGAAGATGGAGGCCCAGCGTCCCAGGGAAAAACCATTTAAGTGTAATCTGTGTGAGAAAGCATTCAACCGGGCGCACAATTTGAAAATGCACAAAAGAATACACACCGGGGAAAAACCTCATAAGTGTTCTGTATGTGATAAGGCTTTTAGCCATTCTGGTAATCTCAAGGTACATCAACGTATACACACAGGGGAGAAACCTTACAACTGTCACTGGTGCGAGCAAGTCTTCAGCAAGTCAGCCGCTCTGAAAAAACACTGTAAAACTCATCCCCGAGAGGAAACGGGTCCCCTTCTGAAGATTAGGAAGCGGGAATCATTCCCAGGACAACGACCCTTCAAGTGTAGATGGTGTGATAAACTGTTCAGTCGAGGATGGCTCCTTAAGAAACATGAGCACATTCATCAAAAGCCGCATAAGTGTAAGTGGTGCAGTAAGGCCTTCAGCTACGCCTCAGACATGAGGCGTCACGAGAGGAATCATACAGGAGATAAGCCGTACACGTGCCCCATCTGTAATAAACAGCTACGTTATGCAGGCGATATGAAGAGACACGCTAGAAAACACACCGGATATAAACCGTATAAATGTCAGTACTGCAGTAAGACATTCAGTCAGACGGGGGACTGTAAGCGCCACGAGAGGACACATACTGGAGAGAAGCCGTATAAATGTAACTGGTGCAATGAAAGATTCAGTTACCCCGGCGCTCGGAAGAAGCATGAGCAACAGCAGCACGGAGCGGTAAAACCACCGGATTGTGCTCTCTGTGAAAGTTGTCGAATGAATAATGCCATGGTGCAGGTACGACCTGCGACGGGGGATGAGACGCAAGAAGACGAGCCTGAGCAACAAAAGCCACAGCAGTTACAACAGCAACCAGATCAAGAAGAACAACAACCAGAGCACCTACAGCAACAACAACAACAAGAGCACCTACAGCAACAACAAGAGCACCTACAGCAGCAACAACAACAGCCTGAGCAACTACAACAGCAATCAGAACAGCTACAGCAGCAACAACAACAAACTGAGCAACTACAACAGCAGAAACCAGAGCAACAACAACAACACGCAGAGCCTGTACAACAACAACCACCACAGCAGATAGAACAGCCGCAACATGTTCAGCTAGAGCAACATCAACAACTACAGCAGCAACGTATTCAGTTACAACACCCTGAACAACAACAGGCCCAAGTTCACCATGTGCATCAGGCGTCCCAACAACCTGTACAACATCAGCTATTACAACAACAACAACCACCTAATGTGCAACAGCACATTCACCAACATCATGTGCAACAGCAGGCACAACAGCATGTGCGACAGCAGGTGCAACAGCAGGCACAACAAACACAGACACGGCACAGACATCCACAACATAGTCATCAACATGTACATCCCCAAGCACACCATGTACAACATCCACAACTACAACATCCTCCCCCGCAACATACACCACCACAACATCAACAACACCCTCAACTACAACATCCACCAATGCATCATCAACAACAACATCAGATGCAATAAAATAACTACAACATCTTACAATGCAACAACAACATCAAATGCAATGAAATAACTACAACATTCTCAAATGCAACATCAAAAACACCCACAACCACAACATCCCAAATGCATCATTAACAACAACAACACATGCAATAACACAACTACAACATCCTGCCATACATTATCAAAAACATCAAAAGCAATAAAATAACCACAACATTCAGTTGCAACATCAAAAACACCCACAACTACAACATCCCCAATGCATCATTAACAACAACAACACATCCTCTAATACACCATCAACAACAACATATACAAAAAATAGCTGCAACATCCTACAATGCATCATCATCAACATCAAATACAAAAAAACAACTATAGCATCTCCCAATATGTTGTCAAAAACACCCAATGCAATAAAACAAAGTATTATTCTGTTATTCTTAAGTGTATTATACTGATTATAAGAGTCAAATAGACCGAATTGTTAGTGGTTTGATTGTTGTTACTTTTATGGAGGACAATTAAAAGTTTGTTTTTATTATGTATGTAGTTTATGTTGATGATCATAATTGATGTCTATCATATAATTATACCATGTATATTAGCATGTATTTATACTATGTTGTCCCTTTGTAGTTGAGGGGTCGTATCTGCCGCTCTGATGATTGGCAGATATGGCCCTTTAACTGATGAAGACCATGGGTTATATAAGCTCATTCAACATACCATGTATCACATTGGCTTGTTTGCTATTATATACCACATCTTACATACGATTGGCTTATTTCTTTTTGAAATCTTATGTGTCAAAATCTTGTTGTGTATATACTATACATTGTCTATCATTCATATCTACTATTAAGAGTGTTCTCTGCACACACAATGTACGATTCATGTTTTTTCATGATGAGCTTTTGTCTGCACACTCATACTGGATTCATGTTTTTGATTGAATTTGATAAATTTTATTAATATTAACTATTTATCAAAATATAACTGTTTACATTTTTCCTGAAATAGAATTCATGTTAACACTTTCAGCGCGGTGACCGTCTTTAAACGTTCTAAAGACGTTCCCCACACTGAAAGAATTTAAAAAGATTATAATGGCTGTAGACCCATAACATAGGTATCCCAATGAAGCAAAAAATCCTAAGACATTTATGATGATTTCAAATTAAAAAAACTCTTTGGTCTCTGTGGTCAATATAAAAATATTTCAGCATTTAAGGGTTAAGGAAACTATTTACAATTATATAAATTGATAATAATAGGTTATTGCATAACCTTCTATGGTATGTATTAACCCGGGTCCTGCTGATTTGTTAATTGGTATTTTTCTTTCATTCAAACTAAAACAATATTTCTATTTTTTGAAAATTAGACAATGAGAAAAGTTGAATAATTTTATCAACCAAGCATCTACCACAATTTTTGTTTTCTCAATTTGTACCAAATATAATGCCACTGAAATTGCTAAATTAGTATATGATAGATGCTTAGTTATTGAAATAATTACATTTGTCTATTTTTCATAAATATAAATATTTCATCATTTGAAAATTATGATAACAATTATACCTTCATGTAACAACTAACCATAGAGCACTTCAAGTGTTATTATTGGGTGTTTAGCAAAATTTTATTTTACATTTCTCTTTGACTACAATTCATGTAAAAAATACCTAATAACATTGATAAAAAAAATAATGATTTAACAATAATTGAATGTGTCTGATGAAACATAATTTTATGTCATCTCAGCATAATTTCTGATCAATCGTATTATAATATCATGCCATCTGATCATGATTGTGATCAAACATATTATCATAATGTCGTGTCAGCATAATGTCTAATCTTATTATAATATTATATTGTGTGACATTATTATAATGTCACACAATATAATTTCTGATTGATCATATTATAATATCATATCATCATGTTGCTGATCAATCATAGTATTATAGTGTTAAGTCGGAATTATTCTGATCAATCTTATTGAATCTAATTTCTCTAAGCACTTTTCATGGCTGTGTATTTTTAAATATATGCAAATCTGTGTAAATTATATAAAACCTTTACCTAATAATGTAGTGTACACCTCATATTAGTAATTTGTGCTTCAGTGATAACAGTTACCAGTTGTTTTTATATCGCACTGCTATATATTATTGTTACTCTTTATACAGGAAGTGTTGGTTTTGGTGATATCCTGTATTCATACTATTAGGCTGAATACAGGCTTAAGATTCAGAATGTTTTGCATAAATCTTTTATCTACTTTCTGGACCAGGACATTTCACGTAAATCAACATCGTGATCAAATGATTACCTTTTTTTTTGCATGTCCATATTATATATCTCATTTCTCTCACAATACATACACCTTTACTTGATATTATTACATCGGTATTAACATTATATTGTATATATTGTCTTCTGGTGTATGTTAGTTTATTAAGTGCAATAATTTTATATTTACCTCAGAAAGTTTTAAAAATATTTATAAATTGGTTTCTAGTCTTTATTATTAGTCATTTTATCGCACAAACCACATATTACACTAATTGATGAGCTACTAATAAGGTTATCTAGTCGTTTAATGATCAGCTGTTTCCAGAATTGTAGCTGAGTGTGGCTGAAAATTCTCTCATGACATTTATTTTGTCGCTGGTTTGGAGAAAAATAATTTTCAAAGCTGCACTTTTTTTCAGATATTCTTAGATTTAATGTATGTGTTCTTACTGTAAATGGTAATGTGGACAGGTTCAAATCTTCACTGTTCACGTTAATTTGCAATTAGCATATTTTTCTCGTAACAAAATAAAATAATAACATATTTATACAAATTTATCTTTGCTTGTACATGTATATACAAAAATTTAAGGACAAGCAATAATTTGAAATTGAACAACAATATTTACACAGTGTGGATTGACTCTTAATCACCACCACAATTATTTTTAGTCCTTTGTATTTTAAATATCACAAAAATTTCATAATAAATTAAATCCATTTCAACAATTTTAAATATTTATCACTCACTTGAATTGTGAATCGCGTTTAAATATTTATCACTCACTTGAATTGTGAATCGTGCCAGTGAGACATCTTCAAGTGGGAAAAAAATTGCATAGGACAACTGGTGCATAATTGCTAACCCTTGTCCTGATAGGCTTCAAATGAATGAGAAATACAATTATATTTATAATACAGCAGAACAAGGTTAACCGTTAGAACACTGATGTCGACTCAAGTGGACCCTTAGAACACTGATGTCGACTCAAGTGGACCCTTAGAACACTGATGTCGAGTCCGACTCAAGTGGACATTCTGTGTTTTTATTAGCACCAGGATTACCTGGTTGTTAAAAGAAAAATATGCCTTCAATCTTCAAACACTGATATATGCTGGGACTTAAATTTCACAAATCACATAAATATTCAGAAACTTGAAGTAGTGTATCGCGGTAGCGAGACACAACTTCAAGTGACTGAAAATATAAATTGAACAGCTCAGTGTTCTAAGGGTTAAAAACTTTGTCTGCAAGACTGCTGCATTTTTTCACTCAACAGCCACTGATGTTAGGCAAATTCTACTTAGA
Source organism: Flabesymbios commensalis (assembly GCA_964017125.1). Taxonomy (NCBI): domain Eukaryota; kingdom Metazoa; phylum Annelida; class Polychaeta; order Terebellida; family Flabelligeridae; genus Flabesymbios; species Flabesymbios commensalis. The sequence continues at coordinate 105,600,818 of OZ024903.1, forward strand.
TTTAGACTTTTTACCATATTTTAACAATGTAGATGTGTAGCTTACTTCATAAACTCTCTTCCCTTGGAACAATTTATTCGTCTGTACTTTAACTTGATGCACACTATTATCTTGATAGCTTGAAGGCTTCTATAGCATATGTATAAATTATTACATATTGATATCTTCAGCTTTAGCTTCAAGCCTTGTGCTAACAATAATTGAGTAGGAGGTTAAATGATAATAAGTTATATTAATGTATCACAATATTTTACCAAAACCATCCTTTTTTCTGAAACCCAGTCAACGACCTCGAATGAGAGGTCACTTGGGCATTCCCCAAAATGGGATTTTCAACCCTTGTGTTGCTGAACCCAGGTATATATAAAATTTCAAGCCTATTACAAACCTGATAAAATGCTACATAAAATCGTTTGTGATAGATGTTTAATTCATCTTATAACCCAATTTCCCGAGACGTCTGTTTTTCATAAAAAACCCCATATTTTTCATCATTTAAAGCTGGAAATTGTGTCAGCAATTCCAGCTTTAACTGAATGAAAAATAGAAACACAATTTGGCAACCCAAGGGTTAATACAACTGAATCGCCTATGAGCAGCCACTTGTCTTGTGAGGTCACTTTTCCAGTGTCCAGAGGGTGGCTGCCGATAAAAGGTTATATTATATCAAGATGTGCATCACATCATAACCATAGCATATCGTTTGACCATCTTCTCACACAAGGCTTGCTGCTCCCGAGGTCGTAGACTGAGGCCTTGCTGAATTGGTGTTAAAACCATCTATTGGAGTGGGGACTTTCTAGAAATATTTTTTCTGTTTGACCCAAGTTTGACCTCTGGCATGAGTGCTGCTTTAATGCAGGGCCACCGTCTACGACGCCGGCCCTACATTAAACAACACATGTCTGGTGGCTGAGAATATCACAGGAAGTATCACAGACAGCTCCCACCACATCTCACTAGACACGGAACGTTACATGCGTCAGGGTTGGATAAATGTTGAGCCAACGTCCCAGACAGCTGGCCAACATTAAGCTGGCATTTTGTTGGAAAATTATTGAATATTCAAATATCTAAATCATCTTCCCTACCCCAATAGGTGGATGATAACACTGATTCAGCAAGGCCTCGGTCTGCGACCTCGGGAGCTGCGAGCCTTGCTGTCAGGAAGATGCGTTTGACCCATAGCATAATTATAAACAATTATCAATTTTATGGGAAGATATTTTTTCCATTCTGTAGTTATTAAACAATACTGTGTTCATAATACATTGTATTTACTTCTCACTAACTTATTGATATTATTTTTAAATGAGCATCTTTTATTTCGTGCTGTTAACACCACAGTATTTTACGAATTGTTTTAACAGTTCATAAACCCATAGAATACTTTTAAATATCACAAAAATATATTATATTTTGGTGTACTGTAGTCATTTTTGTTCATGTACATGTTGGATATTTACAGTATATTTATGTTTATGAATCAATCACATCCTCGTTTTGTCTTTGAAGGAGTCATAAATTACATAGCATGTATATTAATTCTTCTTTAACTTTGATGAGTGAAGATACTGTGCAATATATCAGAGTAAAATATTATGTTGTATAAATACTGTGGTTATTGGATATTTAAATTTATTTTCATTTGATTGGATAACCTTAATTGCTGATTACTGTAATTTGTGTCCTTTTTTTCACAAATAATTTTAAGTGAGTGAAACAGAATTATATATTTTAAAATAGAGTATCTGAGTATAGCTGATTCATATGAATCATAATCAGAAGCTGTTTCCTTAGTTTTCTGTTCACTCTCCACAGATCACATAATGTCATGCTTTAATTATGTTATTTTTGTATTTAATTAATGTACTGATAAAGCTGGGGTACTTAACTGTTGTTTTGCTAAAGTCGTTTATATACGTTTTTAAGTTACTGATAATTGAACAATTTTAAAAAAATATAGAAACGTGCAACATATAAGAATTATAAAGTATTATACAGATATGTATGTGTATCATGCATGCACATTTTAAATTATTTTACATAATAATAAAATGTGTTGAGATTCCTGTGACAGGGACATCTACTATTGCTTCACATTGAAATAGATTGTTTAAATTTTCAGGGCGGGGACCGTCTTTATACGTCAGATTCTGAAGTCTGTAGACATCAGATTCTGACGTATAAAGATGGTCCCCACACTGAAAGAACTTTTTCTGATGGCTGTAGACCCATAACATAGGTATTCAAATGAAGAGGGAAGAGCCAACTTATATTATTATGATGATTTCGAATTAAAAATAACCCTTTAGTTTCTATGGTTTATACAAACATATTTCAGCGTTGTGAGAGTTAAATTATCTCATATATATCAACAAAGTTACCCGCAATTCCATTAATAGAATGAGGTGCATTCAATCGTGGTGTTTTTTTATAAAATAAGAAGACGTTCATTTACATTCACCAGAAATTCACATCTTCAGCCCAGGTTTAATTTTTTGTCAAACGTCGATGTATAAATTCTCACAGACCCGTAAAATAGGTATTCAAATGAATAAAGCAAAAGGAGTTAACAGAAGTTAACAAATTCCAGAATTACATATATAACATTTCGTAGGCCCTACTATAGGTGGGTAGTGGTTTGCACCTCTATATTTCCCAAATTAAAAAAACAAACAAATTATTTATTATATTTTAAATGATTCATTGTGGTTGTGTTTTTCGGATCGGCTGTTGATGTCACATAACCATGTTTAAAAATTGCCCCATATCTTCTATGGAAAATCACATGTTTTTTTATATCCCACACTACGTCTCAGAGAGGGGTCTTGGATGTCAGGCTGGTCTGAACTAATAGTTGAATACTAAATGTTGTACTTGGATGTGAGAAATACATCATTTGGAGACAATTTCAATTGGTATTCACACATTTATAAAACTGTCTAAAGAATAATGATTTTATACCAATATAAATTTATCATTATCATTATAGTATCATTATAGTATCATTATGTTTAATTATTTCTCCCAGAGTTCTTCATTATGTTTTCAACATTTCTCTGACAACTGCCATAACGTCTTTGTAATCTTATATATTATATTTTTGTGTTGTTGTGTAAATTTAGTTAATTTGTTTCTCGTGCAATATATAATATTTAAATGACATTTCTTTGCACTTACCACTCAACGCGTACATTGACCATCATGAACTGGGCAGCATTTTGTAAAGCTTTGATCCAATGGCTAACCTACAACCCGGCATTGATCCATTGTTTGGCCAGTATCTGATGTTAACCATTAGCTCAGCATTGATCCAATGTTGGGGCATTGTCTTAGACATTGATCCAGCAATGAGCGAATGTTATCCTAGCTTCGAGTGTCGGTTGCATTGTAATCCCTCCACATTACTGTCTGCACGTGCAATGTATATGATATTATGTCGACTACAGATTATCATTGTGTAGCTGCTTTTTATAAATTAATAAAAGCTTAAAAGTACTGCACAGTATATAAGTGTTCTTTTGTGATTATTCAACCCTTCAATTGTCAATGATGACTGCCAGGGTATATTTTTTTCTTAGATAATGTTAGATAATATTCCATGGGAGTGAAACTTGTGTTCAATGAACAAGAGTTGAAAACCATTCTTCCTTAATAATACAACTAATTTATGAATAATTTCAGATAGGTGGCTGAAAAGTTCAATAATTTAAGATTTCAAGGTGAAAGGGTTAAAACCACAAGATATATAACTATGTTTATTTTCAAATGCAGAATGTCACATCTTCTTAATGCCATCATTTTTTTTAATTTTGCTATTTACTAACCCAATTTTCAGTTTGAAATGACTTAAAAATTGCTCATGTTTGTTAAATTTCAGACTAAACATTTGCAAATGTTGATGTTTAAACACTCAATTTCATTCTCAATAACTCTGATTTATGAATGCTTTTGATTTTAACCTTTTTACTGCAAATCACTGTATAAGTTTTTAATCTGTTTTATTAGCACTCTACAGACTAAATCAATTATTTGGAATGCAATGTGTGTTCAAACATAAGATTAGCAAAATAATATTTAGTCTCAAATTAAACAAATATGAGGAATTTTCACCCACCTGAAGTTGTACTTTAGGCAGGTGAAAATTTAAATTCGACAACTCAACTAGTATAATCTTCAAGAAGCAAAATTATTTTATCTACCTGAAAAATGAGTGTCTGTGTAGAAAGAAAACTTCAAATTTGTAAAAATTGCAGTTATATACTTTTATCTTTTCTGACACCGAAATATGCTCAAGATGTGAATTTATGCAGCTTTTCAAAACGAATGCAAATTTTCTTATTTAACCAATATTCGTGTGTGAATGGTGTGACCGAAATGTGAAAAGTGAGTTTAACCCTTTCAAGCCTGAATTTATCATTGTCATCTTCATCCACTACAAGCCGCGAATTGATGTCACAATTCTCGCCTTGTAGTGGATGAAAATGACTTGAAGTGGGTGACAATTGGCAAATGAAAAATTATACGTTATTTTTAAAACAATTCCATGAAAATTATCGTTCTAAAACCCCTAGGTTTCAGGAAACTAAGTAATTTTTCAGATATGTGAAATGTAGGATTAAAAATCTCTTATTTATTTAACGTGGAAAAATCATAACAAAAAACAGTCTAAGTAAAGATTTTTATTTTGTAAACTAAGTATAAATATGTTAATACAGCAGCACCATGCAGTATGTAAATAAACAATCAACTGAAATAAATGCACATTTTATGTATTTGTCAAAAACTCAGCAAATTAAGCTGTGACACATTAACAACATAGCACTGAGCATAATACATCATGCTCAACTACGACATCACCAAGCATAATACATCATGCTCAACTGCAAGAGCAATTGTCAAATATAATTATTGGTATATTCATATTGCGACTACCTAATACTGGGGGGTGTGATGAAATTTAAGTGTTTGTGCGATATCATTAAATCATAGAACATCCTTACTGTGAATCTCCTATGGTAATTAAACCCTCTTCATACTCAGCTATTCCCTCCCTTTCATTTCACGTGTAAATCGCTCCCGTAATTTCACTGCAAGGTGATAAAATATATGCTGATTTTATAAAATTTAAGAAGTTCTGAGCTGTTGTTTTGGATATTGCTCCTGGAAATTTTATAAAATCAATTAATTTTACTTCAGCTTTTCCATTGCCATCTAATGTCTTGCTAGAAGTGGATGTTTGTGTAATTTGTGACATTTCCCTGAATTATCCTAATTTACACAAATTTAATGGAACAAAACAATTTAACATATACATCAATTCATAAGTAACGTACCAGACATACTTAAAACAAAGTAAAGATGAATAATAATAATTTTACAGTACATATTAGCAATACTAGCTTATTAATCTATATTATCACATGTTAATGAGGCTATTGTGTGTACTAATCTCCTACAATGCTCCTCGGTAAAATAACAGAGTTTTCTACAACTCTACTTCATGGCTAAATGTTAATTCTTTCAGCAGGATAAGGGTTAACACATTAGTTAGCATGTTTATGCTTACAAAGAGATATATCTAATCAGTATACAATACGCTATATATATAATGTCAACCATAATGGTTACAGCAGTTTTATCTTGGCAAGCAGACTAGAAAAGCAGGATTAAACAATTGTTGGAAACTTATTTGATGAAGAAGTGGAATCGTTTCGAGTCACTCATCATAATAACAACATGATGTATCATTTGTTGTTATCAGCGACTCAGAACAATTCAAACCTTTTAAAAATAGCCAACATACCGGTAGAGTACAAATGAAAAGTGAAACAAAAGGTTTCCAAAATGTTTAAATCTATATAAACTATTTAAACATGCATTCTGGCTTGCAACAAGAACAGTGATAAGCATAAAAAAATATTATATAATGTATAAAATTAAATTTTCATGTATTAAGCACAATAACTTGTTCAGCAGTTGTATTCAGTACCTATACTGTGTTTCGCTGTACTGTAGCGGAAAGGCAAAAGGGAGTATCTGCTCACTTTAGAAGCAGATATTGCGTTTCGGCTTTGCACAGCACAGGCACTATATTACAGTGGAATGGCAAACAACAGTAAATTGAAAAGTAAGCACCTTTAATTTCAATTAAAATTAATTTAATCAAAATATTTGAGATGACATTACTAGCAGGTGAAGTGTAAAAGTATATCGTTACAAATACGCCAAGACGCGTTAGAAACAAAACCTAACTGAATGCTTTAAATTTCAGTGAATGAGGTAGATGGTGGCCCACCATAGTAATGCTATCTGGCATATGAATATAGGTATTGAAAGGTTTTGATAGGCAGATCGTTCACTGTATAATCATGTTTGATTGTTCATTATAGAGCGGTTAGGTTGTTTATTATAAGGCTGTGTTTAGTTGTTCATTATACAGTTATGTTTGATTCTTCATTATACAACTATTTTTGGTTGTTCATTATAAAGATGTTTGGTTGTTCATTATACGGCTATGTCTGTTTGTTCATTATACTGATATGATTGTTTGTTCATTATAGAGATGTTTGGTTGTTCATTATATGGTTATGTGTGGCTGTTCATTATACTGTTATGTTTGGTAGTCCATTATAGAGATGTCTGGTTGTTCATTGTAGATATGTTTGGTTGTTCATTATAGGGCTATGTTTGGCTGTTCATTATACAGTATGTTATACAGCTACATTTGGTTGTTCATTATAGAGATGATTGGTTGCTCATTATACATGTAATAAGGCTTAGATGATTGGCTGCTCATTGTAGAACAATGGTTTTCCTTATATGGCTATATCTGGTTGTTCATTGTATAGCTGTTGTTTAATATATCTGTATATCAGAGCTGTAAGGGTTTACACTTACGGCACGCTGATCGACATTCAACGTCAAAATCTGCAATCTGTAGACTCTGACGTCTTAAGCTGATATGTACGAGTAAAATATTTATGATGGCCGTAGACCCATAACATAGGTGCTATATTCAAATGGATCGGAGAGAGCTAAGATATTTATGACGATTTCAAATTTAAAAAATCCTTGGGTACCCATGGTTTATACAAAAATATTTCAGCGCTTCAAGGGTTAACCTTCGTAGACCCATAACATAGGTATTCAAATGAATCGGAAAGAGCTATTTAAGACATTGATGATGATTTCAAATTGAAATTAAACGTTGGTCTCCATATTTTCTACACAATAATTCAGCGCTTAATGGGTTAATCTGTTTTATTAGTCACCGAAATCACTATATATTGGGAGTGAAATGTGTGTCTAAACATCAAGATTTGCAAATATTTGTGCTCAAAGTAAACAAATATGAGTAATTTTCACCCACCTGAAGTTGTGGGTTGGGGTAGCAAGACACAACTTCACTAAATTAGCTCAGCAGGATAAGGGTTAAAGTGAATGTAAATGATTGATATCATAAAATAACAAACATAATTAAACACAGATAGTTTTGATGTTGGCCCACCATCTACGACAATGGCCCAACATAAAAACAACACTGTTTATATCAGATGAACGGTCAACCTTTAACCCTTTAACCTTTAAAGCGCTGATTTATTTTATGAAAACCTTGTAGGCCAAAGGGTTTTTTTCAATTTGAAATCATCATAAATGTCTTAGTAAGCTCTTTCCAATTCATTAGAATACCTGTGTTAAGTGTCTATGGCCATTACAAATAGTTTTACTCTTACAGTGTGGGGATCGACTTTAGTCGTCTGACGTCTACAGACGTCAGATTCTATCGATTAAAGTCGATCCCCACACTGTAAGGGTTCAACCCTCACAATGCATTAAAGTAGCATCTCTGAAGAATAACTGAATTTTCTAAAATTTTCATGGAATTGTTTTAATAATAACAATACCCTTTTTTTATATTCGCAGCCCACTTCAAGTCATCTTCATCCACTACAAGTTGAGATTTGTGACAGCAATTGGTGGCTTGTAGTGGATGAAGATGACAATGGTAAATGCAGGCTTGAAAGGGTTTTCTGTTCATGAATGACTTAATTTTCACATAAGATTTCGACATGAAAACTTGTGCCTCACACTGAAATGGTAAATTATTAATAGTTGTAGACCCATATTTATAATGGGTATTCAATCCGATCGGAAATACCTAAGCAGGCTTTCTACATTGGTCAGTGGTGGGCAGTCATGGCATCAAAAATGCATCTTCCTGATAGCAAGGCTTGATCTCGAGGCCATCAGGGCGTGCTCTGTTGCAACGGTGTTTAAACCACCTATTGGAGTGGGACCGGACTTTCTAGAAAGATTTTTTTCTGTGTGAACCAAGTTGCGTGAGTGCTGCGTTAATGTTGGACCAGCCTCCACTATCTATTACACCGGCCATGTGTGCTGGCCAACAATTTCACCGGAAATATGACAGACGGCACCCACCACATCCCACGAGACATTACATGCGTTAGGGCTGGATTAATGTTCAGCCAACTTGGGGACAGCGGGCCAACATTAAATTGACATATTGTTGAAAATCAATATTCAATATCTAAATCTTCCTCCCTACCCCAATAGGTTGTTTGGCCTGACAGCCTCGCGGTGTCAAGAGCTTCTGTCGGGAAGATGCAAAAATGTTGATTTTTATTATGTTTATACTACAGACATTTTGTACGCAAGATAAATCAGCTTGCCGTGCTGTATTCAACTGTGATGGTCGGGGTGTGTCAGGGTACTGAGACGAACCCTGCTAACTGAGCCATTTGTGACATTTTCCCTGATTTAATGTGGCCCTTATAGCTGCTTTTACAGTTAATATAGAGGGAACACAAACTGTACGAAGGTCCGTGCTTATGGTGGACGTAAAAAACATAAACTGTATCCGCCCCTGATGTTCATGTGTGTGACACACACTGTACTAAAGTCCTGATGATTGACATTTACTTCGGTGTGCCGATGTGGTCGTGGGAAACACAAACTGTACTGAGGTCATGGATGACTTACTCCGCCGTGCCTGATGTGGATGTGGGGGACACACACACAGTACTACCATCACAGGGATTTAGAGACACATTATCCGGCAGCAACGTCTTCAATCTGTCAACTTCTTTAAGTAGCATTTGTATTTGTTGCTTATCGGCAGACACTGTTCTGTCAAAATAAGCTAAGCGTTCTTGTAAAGATGCTTTGTCTGTTTTACATGATGCGAGCTGCTCTTCTAATTCCAGAATGTGAGATTGTTTGCTCCGCTCAGCCAGCTCGGCATTTTCCTGAGTTAAAGAAGTTATCTTTAATTCAGCCTTAAAGGCGCGGGTTTCCAGCTGCAGCATACTGCTGTCCTGCTCATGACAGTGTTTTTTCAGGGCGCTTACATTTTTAATGAGGTCTTCTTTTTCTTTGTGGAATACCTGTCTCTCTTTCTCGGCTTCGAAGGCTCGGCCTTCGGCTCTCATCCAGCTTTCATGTGTACGCTGGTAACTCATCATAGCAGCTCCGTAATTACTGGAAATACCCTGAAAAGCTCCAAGTGTCGCTTTGAACTGAGAGAATGCTGAATCTGGAGGTTGCCAATTAGACCCGGCGAGGAATGCGTTAATAGCGCCCTGCTCCCAGCCGGATAAACCCTTCATGTCGAGCACATCTGGTCTATCACATTTATCTCTCACTTCTTCACATTTTTTGCCAGCGTCTCCATCCTTTACTGGGCTGTTAGACTTAATAACATCCTTCAGCAATTGGTGCATCTTATCAGGTAGTCTGAAGTTGGTCACTGTATTACCTTCTACGTCAGATTTAGTCGGACTACAGAAGTCTGGCATTTTACTGGGAGACCTAGTTATCTGTTGTTGGTGTGTATGTTGTGTTACATGCGGCAGTGTGTTTGTTCCATTATGGACAGATTGCGTTACTTGTTGTGTTGTGTGTGACAGTGTGTCTGTTACAGCGTGGGGAGGCAGAGTTACTTGTTGCTGGCTCACATATGGAGGTGTATTATACGGGTTTTTTACATAGTAGTTTTGACCACCCCATGGCACATCGTTTCTTGTGCCAAAGCTTTCAGGTCGATATTCAGATGATGTTGAATATTGACTCCAAGCTGGGTTCAATTCTGAGGCGGTTTTCTGGTCTTTGCTTGCTGAGAAATGCTCACTCCAGGCTGGACTCGATTCTGAGACGGTTTTCTGATTACAGTCTTTAGTAGATGAGGAATGCTGATTATATGATGAACTTTGTTCTGAGGCCGCTCTCTGATTCTTATCCACAATTGATGAGGACTGACTACATCCTGGAGTGGTTTCCGAGATGGTTTGCTGGTTGCTATCCACAACTGATGATGAATGATTCCATCCTGAACTCTTCTCGTTATCCACGGAATGTCTCTTTTTGTTATATCTGTTTTCGTACCACCTCCTGCTGACACGTGAGGCAGTGCGGGCAGCCTCGCTGGATGAATACATGTGTTTGTGACGGAGGTGAGCTTCAAGACGCTGCGGGCTGGAAGCGGTTCGCTCACAGTGGAAACACAAATACGGGCTGTCAATGCTATCAGAACTACGACGACGATCAGCTTTAGATGATTCATTCACAATAGCAGAGCTATTAGCATCAACTGCCAAATCACTGTAGTCAACCACTGCACGTTTACTTTGATGTGAATCAGATTTAGAAAAAACATCTTTCCTTTTTCTTTTTTTATTTCTACCCCTATGTCGTTCTTTGTCACCATTGTCATTTATGGCTTGTGGCTGATCAGAAGAAGCTATTGGGTCGTTTGACTGCTCTGTATTGGCGGAAGAAGCTGTCACTTCACATTTAGTGTCTGTGTCTGTCACTAATTCCACAATACGTGTATCTGATTCAGCACAATTGGCAGATTGTTTAAGTTTTTGTGAGCCATCTGACAGTTTGGTTTGGTCATCATTATTGCCAACAACATCATTTTGAACACTGTTGTTCTTGACACCTGCCTCGTTAGTAACTTCAGAAAATAGTGATTTATTGACATTTGCAGCGCTATTTTCATCCCTTGCAGCATCACAGGGGTCACTCATTGAATGCTTATTTGAAGGTGACACTAATTTCCAGTCATGAGAAGGAAAATATTCTTTGTTCCTCAGTTCACCTCTATGTCGTTCGCTGCAACCTTTTTTATTATCATCATTGGTAGCATGTGACTGACCAGTAGAATTTATCGGATCTTTTGATTGATCATTAACAGCGCTATTTTCATTAGCTACAGTATCACAGCGATCAACATGGTGAATCACTGAACGTTTATTTTGACGTGACACTGCATTCCCGTCATCAGAATAGAGCCATTTTCTCTTCTTCCGTTGCTTACGTTTTCCTCTTTGTCGTTTTCTAGGGCCATTATTATTATCATCATTGCTAGCATGTGAGTGACCGGATGACGTTATTGGATCTTTTGATTGATCTGTAACTGTGGAAGAAGCCAAAACTTGATTATTGTGTGTGTCCGTCACTGAATCATCACAATTAGCAGATTGTTTAAGTTTTTTTGAGCTATCTGATCGTCTGGTTTGGTTGTCATTGCTGTTGGCAACACCATTTCTAACAATATGGGTCACAACACCTGCCTCATTAGTAACTTTACAAAATACTGATTTATTGGCATTTGCAGCGCTATTTTCATCACCCGCAGCATCACAGGAGTCAGGCACTGAATGCTTATTTGACACTAATTTCCAGTCATGAGAAGGACAATATTTTTTGTTCCTCCGTCTACCTCTATGTCGTTCTCTGCGACCATTATTATTATCATCATCGGTAGTGTGTGACTGACCAGTAGAAGTGATAAAGTCTTTTGATTGATCTGTACTAGTGGAAGAAGCCGACACTTCATTATTGTCTGTGTTTGAAACGGCTACTGATTCCACAATATCTGTGTTTGAGACGCCCACTGACTCCATAATATCTGCATTTTTCAATCCATCACAGTCAACAGATTGTTTAGTTTTTATAGAACTGTCATTAATCAGCTCGGTTTCTGATAATTTGGACTGGCTATCAGAAACTATGGTCGCGTTTTCTTTTTCACTATTCTCTTGATCTCGATCTTCATCAATAATTAAAGCGTTATCCTCATAACTTGAAGAAGCCGCAGTGAGAGATGATGATAATGAGAGTGGGGTTTGATTTTGTGCTTCACCCTTTTCAAATTCTTCACATAAAATAGACACACTTTTTTCAATTAAAGGCGTTGATGTACGATTTGACAGTGGAGATTTGTTAAGTGTGCTCAGTGACAGAACAGGAGATTTGGTAAGTGTGCCATCAGGAACATCACAATGTTTTCGTGATGTGCCGGGTTGCTGGGTTACGTTCAGTGGTTCACATTCTTCTCGGGTTGGTGATACATGTACATCAGTTTTCTTGTCTCTCTCATCACACACTATAGAGTGGACGGGGAGGTCGTGTTGGTTCACCTTCTCATCTACATCATCATCTATTTGGATCACAGAGGATCTCAGAGCGACTTCATACCAATCATTTATTACTTGATCAACATTAGCCGTGGATGGAAGGACAATACTCCAGCAGCACCCGTCTTTTTGAGGCCATTCACACGTCACCAGTCCTCCTGCTACGTAAGAATGCATAGACTCCAGCTGCCCATTCTCAGTGGAGACTATAGTGTCACAGAACAATCCCTTATCATAGAATGACTTGAGTGTAGCACACAGATTCCTGGAGGTATTTTTATGAGCACCCCCGGTGAGGTGATTCAAATCGGCGTTGTCCTCGTCAGACAGGTCTATGATTGGTTTGTCGGTGTAAGCCACGGCAATCAGAGCCTGCAGAACCTCATCACTATATCCTGTCTCGATACAGTAGTTACCGGGGTCGCAGTCTGACAGGATATCACTGAGCTCAGGGCAGACCGCGCAGAGGATCCCAGAATGGCCGTGAAAACGACCTCCTGTGGACGACACTAGCACACAGTCACAGAACTGCTGCTGTTGCTGAAAGCGCAGTAACTGGGGATGTTCAGAGACCTCCATCATGAAATGCCACAATCAGCGCCGTAATGAATAGCTACACAAATTATTTTGATTGCACCCATTAACAAGTCTGTAACAGAAAACACAGGTCGTCAGATTCACATTGAACAATTCATTTTAAAGTATCGTACAATCGTAGTTTAGCCTAAATTATATAATTTTTACCCACTTGAAGTTGTGTCTCCCTCTCACAACACATAAACTTAAAATGAGTAAAAATTACTTTTAAAAAGTACCATTGTATCAAAATATACTATGTCAATCTTGAAAAATTACTGCTCATAAAATCTTGCAAAATCTGTTGTTTAATCCTTACAGTGAGGGGACTGTCTTTATACTTTAGAGTCTAACGTCTATAGACGTATCTACCCCCCTTTAAACATGTATTAGCAACTCTCCCAGATCTACCCTTCCCCCCCCCCCTTAAACATATATATGGGACACCTCCGGATTCTACCCTCTCCCCTCCTTTCCACTACTGTATGTGACCCTCCCAGAACCTACCCCTCCCTCCAGAATATACCCCCCTCCCTTCCACTACTGTATGTGACCCTCCCAGAATCTACCCCTCCATGGTGATTTCATCCATTTATGACTATCCATATTCATGAAAACTGAGCCAGATGCCAATACATTTAAAATAAGATATAATTGCACACTCTGTAACAAAGTTGAACATACACTTGTTATTTGAGCTAGATGGCCAATATTTTGAAGAAAGCTTTATTTTTATCGGTTTTAGATTTAAATTCTAAACATATTTTTTCTATAAAGAAACAATGAAACATTGTGCTAAACAATTTACAAGGTTCTGGAAAAATACCCCTGTTTTCCTTCAAACTAACTGGCGCATACAGCATTAGTATCAATGGAGGATGATTAATATAGTTTCTAACATTTTCATAAAGATTGTTATTCATATTGGGCCTAAGATCTGGCATGTGCTTCACATCATAGCACCCGTCATATTTGATATGATAATTGTCAGATATATACATAGTAAATGCACCAGTTATCACTGCAGGACGCATACAGGCTTTTGGGCTCGAGCACCTCCCATGACTTGCCAAAAAAATCGTTTTCACAGGTTTCAGGTTCACCTTCTTGGCAAGGGTCTGGCTCATCTTGACAGGCAGTTTATTTAATTCTCTACACTTGGGTATATTCTGTGATAGAGGGATAGATTTTGGGAGGGTCGCATATAGTTGTACAAAAGAGGGGTATATTCTGGGAGGGGTAGATACTGGGAGGGGCGCATATAGATGTTTAAAAGGGGGTATATTCCTGGGGGAGGGGAGACGATTATGGGATCAGAAGACACCTCACATAATCACGAAAAAGGGGGGTAGATCCTGGGAGGAAAAAGTAGATTCATATTGCACCAATTTGCAGCTAAAAATATAATAAAAATTCCGGGGATGGGGGGGTTGGGCATGCCCCCTACCCTAAATATCAATTCCAGCAATATTTCACAGGGGGTCCAATTAACTTATTTCGATAAAGAATTTGAACCCCCCACCCTCCTCTTAAAAATTCCTGGGCATAATCTGGGGGTATAATCTGGGGTTTTACACCAGCATGACTCAAAACAAACTTTCTTAGCTTGTGTCTGATTCAAATTAATTATGATGGACAATTTGATTTGGACGAGATTGTTGCACTGTATCCAAAGCGCCATACATGTTGTCTTGAATTAGATTCACTTGTATAATAAACATTATGATTAATAATGATAAGTCTTATTAATATTATACGCTGATACTGTTACTGTTAGCCTACATATGTATGTGTTTTTTTAGCAAATAAATGTCTCTAATTGTCTTCTGGCCATATCCTATTTCTCATAGTGAAGTATTTGAACGAGAGCATATTACTAAAATAACTTCACAGGATTAATTGTGCAATATACAATAATCCCGTATTCGGATTTCCTGATTATGTAGCGATGGGTATTGAATCTGTTCATCAATTTTAGAGTATTTATAGGCCTATTGTGGATGCAAAATCTATATATTATGTACTTGATTATGTACTTATCAGTAGAATATGTTATTGTTTTTTGTCGCAGTTAAAATAATAATCAAATACTCTCCCAATGATTTGAATTATATTTCAGAAATAATAAATAAGCACCTTATAATTTTTTTTGAATAGCTCTTTGTTGAAGGTTTTGCGTAATATTTGGTTGAAAAGTCTCCAGATACAAGTTTTCAAAAGTAGATTTTTTGTCAGGCCAAAAATATCATGTGCAAAAACAACTCCATTTATTAGCAGTGATTAGGACTATGTCTCCAGAATCCATGTTAGGTGCTCTCATAAGTCACAAAACAACAAAATTTTCTCGTAGGGGGAGAGGGGCGTTTACCAAATTACAGCACCGCCCCAAAACCTCAGCAGCACTGATGACTAGCTGCACCAATGTTCCCGGGACAAAAATAGAATGACGACAAGTAGGCCCCTATGCTTACTGTCAGAAGATGAGAGAAACAGAAAGTTACACTGATCCTGCTGAGTAAATTTATTTAAATTTTCAACCACTCCAGGTTTTGTCTCGCTACTGCGATCCACAACCTCAAGTGGTTGAAAATTACTCATATAAATTTGGTTAATTTGAGACCAGACATTCACAAATCTTAATGTTTACACACTCACTTCATTCCTAATAAACTGTGATTTAATCGACTAAAAAACCAGATTAAAACAACAATAGTTGTGATCAGCAGAATAAGAGTTAATTTACTTAGCCTACAAATTTGTCATTTATAATTTCCAACTAGGGTGTTTAGTTACATGCCGTGCCGCGAGGATTGTAGATACCTTAAGTCAGCAGATTATTCTTGCTGTTTCTACGCTACTAGTTATTAATACCAACATTAGAATCGCTTGTTAATCAGCATTATTTTCTGAAACAAAATATATTTTTATAAATTCAAAATTGTGTTCGGCTCGTGAAAGTAGGATATAAAAATATAATCTCATCTGTTCAGATCTTTTGAATATATAGTCTATATAGACTAGATCTAGTTAGGTTTGCAAATGCTTTTCAATGGCCGCAATTTTTTTTTATTAGCAGTAAGCGGAAATTAGTGTGTATTAGTCGGCCCGCGCAGGTTTGGACGTCATCAGGGCCGATAAAAATAGCCAAACTTGAGTTGTTGCCGGTCCAACAGAACAAGTTTAAAATCAGGACACTGGAGTCAGTGAGCCTGCATGTGCAATCATTATCAACATGGCATATGCAAGCTGCTATAGCACTGACCAGTTTGTGACGACACACCTGACGGCACATTGAACCAATGTTAGTTTAATGTTGGGCCAGCGTCACAGACGATGTGCCTTGTTCACTGGGTAGGACCCTAACATGCGAAGGTCACGATGTTGAACCAGCGCTGTTTCAATTTTGCACAGTCTATGGCGCCGTTCCTACAAGACAACCATATTGAGTTAATGATGGGCCGACGTCGTCAACGGTGGCCCATAATTAACATAACATTTAATAGTAAGTACTCTCTCTGTGCGTGTCACAAACAAGAATATGACCTCATTGACAGACACACGGCATCCAGAACACAGTTGTAGCGCGTGCACGTGCAGACATTCCTGGAAGCAATGAGGCTCCCTGTGAGTGAATTTTCTCAACCATAATTACTCTTTTCAACATCAAATTTACTCATTTCAATCACAGTTCACATGTAAAGCACAATTGATACCCAGGGAGCCAGAAGGATTTGAGGGACATGGCGTGCTGTAAAATATTGGTAATTGAATTGAAAGTGATAAACATTATGATTTACACTATACTCGCCGTCAGACTCAAATTAAAGATGATCAACCGGGATCGCATGATTTGCGGCGATTTCTCCGTCAATTTTGAACCAATTTCTTTGAACTTTTGCAGAGGCCATTTTCTATTAAAATCCTAACAGGGGTAAAAAATTTGTAAAATTATATTTAATATTTCAAAAGTTAGACCATTTGCCATGTAATAAAATTCTAGAATTAGTTTATTGGGGTTCTAGAGGGACGTCGTAATTTCAATTTACTACATGTCAAATGTTCTAACTTTTGAAATACGCTATATAATTTTTATGAAATTTCCAGGGCTACTGAGATTTGAATAGAAAATGGAATTTGCAAAATTTGAAGGAAATCGGTTAGGAATTGACGGAGAAATCGCCGAAAATCATGCCATCCTGGTTAATTTGACGGCGAGTATAAATGTGTTACTTTTAAACCCTAATGTAGTTTTAAATAATTTTAAAGAAACCTTGCTACTGTTGTTGACTATTAATATTAAATATATCCATAGAAACAATATCTTTTTTATTCTGATGCTGAATACAGTGATCGATTTTTTGTGGGCCTGTTCAAATCAGCAAGGGCCTGTTCAACATAAAATAGGGCCGGTTTATAATTTTGGCCAGGGCCTGTTGCACTGCTCGGTGCTCTATACACTATAGGACATGCGTGCAGCTAGAGTTGGACGTAAAAGAACCTCAATTGATGTAGGCGCAGTTTCCATCTGGCGAGATCCCAGAAAATCCACAATGTGGTGCGATAGCACCCTTAGCCATTAGTCTTCCAAACTAGGAAGTTGTGCTCAATGTATACAAACAAAAACAAACAGAAGACTGAGTTAGGTAGATTCACTAAATTTTAAAATTATCCAATAAAATTATGCTGACCCTTTTTTCGTAACTGCCGACAAGCTAAAAGAAATATTTGACCACATTTCACAGCCTTCACTGAGCAAGAAAAATGCTGTGCTAGATCAAAATCTGAGCTAAATTATAAAAACGTCCAAAAGATGGCACCTCAATATGGCAAATTGTTATGGGGGTAACAGAATCCAAACATCACCCAGACACTTGAACTTTTTGAAGCAGCTGAAGAAAACTACCGAGATGATGCCGCTGTTGAGAGTTTTGTTTTTAGATACACCAGGGCACCAAACGAGTGCCCTGCGATACAGTAACAGTAGCAAATATACCATATATGCACATAACAATCAGAAATTTGGGCAATATAATGGATTCTCATCCTTATAGCCATGAAACTTCCATTTTTACCCTCGGTGCGCCCCATGAGGAAGTGCAGGGTAGGCATACAAAACTTCACCCAGGTTTTACCATGGGCAAACTAGTGCAGCCTTCCCCAGGTATCTCATTTCTTTGAGATTCCCACATTGTTCTGTCCAAACGGTCTTAATGATCGCCTCCAGAACTTCCTCATAGGGCAGAGACATGGTCTCTTTAATTTTTTTTTCATTTTCTCACAAAAATTAAAAAAAATGGCATATGTGTGAAAAAATTATCAGAAGGGGCCACAGCATGCCTGTTCCACTTACCTCTTCAAGCATTTGCTGCAGCTATCATGAAATTAAAGGCGAAAGCTGGCATCCTTTTTTCGTAATTGCGAGAAATCTAATGATGGGAACCCCCAGAACAGGTGATAAAAGTCCCATTCAAAACAAATAACTCATTTAATTCTACAATGATGACTTCATTTCTAAAAGTAATAGTGAGCAAAATGAACAAACAAACAAAGAAAAATATGTCTTTTAGTGCAGTGTATCACAAATTCACATAAATCCTGAAAAAACACGAAAAAACCCCCACTAAAATGACTTCTTCGGACGTACCTATAAGAAGGTAGATTCGATAAATTTTTAAATTGTCCAATAAAATTATGCCGAGCATTTTTTCGTAACTGCCGACATGCTACAATAAATATTTGACCACATTCCAGTTTTCACTGAGCAAAATAAATACTGTGCCAGATCAAAATCCAAAAGCTGTGACCTTAATTTTGCAAATTCCGGCAGGGATACAGAAGCCAAAACATCACCCAGACACTTTAAATTTTTGAAGCAGCTGAATAAAACTACTGAGATGTGCTATCCGTATATATCAGGTTTTAAAATACATCAGGGCACCTAATGAGTGCCCCGCAATACTGTAACAGAGCAAATATATCACATAACAATCAGAAATTTGGGCATAGCCTACGGCCCCAGTTTTTGTTTTTTTTTTCACCAGGGGGGTCATGGAAGAAGAAAAATGTTGATGGATTCTCATCCTTATAGATCTGGCCATGAAACTTCCAATTTTACCCTCGGTGCGCCCCATGAGGAAGTGCAGGGTAGGCAAATAAAACTTCACCCAGGTTTTACCATAGGCAAACTAGTGCAGTCTTCCCCAGGCATCTCAATTCTTCAAGATGCCCACATTGTTCTGTTCAACCGGTCTTAATGATGTCCTCCAGAACTTCCTCATAGGGCAGTGGACATAGTCTATTTTCATTTTTTGCATTTTTTTACAAAAATAAAAAAATGGCACCTGCGTAAAAAAATTATCAGAAGGGGCCACAGCATGCCTGTTCCACTTACCTCTTCAAGCATTTGCTGCAGCTATCATGAAATTAAAGGCGAAAGCTGGCATCCTTTTTTCGTAATTGCGAGAAATCTAATGATGGGAACCCCCAGAACAGGTGATAAAAGTCCCATTCAAAACAAATAACTCATTTAATTCTACAATGATGACTTCATTTCTAAAAGTAATAGTGAGCAAAATGAACAAACAAACAAAGAAAAATATGTCTTTTAGTGCAGTGTATCACAAATTCACATAAATCCTGAAAAAACACGAAAAAACCCCCACTAAAATGACTTCTTCGGACGTACCTATAAGAAGGTAGATTCGATAAATTTTTAAATTGTCCAATAAAATTATGCCGAGCATTTTTTCGTAACTGCCGACATGCTACAATAAATATTTGACCACATTCCAGTTTTCACTGAGCAAAATAAATACTGTGCCAGATCAAAATCCAAAAGCTGTGACCTTAATTTTGCAAATTCCGGCAGGGATACAGAAGCCAAAACATCACCCAGACACTTTAAATTTTTGAAGCAGCTGAATAAAACTACTGAGATGTGCTATCCGTATATATCAGGTTTTAAAATACATCAGGGCACCTAATGAGTGCCCCGCAATACTGTAACAGAGCAAATATATCACATAACAATCAGAAATTTGGGCATAGCCTACGGCCCCAGTTTTTGTTTTTTTTTTCACCAGGGGGGTCATGGAAGAAGAAAAATGTTGATGGATTCTCATCCTTATAGATCTGGCCATGAAACTTCCAATTTTACCCTCGGTGCGCCCCATGAGGAAGTGCAGGGTAGGCAAATAAAACTTCACCCAGGTTTTACCATAGGCAAACTAGTGCAGTCTTCCCCAGGCATCTCAATTCTTCAAGATGCCCACATTGTTCTGTTCAACCGGTCTTAATGATGTCCTCCAGAACTTCCTCATAGGGCAGTGGACATAGTCTATTTTCATTTTTTGCATTTTTTTACAAAAATAAAAAAATGGCACCTGCGTAAAAAAATTATCAGAAGGGGCCACAACATGCCTGTTCCACTTTCCTCTTCAAGCACTTGTTGCAACAATTATGGAATTAAAGGCGAGAGCTGGCACCCTTTTTCATAATTGCGAGAAATCTAATGATGAGAACCCCCGGAAAAGGTGATAAAAGTGCCATTCAAAGCAAATTACTTTTTTCATTCTACAATAATGGCTTCATTTCTACCAGTAATAGTGAGCAAGAAGAACAAACAAACAGAGAAAAATATGTCTTTTATTGCAGTGTATCACAAATTCACATAAATCCTGAAAAAACACGAAAAACCCCATCATAATGACTGTTTGAATGTACCTAGGCCTATATAGGTAGACCCTCCAAGTATAACTATTTTATAAGTAACTGAGTAGGACAAGTGGCTGCCGTGAAGCCGCAGTGCCAGGCAGACTCATTTATCATTACAAAGTTAAGATCATCTTAACTTTTTATTGATAAATGATTGAAAGCAAAGATTAGACTTTTTGGTGATAATGAGCCCCAACTTTGGAAAGTTTAACGTTAGCCTTTGAAAGTTTGAGCTGGGTTTTGTTTGGTTCAGGCAGGTGAGCGATAAATGAATATTTTGGGGTTTGAGGATAAAAACACGCAATTCAAAATTGTTACAGTGAAACAATGACGTTAAATAAATAGTTTTATATTCAATCATGCCTACATTTACATTCGGTGATCCATAAAATAAGTTAATCGAATGATATAGGCTACATTCCGAAACTTGATAAATAAGTTCGATAAGTTTTGGCAGCTGAAGTGCAGGAAGTATGATAATCGTACCTTTGAGGATATTTATTTCGTTGGCAACTTCTGGTTTATACCAAAAGCCATGCCGGGGTGGGCTAATAATGGCCCAGCATCGTAGATGGTGGGCCAATATTAGCCCAGTATTGGGTCGATGTCTCGTTTTTACTGGGTAGGCCTAGGCCCCCCGTGGGGGGGGGGGGGGTTACTCGGGAAGAGGGGGGTACTCCCATACTCTACTGAAAATGTGCTGCCTTTTTTGAGCTCCCAGCTTTGGCACAGGGTGTCTTTTTTGAGCTTCCAGCAGAATGGCCATTTTCAGCCGAATTCCATCACTATTTTTTAGAAAAAATATTAAAGGGCTTGAAATATATTAAAACATGAAGTAAATTGGTAGTAGGGCTAATTACACCATAAACCAACACTGTAAGTTCACTGTTTATTTCAATATTCAATATTTTAATCTTTTGAGCCATGAGCCAAATTGCGACAGGGGCATGTTTTGACAATGCCGGAGGCACATCCCTACCCATTTCAGGAGCAGATCTAGCTTTTCAGTGAGGGGGGGGGGGGGGTTAAATTCGACAAAAAAAATATTCTACTGTAAAGGGGTCGGGGGGCCGTAAATAAGGTGATGATTTTTTTTCTGAATGGGGAGGGGTATAGGCCTAAAAACCCCCAACCCGCCCCCCCCCTTGAATCCGCCACTGCATTTCTAAGGCCTATTAGTTTAGGCTACTTTTAAGGTCTATCATTAATCCACAAAACATCTAAATCCCGAGCGGACCGAGCTCAGAGGCGCACAAACATTGAGACACAGGTACGTATAGGTCTACATCGTTGGGTAATTCTAATGACTTCGTTTCTGAATGGGAGTGGCTATCCATACGGCAGTTATAATTTCAGTCAGTGGGATCCCGTCATTCTGAGAGGTAGGCCTGTACATCATAAATAATGAATCACGTACAATTATATATATACACTGCCTTTCTTGATGGCTGGGACTTTTCTACTCTATTTCACCACAAACATATAGAAATCACGACATTAATTCATTGTTGACCCAGCAGAGTAAATTTTTGCCGACTTATTGCGAACCTCCTTACATAGTAGCACTCATAGACTGATCTAAACTGACTTTTGCATCATAGCCAGACTTTTGTGGGAAGCGTTTGAGAGTAGGATATGAGATCAATTTGAACCACATGTAGCATAGGCCTATGCCTCGATCACCAAACATCAGCATGGTGGTGTTGGCAACGATGCACATGCGACGGGGTCCATTGGGACACCGTCGCTATGAAACCCTTAAATATCCATACTACACTGTCCCAAATGAAACCTTTTAATATTTGAACTACATTTTTATATAATACCCTTTAAGTATACCCCAAACCTAAATTGGTCATTGAAGTCAATTCTCTCACTAATAATGCAACCATAGCCAATCACCCCAATCATTTGCAAGGGGTGCACTAATTCCATGCCAATTATGTCATGGCGAAAGAATTATTCCTTTCCGTCTTAAATTAAAAAAAAATATTTGTTGAAGTCACAATAGCAATTATGTCACGATAGCAGGAAAGAATAGTATTGCATAGCATAGCATAGCATAGCATAGCATAGCATAGCATAGCATAGCATAGCATAGCATAGCATAGCATAGCATAGCATAGCATAGCATAGCATAGCATAGCATAGCATAGCATAGCACAGCATAGCATAGCATAGCATAGCATAGCATAGCATAGCATAGCATAGCATAGCATAGTATGGAATAGAATAAAATGGAATAGAATAGAATAGAATAGAATAGAATAGAATAGAATAGAATAGAATAAAATAGAATAGAATAGAGTAGAATAGAATAGAATAGAATAGAATAGTTTATTGACACATAAACATAGGCTATACACACATGACATGCTTGGCCAACATAAAATAGTAATGTGCCTAAATTGACAAAGAATCATAGGATTATTGTGTCCTAGAATTAATTACGCAAAATTAATTGCTACAGTCGAAGTGAGTGCAAAATAGGTATATGTGCAAAAATATATAGAAAAAACATAACATAATGAAGAAAACACAATTAGAGATGATGTTAACTTAACCATACAGGAATACTCATGAAATATAACAACCCGTTTTAAAACAAAGAGAAAGATAGGTTTACATTAAGATTGGAAAGTATATCATTCCAAATTCCCACGGCCGACATTCTAAGAGATTTACTTGCAAGAACAGTTCTATATTTAGCGGGACGAACTTTATCTGCTTGTCTTGTGTTAACCTGATTAACATCTCTGTTATAGGTAGACATACATATTATTGAAGATTGACGATAATAAATTATGTTCGTACTTGTACATAAAAACAGCTTCCGTATAAAAATAGAGTTTTATAAATTGAAGTATTTTTAAGTGCATAAACAAAGGTTCAGAATGTGCTAATAACGATGAACAAGAAATAATGCGCACAGCTATCTTCTGTAGCTTAATAATCGTGTCCCTGTAACAATCTTGGGCGTTGCCCCAAACTTCAATGCAATAGTATAGATATGGGTACACAAATAAAAAGTACAATGTTCTTAGTGTTTCTTTGTTTATAAATTGTTTAATCCTACTGATTATTCTTATCCCCTTACTGACTTTAGTCTTTATATATATAGTTTACATGCTTAGACCAGTTCAAATGACAGTCAATAACATTCATCCATTATTGTTGCCTGAGTTTTCATAGTAGGTACAGCTTTATGTTTAGATCGAAATAAAATATAATGTTTTTTTTTCACATTAAGGGATAGTTTATTTGCATTTAGCCATTTAAATAATTTACATAATTCTTTATTCATCATTTCCGATGAAACATCTGGATCCTTACCACTTAAAAATACAATGGTAGCATCAGCAAAAACAATAGTATATGAACAGCTTGATACAAGGTAGATATCATTCACATACAAAATAAATAATAGCGGACCAAGAATAGACCCTGTGGGACCCCACATGTTACAGGTTTCATTTCTGATGTATCATTATTATATTCCACATATTGCGATCTGTCAGATAAATAATTCCTGATCCAATCTAGTGCAATCCCCCTAATCCCATATAATTCAAGTCTTTTACATAAAATAGAGTGGTTAACAGTATCAAACGCCTTTGATAAGTCGAGAAAAATACCTGGTACATAATTGGGTGAATATACAATTTAAGGGTCATTTAGTGTCTTTTGGCTATTCTGAGCGAATTTATGCATTGTGTGGGTCCGAATTTCTTTAATATTGTCCTATGGGCAATACGATAAACTGAGAAAAAAAAAATAATTCAATATCTCTGACGAATATTTTTTTATTCATCATGCAATGTGCTAAAATACACGAATTTGTACGCAAATGCGATGTCTCCCAATATCTAACACCTGAAACATAGACTGTTTTAACATGGAAGATCTGTTGGAAATAACTTAACCCCGAGTTATTTTGTAGCGCAATTGTTACGTTCAACAGAATTTATTCATATACAGACATGAACTCAATATAAAAAATTGCCAAGGATATATTTACTGAGGCTTTTTAGCTGTCTCACGCAAACCGGTCAACTCAGCAACGCCAGTGTTATCTAAACTCCTCAAATTGTGGTGTGATACCATTCAATTACTTTGATATATGCAGAGACAGCTGCAAAGTCCCATTATTTTGAGGTAGGTGAAATATTTGTAAACATTCAATCTGAACTGCTATTTTATAACCAAAACAATCACCCCTGAAGCGTATTCAATTTCTGTGTCAACTCAGAAACGCTCATAATTTGGCAAAAAATCATTGAAAAAATGTTAAACTGAACAAAGTGCTTGATAATGATGGCCATCCCCCTACCGCATCGGTGGGCAATGATACATATATTTTGAATACATTAAAGATCGTTTTATGTTCTCCGTATTCAACTCAGCAACATTATTATTTCGATCAACTCAGCAACGTTTATGAGTTGATCACTCAACTCAGAAACGTTGCTGAGTTGACCAAATTTAGCTTTCTGTCCCACTAATGTAATTAAGACTAAAAATGTAACTCTATAAATGTAAAATGCAATTAAAAAATATGTTTTCAATTAAATTAGACTGAGAGAGTATTCGCTTATGTAGACATTTTTACAACAATGAAAAAACGTTTCTGAGTTGAAAACAAAAACGTTGCTGAGTTTACTGAATTCTGCTTTCTGTCCCCCTTTTTGTAATTAAAACTGAAATTTTAACTCCGTCAATGTGAAATGCAGTTGAAAAGAAGCTGCTTTTGATTGAATTAGAGTGAGAGAGTATTTTAGAAGTTGTTTACATAAATAAAACTACAAATAACACTTAGTTAAATTTTTTAATCAAATTTACCCTCATCTTATTGGCATGTATGTATTGTACAATGACCTCCGAAATACATTTTCAAATTAGGCTTGTTATGATCCCATTTCTTTTTTGTCTTTATAATGACGAACCAATTTTTTTTCCAGAAAATGGGGCTCAAGTGTTTAGAGATCTCGTAGATGCGCTTAAAACATGACTTTTACATGCAATTATCGTGCTTTTTCAACTCAGAAACGATAAGGTCAACTCAGCAACTATATAATTTCACAATAAAATCACTGTTCTGTCTTTGCAATTTTTATTTCAAAAAGTGTTATAACTACTAACATATCACTAAACTATCATACAAAGCAATTTATGATCTTTAAAATTTGAAAATGATCAAATATATATATATAATTCGTTGCTGAGTTGACATTTTATTTTTACGGTCCTTCACAAGAACACATATTTTTTTAAAAAGCTGTTTTAGATTAAGCTCTGATATTTTAATTGTGTATCACATAGACCATACCCTCAATATCTGACCCTAGTATATTTAATTTGAAGCGACTTATTTTTTTTCAAAAATACAGATTGAAAGACCCCTTAAATTGTATATTCACCCAATTACCTTCGTTGAATGCCTGAGATATTTTATCAATTAGAGTTATCATTAAATTCGTTGAATACCCTTTACGGAAACCAAATTGATATTTATACAATAATGATCAATGATCAATAGTAATCTATTATACATTAACCTCTCAAGAATTTTTGAAAAACATGGAAGACACAGGTCTGCAGACACAGGTCTGTAGTTAGACAGCTGGGAAGGATCTCCACCTTTGAATATGACTTTGGCCTTTTTTCAATACATTTGGAAATACTCCTTGCAATAATGATGCATTAAATAGGTGTGTTAGAGAATAGACAAACTGATGTGTTTCTCACAACAGTAGAGCTAATAGAGACTTGACCAGGGCTAGAATGTTTTAATGCTTTGATAATTCTACTAACTTCAACTTTGTCCACTGGTTCAAGAAAACAGTACTAGTAATATTAATTGATTTAACATAATCAGTCGGGTCAATATCAGTGTTTCCAATTTTACTGGCTAGCGTCGGCCCACTATTTACATAAAAATCGTTAAAACCATTTGCTATGTGCTTTCCATTTGTAATTTGTACATTAATTATGAATTTATTGATAATTCTTAAACATTTCTGTTTGTTTATTATTCCCTTAATAATTGTCCAAGATTTCATAATATTAATTTTGCTATCATTATATGATACATCATATTGGTCCTTCTCAGCTTGTTTTAGTATTATGTGTAAATTATTTCTGTACTTTTTATATAACTGCTCGTTTGCTGTAGTAGGGTGTCTCATATATTTTATGTATAATTTGTTTTTACATTTTATACTTTTTTTTAATCCCACTGATAACCAATGTTTTCTATTACTGTAATTGTTTAATTTAATTCTCTTTAATGGAAATACTTTGTCATGTATAGGCTACATTTAAATATGCCATGAAAAGTAGAAAACGCAGTTTCTACATTATTATCGTCCAATATTTTATCCCAACTCATGGTGGCCATCTCATTACCGAAACTTTCAATCGTTTTGTCATTACTTGACCGCTTAGTTATCACAGTGGCAGTTTCACTGAGTTTGCAGTTTATATTGATGTAAAAAATCGGTAAATGGTCTGTTATATCAGTAAACATAATGATACCTTGACATGCATTATCAAACATTTTATTTGTAAATATATTATCAATGAGCGTGGCAGATCCAGATTTGACCCTCATAGGTTTATTGATGAGTGGCATGCAATAGTGTGAAAGAATAATTTCAGAAAATTCCGCAGTAGGTATGTGGCTATCAACATTCAATAAGCAAGGAAGTATATGTCACAATAGCAAACAAGGAAATGACCCTGGTCATTTTTTTCAATTGTAGAAATTTAAGATGAGCGTGATATTCCTATAAAATCGCCCAAGTGATATCAAACTAAACAATAGGAGAATTGTGACTTTTCATGACTAGGTTTCATGAGTTTTGTGGCGGCCATTTTGAATTTTGTTGGGTTATTTTTAATATGACAGATTGATTGTAATATTGTTAATGTTTTTTTTTGGCAGCCATTTCTAATTGGAATTTTAGATTTCAGAATTCAGACTTCAAATTCTAGAGATGAAAAGTCTCCACTGAGCTTTTCTATTTTTAAATACACATATATTTGTTTGTCAACCCAGCAAACACAAAACCATTTACATAACATTTCTACAAATATAATACAAATGTTTTGTGTTGACTGGGAAATGGAAGCACATTCAGAGGGCCCCCAGTTAACACATTGACTTGTATCTCTGTTGGCTGAATGTTGTATCACTGTCTGTGACGCTGTCCCAACATTAAAACAACATGGGATCGACGTTTAGCGTTTGCTCGACTTACAACTGCAATTTTAATTGTCAAATAAAGCACTTAAAATAACACTACTGACCATTGTAACACTCAAGGTTGAGTCAATTGTGGGCATCCGTCTGCAAGACTGGCCCTACATTGAAACAGAATTAGGCAAAGGCAATTTAATTATCACATCTAGCATTTAAAGGTTTAATAGGGCGAGCCAGCCTGGACTCACTGCCGCTATTTCACCCTGAGTCTATTGATGCAATGAATGGATATCAGCCGACATGTAATGCTTTCACCCGCCATTCAAATGACATGAAAAATAAAACCTCCCTCGTCATCAAATGTAATTGGTGCAGAATCTATAACGGGTAAACATATTATACAAATATGTGGCTAACGTGCTTGTGTGTGTGATTATGGTACACAAAACAAATTTTAGAAATATTGAAAACTCGAGGAGTGATCAGCCTTTGAATATGGAGGAAAAAGCTAAAATGGCATTCCCTCATTCAATATCTCTTTTTAGATTTATACCTCTTTTTGGTAACCCTGCGACATTATTATCATTCAATATCTCTTTTTAGATTTATACCTCTTTTTGGTAACCCTGCGACATTATTATGAAACAGTTATATCTGATATCTTGACGAAGGAGATAACGTGTGCTTATTAAATATTCACAAAAGTATAACTTCTCTGTATTTTATTTTCTTTCACAAGAGGTTGCAACAGCCGCATTGAAAATATTTTGTGTGATGATTCCATCATCAGTATACACCTGCCGTGATTTCGGCTTATTTAAGGTGGTGAGACCATAGAGAAAAAGTATTAGGCAAGTGACTCCAAGCCCCTCTGACTTTTAGCCCCACCCTCCCCCTTTTCTTTCCTTCCTCTCTCTATCTCATTCTCTATTATCCTTTCCTTCGCCCCTTAATTCTTCCTCTTTCCATGATTCCATTTCGCTTTCCATTCCTTCCTTCTTCTGTTCTTACCTTCATTTCTTCCTTATTTGGTTCCTCCCTCCCGTTATTCCTTACTTCGTCCTTTTTTATTCCTTCCCTTACTCAATCCTGCATCCAATTCTCCCTCTATCCATTCCTTTCTTCATTCAGTAGTATTTTCTTCTCCACTCTTTCCTTCCTTCCTTCGTCCCTCTCTCTCTCTCTCTCTCTCTCTCTCTCTCTAAATGCTTTCAATGTACTTACATAAATACCTACCTGTTGAGTATGCATAAATGTTTCTCAACTCCCATTAATGTTTGTTTTTTCATGGCCTTCATAAACTTGGGCTTAAAATTATAATGTATTCAAAGCCGCGCATCACAATATTAGCTCTATATCATCACATTATCGCTCACCTTGAGATATGAATTACAGTTTCCAAATTGAATGAAAGTGTGCACAAACTGGCATCGTCATGGTAACATCAATTTGAAAACCTCCGTTCAAGTGTTCAGCTTTCTGTGAACCACAGGTGATATGACAGATGCATGATTAAATGACACTGGTAGGGGTCAAATGACACTAGTATGGGTCAAATGACACTGCGTATGGGTCAAATGACACTGATATGGGTCAAATGCCACTGGTAGGGCTCAAGTTGTTCAAAAATGGCCCCAAATTAAAAAAATATCACCATTACTATCGCGTTGGAGCTATTACAAGTCCACCCATCAAATGGATTTCACTATTATAACAGGGCTCAAATAACAGACGGACCGGCCCCGATGGCTCATTCCGCCCGGTTTTGGCTCGCAACTCAGAGGTAGGCTATACTGAGTACGAATCCTGGCCAGGTCGGATATTTGTTTGCATATACAGTACTCAAAACTGTTCAAAGGAATGGAGTGTGCAGTGCAGTCTATGGTGCTGCGCACTATAACGAACCATTGCAGTCATTTTATTAGAGCAGTACATTGTCCCGACATCCGGCTTCATTCTGTTGCGATATTACTATGATTTTGAAGAGGGCGATGTAAAGCAATATTCACAGTCTCACTCAAATAACAGACGAAAATGTCTATTTACGCCCTGCCTGTGTGTGTCAATATTTAAAGTGCCCTATATATATAATTGATAATAATACTGAATATATTCTGCCGTGCAAAGCCAAACGGCAGTATCTGCTTACTTTACAAGTAAGCAGATACTGCCTTTTGGCTTTGCAGAGCAGTATTGACAGTGTCACTTTCACATACAGTAGTTTAATCACTTAGCCTTTGGTCTGCTGAAGTGTCCCGTGGTATTTTAATTTTGTTCACTCAAAGCTGTACTTTGTAACTCAATTCAAGAAATGACCAATAGTATTTGTATATGTTTATATGAAACAAAGTATCTTACCAAATAAAACTATCAGGTCAAATGTAAAATCAATGCAGTAATATTTTATTTGTTTCGAAGTTTCTTTGAAACCAAATACGGACCCAGCAGGGCAAGGGTTAATATATCAGTAGTTAAACCATTAAAGCGCTGATTTTTTTTATGAAAACCTTGGAGGTCAAAGGGTTTTTTCAATTTAAAATCATCATAACTGTCTTAGTCAGCTCTTTCAGATCGATTTCAATGCCTATATGTTATGGCTCTACGGCGATTTACTCTTACATTGCGGGGATCGACTTTATACGGCTGATTCTGACGAGTCCCCGCGTCGATCCCCGCGCTGTAAGGGTTAACCCTCCAAGTGCTACCCACCACTGTAATCGTCTGTGATTCGCTTTATTAGTCTACCAAATAGCTGTTAGTGGGAATGAAATGAGTGTTTAAACATCAAGATTTGCAAATGTTTGATCTCAACTTAAACAAAATATATAATTTTCACGCACTTGAAGTTGTGGATCGCGGTAGCGAGACACAACTTCAAGTGCGTGAAAATTAAAAGTATTTAATTTAGCGCTTTAAGGCTGAATAACTTCACTTGATTCCATGAATGATAGTTTAGTGTACATGGGTGCAGAAATAAGACATTAATTCGTTACTGCGCTTCCAGGAAACACGACGGTGGACCTATTTACTTATCAGCATTGGGACATGGATTGAGATTGTGGACCAATATTAAAACAGCATTGAGTCGTTGTCCAGCATAGTAGGCTTACATTGTGGAACAATAGTAAAACGGCATTCAGTCATGGTCCAACATATAGTCGATTGTGGACCGATAGCAACCGTCTTTGGTTATGAACAATTAATTAGGCAACATCATTGGTTCATGGGCGTCGTAGATTGTGGACCAACATCAAAATAGCATCATAAATAGGATTATGGCAAGCGGCGGACCAGCAATTAAACAACATAGGTCTGCGTTTCGTGTTCACAGCATCGTCCTTGAACACTGACCTTTAAAATGGCGGGAACTGGTGTCCATTCACATCGTCTCTTTTATTTTCGGTTGTTGTCCATGTAATGAAAAAGTTGGTCCGGGAAACTTAAAAAAATGAATCGGTCAATAGTAGTGGAGTTTCTAAACTGAGTCAAAGTGATGGTGGCGAATCACAACTGGTTTTTGCATATCTGTGTTCAGGTTACGCTGCGAATGAGAGATCAGCTTCTGGTCTTTTACAGACCTGTTTTTAGCTGGCCTTGTGAATATGATGCCAGTCTCTACCTTTTACAAACCTGTGTTCCAATGACCTTGTAAATATGAGCTAGGTCAGTTTCTGATTTTTCTGTGTTCAGATTACATAGACTGAGTATTGTCGTCTATACTTTGTCTTTTCTGAATCACTCCAATCTAATCTATGTTATATACATGTGCCTCGTGTCCTAATATGGATCAGCTGATACTGATAAGCTTATACAAGGCATAGATTCCAGTGGCGGATTCAGAGGGGAGGGGTCAATGGTGTTTTGACACCCCTTTTCTTAAATTAATTGCCTCAACATCGAGCAAAATTGCCACCATATCAGTTTTTGACACTCTAAATTTACTTGGGTGGTGCCTCAAGTTGAGGCACTACCCTAGTAAATTTACAGTGTCAAAAACCGAGAGAATAATTTGCTGACTCATAATCATTGATTGACATCTACACTTTTTTCAATCGGACACCCCCCTTTTTCAAAATTCTGGATGCACCCTTGTGATTCATGGATCTCTCACTGCTAGGTCCACGGTCCTTCAACGTGTGTCAAGTGACAATGGCTAGGATTGTTTGAATGGATAAGATGATGACATAATGTACTATCTGGACCTATCAAACAGGGGGGGGGGGGGGCTGTGTATGATCAGATAGGTTACTCTCTACTGTGCAAAATCTACTACCGGTATATATGATGGGGTGAGTTTAATAATTTATATGAAACGTTTTTTTATTGAAAATTATTCAAATAACTGTAATTTGGTCAATTGTTTTGTTTGCTCGTATTTGTAGTTTTTTGTACTATGAACACATTATAGCTAATTAGCTACATTTGCTTTAATGTACTTTACTTAAGTCGATTATTTCTATACATATATACAGTATATTATTTTTTTAGGTGGCTTCTATGCTAGCGAACTAAAGTCTATGTAGAAGTCTCTTGGCTTTCACGAACTTTACCCGTTGTTTGATTGTCTATTATTATATTTCAACTCTTTTCTGGTATTGCCGAAATCGATCTGAGTAATTTCACCTTCCTCAGGGCGTTCTCATTACCAAGCTGAGCAATTATCATTTATGTGCACATAACTGGCATGACAACCCATTCACTGAAGATGGTTTACTATGGGCCTACAAATAAGGCTACCCGCTAGACTTGTTGTCTACAGATATTGATCACATCACATCTATCTCTGAGATAGAGGTGTTGTGCTAAGCTGAGCTTTCTGGCCTGGTTTAGCATTATTGCCCCTTTAATTGTAGCCCAGCTCAGCATTCATGTGCTCAGGGCTTATATATTGGCCTTGAAAAGCTGCATTGTTTTTCCTTTAACTTATAGACACCGCCCAAAATGAATATTATTTGGCTTGAGATTTATTTAAACAGTTATATATAGGCCTACGTGTCCATAAACTGAAACAAAGTTTGTTTTAGTAGAAACAAAACTTTAATCAAATATTTGTCTAATGTTGTCAATGTTGGTCTACCGTCCACGACGCTGGCTCAATATTAATAAAAAAAACATGGCGAAAATCCCTCTTAGGCTGTATTTTATATATAATATTTATATTATATAATACAAATATTTATATGAAATCATTTGTGTGTGTGTGTGTGTGTGTGTGTGTGTTAATGCAACTTTGAATATTAATGGCATATAGCTCCAACTTGAACATCACCCCTAAAATTGTTGTTTACATGTATACGTACCACATCGTTCCCCATCTCTAACGGGCGGGGGCCCTAGGGTAGTTGTTAGCACCGCTGCCTTTCACGTCGGAGCTCGGGGTTCGGTGTCCGGTCTCGGCGGTTTGAAAGAAACAAAAATGTTTCTTCCCCATCCACGTGTGAAAGTTAGTATTTTGGGGAGCCTCCGTGACCGAGAGGTAGCGTGCTCGGCCTCAGACCGCCAGGGTTCGAATTTCGAATCCTGTGTCTGGAGGACAGTGTCATCTCAATCATCTCAC
The DNA here is from genome assembly GCA_964017125.1 of Flabesymbios commensalis. NCBI lineage: Eukaryota > Metazoa > Annelida > Polychaeta > Terebellida > Flabelligeridae > Flabesymbios > Flabesymbios commensalis. The sequence goes on from OZ024903.1 coordinate 105,634,311, forward strand.
CATCCTCAGGAGGTTCTCCTGGCCCAGTTTAGCCTATATGTGCACAAAGGTGGCCTACAGCCCGATTCATTTCATTTCCCCATCTCTAACAGTCAAATACAGTCAAATACAGAATAAATAGGACATCTTTGTGACAACATATCGTACTGTTCACAATGAAGCACCTGACTACATCATAGATATGCTGATCCCCTACACCCCATCAAGGACAGTGAGATCTATCCAGCATAAGCCTCTGTTGACTGGGCCAATAACATACACACGCTAAATGAGGAGACACAATTACCCAGTAAATACAAGTCCAACATTATATCAACATCTCGGTATTAGAGAGGCAATAAACACTGATAAACAGATAACCCCTTAGCTGCTGTATTTAACTTTTCATCCACTTGAAGTTGTGGGTCGTCGTGAGTGAAAAACTTTTTATTTGTTTAATTGGAGACAGAACAATTCGTTCCCAATAACAGTTTTTTAATTTGCCAATAAATCGGAGTTAAAACGACAGTAGTCGTGATTAAGGGTGAATTAAGATTGCTAGAAGAGGGGACCGTATTCTCGTACAAGTTACGATATATTGTAGGCTTCGGATTGGTCGAGATGGCCATCTCAACCGATCCGAAGCCTACGATATATCCGTAACTTGTACGAGAATATGATTTATGGTGTTACATCCAGAGAAACTAGGAAATTACATTCTGTTTTAGAAACGAGGTGAAAAAATCCAAACGTTTACCCAATGTTGTTTCAATTCTGGATCGGCGTCACAGACGGTCAGACTGGAATTGTGAAGAAAATCATTTAAATTTTAGGTTGCTGTGGCGACATAGCAAGTGTGCAGAAAGCCCCATTTATCACCGGGACTTATCAGTTATTCCCGTATTTCTTATTTTGGACATGTCCGAAATTAAATGTACTTCAGGTAAATGCGCAACACAAAATGTTAAAAAAAACTTATGCAATTCTAGTATATAGTCATGTTGTCATATAATGGACACATTAAGGTGCTAATATAAAATTGATGATTTTAGCCTGATTGTGTTACTTTAACTTGAAGAGGCCGCCATTACTCTTCTGTCCCTGATAGACGAACCGGTTCGTTTGTTAAACGGCGGCCGATTTTGCATACAGGTTCGTTTGCTGTGGTCAGGTTCGTTTAATAGAAAATGAGTTTTAGATGACTAGAAATTTTTTTTTCAATCCCTAAAAACTACTTTCCGTGGACAAAATGAGAAAGATGCTAACGGTGTTATGAATACCACACGCCGCAGCTGCCAGTAATTATCAGCTCTGTATGTCTACACGCGCCACCATGCGGGTAATGAGTAAAACATACGGTAATGGGATACTTTTTCCAAGAGGTGATTTTATTGTGGACAGGTGCTATTAATACAAATATAGGATTGCTTTTATTCCGAACGCTCTTCTATTAGGGACAGGAGAGTAACGTCACATTGAGAGTCCATGCAGGATCAGAGGGACTCATGCAGGACTGGCGTGGCACATCCCCCTCTATGGGTTTTGGAGGCTTGTCAGCAAGATTTTATAAAATATTTGACGAAAAAATGCAACCCAAAAAGCACGAGACATTGTCTAAATGTTCATTTTACATTGCGACGCTAGCCCCGCATTAAACTGTTAAACCAGCATTGGAGCAATGCATCTTGTTGCATGCGTACCCAGCAAACACTATACGTTGGCCTGGTGTTGGTATTATGCTGGTCCACCGTCTTTGACGTTGGGCCAACATTACACCAGCATTGAATCAACACATCTTGTTACATCACCGATCGATTTTAATTTTGATATGGTAAATTTTTAAAACGTGTCGTCATATGCCCTATGCCTATTGCGCATCCTTGCACGCTTTTTATGTTTATATACAGGCCCCGGTAGCTCATTCGTATCGACTGTGGCTTGTCACCTGGAGCAATAACGTTTTACCCCTGGGGTTCTTGCCTGGAGGTACCGGTACCGGTTCGGCCGTATATTTGTCATCGTGGTTGTGCATATACAGTGCTCCAAACTGTTCAAAGGCATGGTATGTACAGTACTGCCTGTATGGTACTGTGCACTATAAAGAACACTTGAAGTCATAAGAGTAGGGCATTGTCCCGGCTTCGGGCTTCCTTCTGTCGCGATATTGCCATGATTGTGCAGAAAGTGACGTAAAGCAATAAACTCCTTGGTTATATCAGGGTTATACATCCGTGGCCCCTATGAGAGCGACACTTAGTGTCTTAATGTAACAGGGGTTCACGGCGGCGGTAACTGCGCCGCTCCTGTCGGTTTTCTTTTTACTGTCTCAAGACGCGTTCCGGACCAAAGAGAGTCAACACTGATGAAGTCTTTCAAATTGTATTATAAAATGTGCATGTCAATGTGAAAATGAATCCCTAATTGTCCCTGTATAAACAAATAAATATAAATATCACAGATGTCTAAAATGAAAATACTGAAATGAAATGAACAATTTTTCTTTTCATACAAATTTTCCACACCTAATGAAATTACTCGAAATCACCATAATTACTTATACTTCATTAAATAACCAAATTTATCAAACATCACATTCCATCATTTCCATCAATTACTATGTTTAACCAAGTTATCATGTCTAATCAGATTATATTATCAAATTACCCAATTTAATCACACGTCACATTTAATTATATAATTGTGCATGATATCCAATCAAATTCCAATTTAATTATACATCACATTCAATCATATAATTGTGCATCATATCCTATCAAATTACCAAATTTAATTATACATCATATTTAATCAACCATCTTGTTCAATCGTACATTCGATTGAATCAAATTATTGATTCAACCGCACATCATATCTAATAATTTATTGATTCAATCGTACCTAATATCCAATCAATTTATTATAATTATAAACTATAATATGCAGTCAAATTATAATCTTCATCAGACTAATATAATTATACAATTCTGACTTTAGTCTAGAGTTAATACCATCTCTAAATGATATCATGTGGTAATACATAATATTATCTCCAAAATAAATCTTATATTGAAACTGAAAACCAAATAATTATGATTAATCTTCTCACCCTGGCAGTGTAGCTCATGCTACCACCCCAGTTCCTGACACCAGGTGTCAGACTTCATGTGCACGTTCAAAGATAAAAAAATACTTGTAATTACTACATTATATCAAAACTTACACATAAACATGTATAATTAATCAGAGCTGCTGCACAACTTATATTGATATCTAAGTTTACAAAAACTAAACTCCCAAGACATGCTGTATTACTCATATCTCCTAATTAGAAATCATTAACTGTTTGAGATAATGACACTTATCTAGATTTAACACCATTCCACACACATTGTATGTGGAATAAATCTATTCAGCAACTGACATTGGCAAAATATTCAGCGACTTGACTTCAGCTCAAATGGATGAGAATTACTTATTTCCAAATCCCGTTTTATATTTAAATAAATCAATATACAAATCATCCTACGTGTTAAATTGTATTTTCAAGTCTGAGTCTGTAGCATAGACTTCTACCACTATGGATGGGATCTAGGGAGTCATATTCGTCTCGGGTTTACCACTCAGCAAGCACATGGCGTTGGCGCAATTTTGGGCTGAAATTCGGCCAGCGTCGTAGACGATGGGCCAACGTCAGCCCAACATTGGGCCAACGCCCCGTGTTTGCTGGGCAGCTGATCGGATAGTTGATGCCAACGTTGTGCCATCGTTGTGCCAACGCCGGATGAATGTAGGCCTATCTGGTCACAAGGGGCAGGAGTCCATGGTTGTTTCTCGAACGAGATGTTGACCCAACGTTGTTTTCATGTTGGCCAACGTGTGCGACGCTGGCCCAACATTAAAACAACATTGGTTATTTATCGCGTTATCAGGCCGAGGGGCATAAATCGGTGGTTGTGTATGATTGGATCATAGATACCAAACAGTAGACGTTGAACCAATGTTGGTTTAATGTTGGCCTACTGTCGTCGACGTTGGCAAAACATCATAACAACATTGGTTTAATGGGTTGCTGAGCGATTAGGACATTGCCCAGCAAACACGGACGTTCACACAACGTTGGTTCATTGTTGGCCCACAGTCTGCAACGCTGGCCAACATTGAATCAACATTGGGTGAACGTCTCATGTTTGCTTGGTGTACACACGTGTACGTCCTGCAGTGTACGTCTCGTGGTGTACATGTTTGTGCACGCTAGCTTGCAGGCCGTCATTCAGTGACTGGATCCAGTCCGCACCACACGTGTGTACGCCTGTCTCTTACACACGTGTACACCGCCTCTAGCACATGCATGTACACCTCTCACAATTAACATCTGACTGCCCGCCAACATACAATAGAACCATAAACTTCTAAAGCCCTCGAATCATCCGTGATCTGAGCTCAGAAGCGCGACACACCATAATCGTGAATAGACTCCTGGTCATAAATGGTTATAGACTCCTGGTCATGAATGCGTCTGCATTTGTCATCTGAACCACAAGGATTACAAGGGTGAGGGCTAAGTCAGGGGAGATGGACAAGTGACGGACATAACTGAGGATGCAGTTACCATGGGAACACATGTCAGGAGCGAGACTGGTCGTCATGGCGATACTTGTGACTGGTGAGTGACATATTGACATCATAATCATCACATAATTTATACAGGATACAAACACACCTCTTGATCTCATGGGCTTGTTGATAATCTTTTAAGTTTTAGGATTAGTTTTGCAAATTTACAACTTTAAGTTGTGGATCGCAGTAGCGAAACACAACTTCAAGTGGATGTAAAGTGGATTTTTAGTGCCATAACTTCAAAGATATTGCTGTCTTAATCCCCACCTCAAGTCGAATGAAAATGCGTGGATCCCGGGGAGTGATCAATCCCCAGGTATAAAGTGTAATAGGCCTATATCAAATGAAAATATCAGAAAATTGTATTGTGATTGGATGGAATACATGCGTTTATCCTTAATTATTATAAACCTTTTCCCGCGATCCACAACTGTGGGTCGCGGGAAAAGATTTATAAAAATACTCCATCATAATTGTTTAACCTTAGACCAAAAATTTGCAAATTATAAGTATAAACGCTCCTTTCATTCTGACTTCGGATGGCGGGGTTTACCTGAGTGACATCTATGGAGAATGCATGCGCTCATTACATTCCCATAACAGTAATTCGATCGGCTAAGAAATAGATTAAAATGACTATAGCGTTGAAAGGGTAACTTTTATTATGTCACGTGGTTCATCATTCTCCACACATAGATGTCGCTCAGGTAACCCCCCCCCCCTGATAATCTCTGAGGTCAGAATGATGGTTCATAAGTGGGACACAGGAGCCTAACGATTACAATGATATGCTTATCACCATGATCAGAAGGTTATGTATTATCATACTACTGTAGATCCGCTAATATTCGCGAAGTTTTAATTTTCGCGAATTTCGCGAGCAAGACAAATACGCGAATTCAAAAATCTCGCGAAAAATATTATTATACTAGCGCTACTGGAGAAAACTGAAAATTCGCGAATTGTCAACTTCGCGAAATGTCCTAAAATAAGAAATTCGCGAAAATGTAAACACGCGAAAATTATAAGATCTACAGTATATAACATTGATTACCGTGATTAACCATGGCAACTGTCATAATGGCCTAATTTAGGTTGACAAGTTAAATGGGTATAATGGAGAGGAAAGGGTGCTGCTAAAAAGGCCCACTTAGCATTTTATTAACCCTTCAACATATCAGTTATTTAATTGGCATTTTCACTCATATGAAGTTGTGTCTCGCTGACGCGACACACAACTTCATGTGAGTGAAATTATTCAGATGTCCTATTTGACAAAAATAAGATCACCGATTAAGAAATCTTGCTGATTGATGTCACCTGCAGTTTTTAACAGTTTTGAAAGCTGGTATTTATTTGCTAATAAAAGAACATTTAATCATGTCCGGATAAATGGGTCAACATGGTTGATGCTCGGGATCAAAATTAGATTTTGTCATAGAATTTAAGCCCAATTATCATGATTATGGTTGTTTATGACCCCTATGTATGTGCATGGGTCGCAATTGTCTATCAAGGATTGTTCAACAATCACGTAACCCTTTTTGCCCCCCCCTTCGTAACGTTTTTTAACGTTGTTTTGACTATAGGGGGCTTACTCTGTAACGCATCCCTTCACCCCCCCCCCCCCCCACCTCAAATGCGCTACGTTATTGTTGAGCGGCCCCTTATACTTCAATAATATTGCAAGACTATAAGGGTGGCATGTGGATCTCTAGCCATGAGAGGGTGCCGTGGTATCCTCTAGCCACCAGCGGGTGTCAGTAAACCTCTCCTCACATCTGTTGTAGATTAGATTCCGCCGCTGTAGTTATAGCGTTCAGACATTCCACTA